>JAAALK010000082.1:45563348-45855876 GCA_019279435.1 Zizania palustris | reverse complement strand
GGCTATTACCACTTGCGATACCTTAGACATTGCTCGAGCCTCTGTCTATACTTTGAACGCTTCAAGTTCTAAAACAAAAATGTTGTATATTTTCTAATTATGCCAACAATAAGTATAAGAATACATTATCTTTTTGAGGTAGATTATGTAGAGCTAATAAGGACTGATTGACTGAAGTAACGGTAAACAAAGTTTAAGTGTCCCACATGTATTTACATAAATGTAAAAACTATCATTACAAATAATAGATTTTATATTTAAATCAATTTTTGAACAAAAAATGCTATATTTTATTCATGTAATTAAATAGAGAGACAAGAATTAGAGAGCACAAAATGTGTTTACCTCTTGGTCAACTATAGTAAACCAACAAAACAAAACCAATTCTTTGTAGCCCTGCTGTTGCTGAAGATCTGAAGATCCATCGAAGACAAATATTTCAATATAGGAACAATTAGTCAATAATACGTTAGAAAATGAATATATATATATATATATATATAATATATATACACGGAGCGCTATTCTACGCCCGTGTGTAGAATATCTATTCTACACTGACTACTTTCAGTAGTAGATTTCTCAGTAAAATAGCAACTGATTACTACTTTTTCTCAGTAGTAGATTTCTCGGTAAAATAGTTATTCTACACTTGTGGTGTAGGATAGCATTTGTATGTATATGTATGTATGTATATATATATATATATATATATATATATATATATATAATATATATATATATATATAATTTGTTGGGATGATCCTAATATGAATAATATAGAGGGGTGACGATTAGTTTGGAAATTAATCGCCGTCGCCGTCTCAGCTCGATTGTCTGAGCCCTGTTTGTTGGTCAAATGGCTTAGAAGTCACACTGTTTAATTAGTTTGTTAATTACTTGGGTGTGCAAGTGCAACGACACAACCAATTAATCAGCGTTTTTTATTTTATTTTTTTGCTTTCGGGTTTTCTATTATTGTAACGAGGGAAAATGAGGTGCGCGACGATGTGTTTTGCTCGTAACGTTACGCAATCATGCATGTCATTAGTTAGTAATTAGGAAATTGTTTGCCGTCTCCGTCTACGCGTGCGTGACGAGAAGCTAATTATTAAGCTCAGGTCAACGCTTTGGATGGCCGTCACTCCTTCCTCCGCCGCCTCTGCTTGACAATTTGCGCCCTGTTTGTTGGTCAAATGCCTCAGTCGTAGTCACACTCATTGTCAGCGCACGTATAATGCAACAGCTAAAATTATTGTAATTTATAATACGTACATCTAAATAGATAAGAAGTACAATCACAATAATAATCTATTTAGTTGTCTAAGTTTTTTAATGCTTGCAGCTCCATCAGTGTAATCCTCACTCTCACCAGCACGCAGGTACTGGATATGCTGTCAAATCAAAATTTTATACTTACTCCGGTACACAAAAACAAATCATTTTGGACATAATTTCACGTACCGAAGAGCAATTAATTAGTATGTATTTTCTATGTTTGCTCCTATTAAATATAGTGTAAGAGTAAATATAACACGAAAAACAAGAAATAAGTAGTATTATTTGAGGGGTATAGTTGTTTGAAATGCACAATAAAATGCAAAACGACTTGTTTTAGCAACCTCTTGATACAAGTCTAAAACAACTTGTTTTGTGTATCGGAGGGAGTACGTGGTTCGATAAGGCCATTTTTAAATTGGATAAATATTTATTAAACTTGTATTGTAATTTAATATATTTACGATAAATCTTCAATTATTGAAGGATCAATTTAAAAAATTCACAAATATAAATAGTTCAAGTTCCGCTGCACACGTAGAAGAGAAACATACACAAACATAAAAATATGTAATCTCTCAAACTTTATTTTTTGAACGAAAGGAAACTTTCGAACGCACATTCACTATATTTCATCAATATACTACACATAAAAAATCTAACTTTTTTGGTAGTGCATAACATTTGGCTTCTTGTTTTTACTTAATAAAAGTATGCGTCAACTTTAAAATATACATAACAGTGGAACAAAAATAAAAAAGAACGGTAAAAAACCACAATATATTATTAAAATTATATTTTAAAATTTAAATTTTGATACAGTATTTTAGTACTAATAGAAACAATCCCTAAAAATTCACTGCAAAGTTGGAAAAGGAAAAAAACTGAAATTTTCTGTAAAGTTGGAAAAAGAGAAAGAAAAAGAATTGAAGGCGCCGGTGACAGTTCAACCTCTGGGCTGCATAGTGTTTAATAAATATTTTCATACTTTCTCCATATCATATGTCACCTTAGATTAAGGTATGTTGGACCCACCAACATACCATATAGATCCGTCATGATGCTAAATAAAAACATAAGCTTCTTCCGTCCCTTGATGCTAAATGAAGAATAACTAGTGTATTGGCAATCGTGAAGTAATTTGTCAGGTCAAAATGTGATATAGGGAATGGATTTTATAAGTGAGGAGAGATAAGTAGAAAATGAGATAGGATAAGAAATAGAATAGAGGATCTATTGAAATGTAGTTTTTAAAGTAAATAACTTAAATTTAACGATAGGAAAACAAATAGAATATCTCTCGGTATTGAAGATGCTCACTACAGGAAACAATGTGTTTGCCGAGTGCCAAAGGCACTCGATGAAGCATTGTTTGCACTCGGCAAATGTTTCGCCGAGTATTGCACTCGGCAAACACCGCTCGGTAAAAACATCATCGGCAAACCAAATTTTGTCGAGTGCTTTTTTTTTAACACTCGGCGAACAAAATCCACTTCACGGTGCACAAATAAAGATGACGGTGGTTTCGCCGAGTGTCAAAACTTGACACCCGACAAAGAAACTAACAAAAAAGCAGGACGTCCGTGCGACGCCATTTCGTCGAACATGTGGCGTGCGGAGCGAGGGCAGAGCCGGGGGAGCGACGAGGTGCGGCAGGGACGGGCGGCGCCGGCGCGTCAGGACAGACGGCGCCGGGACGGGCGACGTCAGAGGGGACGGGCGGGGACGGGTGCGTCGACGGGGACGGGCAGCGCTGGCGGGGACGGCGCCGACGAGAAGGGGAGGTGTGTGTGGGGGAGAGGGGGAAAGAAATTTAAAGGAGGGGAGTGAAAAAAAGGCGGGAAGGTGAAAAATTTGCGGGAAAGTAAAAAAATTAAGGAAAAAATGCGGGGAACGAAAATTTCTCTTTGCCGAGTGCAACACAAAATTTGCCGAGTGTCTTAAATATGATACTCGGCAAACAATTTATTTATTTTTCAAATTTGTTTAATTTTTTTAATTAATTACTTTGACAAAATTTGTAAAAATTTTGTGGGTAATACATAAAAATATAAAAAACATGAATATGATTTTTTTGATAATTTAGTTTATTATTTCATGCTCTTGCCGTTTAAATTTGACATGTTTCAATTTAAATCCTAAAATACAATTAATGAAAGAAAAATAGCTAACTAACTTATAAAAATATCAAAAAAAATTTATGGGATAAGATAAATCGTATTTTGAATGCAAAAAAAATCAAGTTCAAACAAAGATTTCATCATTAATTTGCTTTCAAACTAATATCATTTCTTCTCTAAACTCTAATTCCTCCTTTCTAAATCTCTAATTTCTAAACACTATATGTTACAACTTTATCAAAACTTTTTAAAAATTTTATCACAATATCTATATATCATATAATAACACCATGATAAATCTCATGTTTTTCGGACTTTATTTGATTGTTTTAGAATTAAAAATCTATTAATGTCTATGTTGTCGATAGAGTGTCGCAAACTGATTTTTTTCTAAATTTATTTCAATTTAGTGTATGATAACTCAAATATGCTAACAAAATGAATATGATTTTTCTATAATTTTTGGTTCATTATTTTAGGCACTTCTAGTTCAAATTTTACCTATTTCAATTTAAATCCTAGAAATACAATTAATGAATGAAAATAGCTAACTGACTTATAAAAATACCAAAAAAGTTATGGGATAATATATCTCGTATTTTGAATGAAAAAAAATTCATGTTCAAATAAATATTTAATCATTAATTTGTTTTCAACCCAATCTCATTTCTTCTCTAAACTCTAATTCTTCCTCTCTAAATCTCTCATTTCTAAACACTATACGTTACAAATTTATCAAAACTTTTTAAAATTTTTAATATAGTATCTATGTATCATATAATAACACCATGATAAATCTTATGTTTTTCGGACTTCATTTGATTTTTTAGAATTAAAAAAACTATTAAGGTCTATGTTGCTGATAGAGTGTCGCAACCTATTTTTTTAAAAATTTATTTCAATTTAGTGTATAAGAACTCAAAATATACTAACAAAAATGAATATGATTTTTCTATAATTTTTGGTTCATTATTTTAGGCACTTGTAGTTCAAATTTTATATATTTCAATTTAAATCCTAGAAACATAATTAATGAATAAAAATATCTAAATGATCTAAAAAATATGAAATTTTTACAAGGGATCGTATATGTTGTATTGTGAGTGCAGAAAAAAAATCAAGTTAAAAGGAAATTGCAAATACCACATGAAACATGAAACATGGTTTCACATAAAATAATAAAAAAATTGTTTACCGAGTGTTTTTTGAAAAAAAACTCGGCAACCAAGAGTCTTTGCCGAGTGTTTTTCAAAAAACACTCGGCAAACCCTCAAAAAAAAAAATACCGCAGAAGCACGACGCCGTGACGCGCCCGTTAAAATCATTGTTTGCCGAGTGTATCTTCAAAAAATACTCGGCAAACAATTGATTTACCGAGTGTTTTTAGTTTGCGGAGTGCTTTTTGAAAAACACTCGGCAAACCCATCTTTATCGAGTGCCCGAAATAATACACTTGCAAACAATTTGACACTCGGCGAATTTTGGTTTTCTCGTGGTGGTGGCTTTAGTTCTTAGTTCTTAATTACTTGGGTGTGCAACGACACAACCAATTAATTACTTGTTTTTTTTGCTTTCGGGTTTTTTATTGCAACGAGGGAAAATATGGGGTGTGGTTTGCTAGCTTGTAATGTTACGCAATCATGGCATTAGTTGTACGCAGGGTTAACGCTAAGAGCATCTTCATTATACTTGCTATCACACTTGTTATTCCTTAAAATAGCTAGTATGATCTAAAAAAATCACTTCATTGTACTTGCTACTTGACTTGTTATTTTAGGGGGCTTGCTATTCCTCTCTCCACACTTGCTACATCTAGCAAGCCAATCAAACTTGCTATTTCATTGAATGTTGAGCTTATTTAATTATTTTCATTTTATTTGCATATATATAAATTGATAAAATATAGTTACATTTAAATAGAGAATCATATTTAGCAAGTACATTAGAGTGAATAGTAAAATAGCAACTCAATTTGAATAAAAAGACTTGCTATTGTTATGAATAGCAAGTCAAAAATAACAAGTATAATGGAGATGCTCTAGCAAGTCAAAAATAACAAGTATAATGGAGATGCTCTAGCAAGCCAATCAAACTTGTTATTCCATTAAATATTGAGATTGTTTAATTGTTTTCACTTTCTTTGTATATATAAATTGATTAAATATGGCTCCATTTGAATAGCAATTCACATTTAGCGAGTAAATTGGAGTGGATAGCAAAATAGCAAGCCAATTAGAATAGGAAGACTTGCTATTGCTATGAATAGCAAGTCAAAAATAACAATTACAATGGAGCTGCGCTAAGGTAACCGGTCCTACCGGTCGGTCGGCCGGCCGGTTTCAGTAAATGGTTTAGAATTAAAATTTCAAAGTTTTTCAAATTTATAAAATCTGTAATAATAGGTGATTTATGAATATTGTTTAAAATATATTTTTTTCAAAAATATACAAATTTAGAATAGCTTTGGAGCTAGCGCAATGAGATCGTTAAAGATAAATCTAAAAAATTGCCCCAGTTTATAGTCTATAATTTCTAGTTTTTATACAATTTAATCCTAGAGAAAATACAAATATTGTACTAAATTTTAATTATTACATCACTATTTTTCTTGGCATTTCTAGTTTTCTTAGATTTCTTTGTAAATTTTTTATGTTTTTATACTTTCGAACTCACTCATTGGTTAATTTTACAGTTTTTATATATCTCCTTAATATCTATGTCTGTCCCGTAATATTTTAAAATTATTGAAAATTGAAATTGTATATGAGAAAATTTTCCTTTAGGTTAAACCGAATTGCAACCAGATAGCTAATCCTCACATGTGAACTAAAGATGTTACTTGTCTGTCGTGACATAGATGCATGGACACATCTACACTACTGTAAAAGAAGTTGGTAACCGTAAATCTAACAATATATACCACTATTTCTTACGACAAACCAAAACTTTTTAAACTAGTGGTATTGTTTTAATATTGTAATTTTTTTCCGTTACAACGAAAGGATACTAGCTACAAGTAAAGCCAACGCAAGGACACAGTTCATTCAATGAAACAACAAACAGATATTCCATCGAGATCGAGCTTTCGGAAAACAGAATCGCCTTGGTTAAGTTCGTACGTAGTGAGTAGTGAGATACAAACACCGGGCGGCCACAGAATGACAGAATCAATAAGTCTCTCCAAGAGTGAAGGCTGCCAACGTCCGACAACGACACGACGAATCTCATGGCGACTACTGTGCAGTGTGCACCATCCACATGCATCAAAACCCTATCGATAATATTACTACCTATGGCAACGACATATATCAGACATTAAAATCATTTAATCAACGATGCATGCATGTAGGTGACAAAATAGTAAAATCACTTGCTTGTTCGTCGAGAATTTTGCTTCTTCAGAAGCAGACGCGCGCATCTCGTAACTCTCTTTCGCCGGCGATCTCGATCGAGAGAGGAGGAGGCTCTTGGACAGTGCATGTGTACGTATATATGTACGTAGTAGTCTTGTCGAGCTGATCTCGTTTAATTTGCTAGCTGCGTGTAGTGTAGCGTAGCTCGATCGCGCGCGGTCGACGCCGTTGTTGACGTCGCCGTCCGTCTCCACGTGGGCGATGGCTGCCGCTCCGCAGTCGCCTTGCTGATGACCATTAGCAGCGCAGCTAGCTTCTTCCCGGCCGGCGGGGAGTAAGAAATTAAGTGCTCCGTTTCTGTGGACAGTGTGGCTAGCTGACTCCATCATATCGCCGCCGAGAAGATCATATCGATCTACATTATATTCTACACAGATTATTGAAGTTGCATGCCGTTATGTATTATTAATGCATCGATGGAAAGGTTTCTTGTGATGTTTCCAATGACTACCAGGTCAGCCAGTGCAACAACCACTTTATTTGGAGCTCTCTCTTATTAGCTTGCAAATGTTAATTTCTCGCTACATAAAACTAACTAAAGACTTTCGATGGTTAATTCAATTTATGTCGGTTTTTCCTAAAGCCGACGAAAGAAACATCATTTTTGATGACTCATTTGAGCCGACGAAAGAATTAGTTAACTTTCGTCAGTCCAACATCAGTCGACGGTAATAAAAAATCCTCGCGCAAGAAAGGTACCATATACAAGTGGACTTCTCCTGTGTTTTTTTGTATCTTGCCCTCATGGTGTACATCAAATCTAACAATTATTTTGTAAGTACCAATTTGGAAAATCTGACTAATATAAGTTATATATGCTGGTTCTGATCATGTGAGCATGCATATGTACTACAATATTGTAAGCCAGGATTGCTAGTTAGAGCACCTTTTTGGCACACCATTGTGGTTGGTTTGCTCATCTATGATGCATCTCTGGTTATATAAGCTTAGCCCGGTGGATAAGCTTCTCATTGAGTTATTGTTCATTGCTGAAATGTGTTTGTATTTTTTTACCTTTGTTTTGTTATGTCTGTATCTCAATTTTGTTCACCATGCATGCCTTCTAGTTTTATTTTATAAGTTTTTGTTTTTCATATGAAATCAGAACTATCATTGTTAATTATATCATTATATCAGTTCTAGTTAAATGGAAATAATTGCTGCTTAACTCATTTGACACAGTTTTACCTAAGCCTTAGTGCTGTCAACCACTATAAAAATCATGTGTTATGATGGCATATTTCTCATTTTCTGTAAATTCCAATTTTTATATGTCATGGCATATTTGTCTACTTCCCTGCATATGTTCACATGATTCTTCTAATTTTTAGTGTATCATGTTAAATTAATCATTGAATGAAAGTTTTGTGGTCACAATTTTTTCAGGTCACCTGTTCTATTTTAATATGATAGAAAAAAAATAAAAAAACTTAACTTCCATCCACCATTTTCAGTCGAAGCCGACTGAAATTAGTGTCAGCCAGCCACGAACTTTTGTTGGCCTAATCTAACCGACACGTATCTTTTGTCTGCTTCCCATGGAAAATAAGTATCTTTCGTTGTGGTGAATAAATCTCGTCTTGAAGCCAATTCACTACCGGTTGTTGTTTGGGTTATTTTTTTCCGTGTTATTATAATTTTTATGGTTTATCAATATGTCATCGATATGTCAATAACAAATAATGTGGGCCACCACGGTCACAAGTGGCACGTAGTTACTACCGCTACTTTTAAAAATATATAATGAATCCAGTACGTAGTTGAGCATGTGAAACAGAAATGATCTTCGATAGCACAACTTTACTGATGGCTAATGAGATCAGTCACTAATTAAACACCAACGTTTAGCTCGAGGGGCTAATAAGAAACGTTTAACTCACCCTTAATTATATTAATTTAATTAGTAGTGACACGGATATCTTATTAGCCATCACTAATAAGGTGGCAACTGGTGATATGCCTACAAAACGTACGCCCATCACTAATTATATGTAATAACCTTTAGTAATGGATGATTTACATGATGTCTATTGAATCACTACTGAGCTGAGGTGACTATTAATTATAGGATTATTTTACGGTACTTAAGGAGGTAACAAGAGGTACCACATTTTTTTAGTATTAATTTTGGTACCTCATGTGTCTGGAGCTGAGGTACTAAAATTAACACTAAAAAATATAATACCTCCTAGCTAGTACCTCATTAACTATCGTAAAATTTCTCTTAATTAATTATAGGATATGCATATCAGTCACAATAATAATGCGTGTAAACATTAGCTAGCGATGGACCTATAGTACACCCATTGCTAATAAGACAAACATATATTAGTATATAATATTGAGTCTATATACAAGACTATAATTAAGATGCTCAAACTGCTAATGTGGCGATCGATCAATGAGTGTATTTTGCATTGGTTCAAATTTTAAATGTTAGAATTGCTTAGAGACTGGCGGCCGGACATGCATGCATGCATGTTGCACTTGTACAATCATCTTAGCTTACGTACGCATGCATTAGGCGGTACGGAATAATCGAGCATATAATTAATGATGGATTACATTCATATAGATGAGCCATGACTAATCTGCATGGTTGCGCTTGCACGAGCGGTAGTTATATATATATACACTAGTCAGAGGCATGTGCTTTGCAACAGAATATTATTTTATAATAGAGTTTTTGCGCAAAATTCATATTTCTACATGATTTTTCCAGAAATCTAAGGGTTTTTACTTCCCGCAAAATACATAAATTAAAATACTGAAATATAATACAGTTTTCTTTTTCTTGTTTTTATTTTTTATTTTTTATTTTTTATTCTTTTTTCTTTTTTTTTTTTATTTTTCTTCTTTTTTCTTTTTCCTCTTTTCTTCTTTTTTTCTCACGCAGCCAAAGCAAGTTGCTGCGCGCACATGCATGCGCGCGCGTTGCGGGAGGGTGGAACAGCGGCGACGGTTGGGACACCGGTTTTTATAGGGTATAAGTTTTGATTGGTTTTTTGTGGGAAGTGGGGAGGCAGTACGGAGCGAGCGGACGGACGAGTAAGTCCCCGCTTTAATATAGTTAAGATATATATATATATATGATAGTTAATTAAGGATCGCGTCATCAATTTTTTATTTTTTAAGCGTCAACCACAGCTGCATGATGATGAATTAAATTGGCATGTAGCTAGCTTAGCTAGTCTGATCACTAAGTTAGGCCGATTATTTGTTTATGAAAATGAGACATCTATCGTTTCCTGTGTATAGTAAACAAGCAAGTGGTAGCTAAACATCATCTGCAGGCAGTTTTAGCTAGCTAACTCCTATCCAAAGGAATCGTACATTCTTGCCAAATAATGTTAATTCCGTTCCGGTGACTATTTCGATTTAACTCGTGGAATAAAATATTTTGATACCGGACGATACCGATGTACCATTGCAGTGTCTAATAACATAATATAAATATATTTAAAATATATGTTAATATAATTAAATATGATATATTTTAATATATTGATATATTAAATATAGTGTATAACATAAATACCAATATAATATATAACTTAATATAAGTAATATGTGACACATATTAAAAAAATCAAAATGCAATTCTGATCGGAATGATTGGTACCAGCCGGTATTGACTTAAATGGCTGGTATTGACCGGTATTGAAACCAGAACGGTACGCCACTTAATACGTACCGGTTTGAGTACTTGAATGGTACCTATCGGCCATTCTGGTCAATATCAGAACGGAATTGATAATCTCGGTACCAGTTGTGTAAAGTGAAAATAAAACAATCTGCGGCATTATGATTAGTGGGATCGGATTTTATTAACTGTAACTAGCACGCCTTATTAGCTTAATTATATATACATCAATACATGTGTCCGGCCAAGAAGCAACAATAATAGAAAAGTACCGTACGTATAGTATAACTCTTCCTGGCATCTGATCCCTCTAACAAATTTGAGCCGTATTTTTTTAAGAAAGCCATGTGATCAGATTTGTTTTAAAATCATTTTTACTACTCGACTCAACACAATCAATTTCGAAGTTCTAGAATCTTATTTGAAGTTATTTATGTCCAGTCAGCACGGTGTAATGTTCGAAAAACGCACTTCTAAAAAGCGGTAAAATTGGAATTTATAAAGATACTTATCCGTTAGTACGTCGTATATGATCTAAGAACTATATATGAAATGTATTTTTATAATAGGGAATTTGATCGTATATCCTCAGTTTTCAATAAAACTGAAGATTTAATTTACCGCATCTCAATGATATATGAGGTCTAGTTAGCACAATGACATATGGGCCAGCAGAGCAAATCATCAATATCTATATAAATAGATGGTATTCATATAAAATTATTTTTGTGGATGGCACCATCGGAAAAATAGACTACAGATCGGATGGGAGCAGATGGAGCGCGCATGCCACCGGCGCTAGCGCCGCCGCATCGTTGGCGTGCCGTCGGACCATCCTTGCGCAGCGCCGCCTATGCCGCCCCGCCGCTCCGTTGCCGCCGCCCCGCAGATCTACCATGCCACCCCACAGCTCCCCAGCCGTACATGTTCACTACAACAAAACAGGCAACTTCCGTCGGCCAAAGCCGACGGAAGTTAGCCATTTCCCGACGGAAGAAGCCTACTTCCGTCGGCAAAACGCTATCTTCCGTCGGCCTTTGGCCGACGGAAGCGCGGCGACGGAAGTTAGCTAACTTCCGTCGGCCACCGACGGAAGTTAGCTAACTTCCGTCGGCTTCACCTGGCCGACGGAAGTTAGCCCCGAACTCTGTCACGTCAGCAGAGGGGGCGCTAACTTCCGTCGGCCAGGCTGGCCGACGGAAGTTAGGGGCAGCTAACTTCCGTCGGCTATGGCCATAGCCGACGGAAGTTAGCCTTTCTGCCCACGTGGCCGAAACCAGCTAACTTCCGTCGGCTATGGTCCAAGCCGACGGAAGTTACCTGGTATTTTTTTTTTATTTTTTCCTGGTTCCCCTACTCACACTCACATCCAACCACAATTTCACATACATTCACAATACACATCCAAAATCACAATACACATCCAAAATCACATTCAAACTTCACATCTCACATCCAAAATCACATCTCACATCCAAAACTTCACACATCACATCCAAATCTCATAACACAACTTAATTCACAATCAAAGTCACAATACACATCCGCATTCACATATACCATCCAAATTCACATACAAAGTCACATAACATATCGAGATTCAATCTAGGTTCATTATACACATACATACTCACTGATCGCCCACATTTGGGTCGTGGGCGCCGCCGCTGCCTCCCGCTTCGTCCACATTTGCCCCGGAGGCTCCATCTTGACCAGGCGTACGGAAACACTGAAAAAATAGACAAAATTAGAAACGAACTCAACTACCCTTCTAAACGCTAACTTAAGTGTTTAGGAGGTACCTCAGGTGATGTAGGAGATAGTGGTGGTGGCGGGGGAGGTAGTGGTTGGAAAATGGACATGTCAAATCCACTGTTTTGCTGGGCTAGTTGCTACACATGTTGTAATGTAATCAGTTAGTTCTAAACCTATTTCTGAATACTTTTGAACTGCAACACTCTAAAGTAAGCTTACTTGGATCATCGCCTGCTGTTGTGCTAAGCAGGCGGTATAATACTCTTGTTGTTTCTTGTAGTGCTCGTCGCGCCGCCTCATGTCCTCCCTCATCCGAACCATCTCCGGGGTTTCTTCTGAGCGACGACGGCTGGAGCCAACTCCGACGGAGCTCTGCGACGACTGAGCTGACTTCTGAGCTCTCACCGCTCTCGAGTCAATAACTCCATTGAACATGGAGTACCTGCAACATTAACAGGGGTTAGTTACCATCACAATACCATACACAAAACATTAATAAAAACATTGTCTCACCGTCCATGGCTTTTGCCACCTCCGCTGGAGTACACGGCCATTTGGTCCACAGGTTCTCTCCGCCAATCATAGTTCTCTCCATGGAGTCGAACCATGTGTTCACCATACTGCGCCTGCAAAAAACATGTCCGATTAGCTAGACGCAGAAAAATGAAATTACGTCAACTCTTAATAACATCTCACCAAATGGTCCGTGGCTGTCTGGCTACACAAGACATCTGGCTGCGCCGGATCGCTTCCTTTGTGACCAGAGGTATACACCTCTATGTCACTTGGCACGTTGCCAGATTTAGCTTCCTGTGCATTAGAAATGAGTTAGTCGCATTACAATGTATCTATAGCTAGAGAGTGACAGATCGGTCTTACCAAGCGTTTAGCGTGGCGAATATGTCCGTCGGCACCATATCTGTGCTTCGGATCCGTCCCGCGGCATTGTCTTTTCTGCTCGGAAGTCTTCTTAAATGCGGCTGAAGACCAAATCTTGCAGAATTCAAAATAGGCGTCCTCGCGGTTTGCCAACCACGGAATCCTCACCTGAACAGAGATGCTATTTGTATTATATGACAACAAATCTCAACAATCGAAGAGGTAAAAAGTTAGAATTGTTTACCGAACGGTATTCTTCTTCATTTATGTCTAGCGTTCTTCCTCCTACAAAACAGTATTGAAACAATTAGTAATAGTTCATAACTGGCATAAAAAACAATCTGAAAGTTACCTCCTCATCTATGTCTAGCGGTTTTCTTTGATAGAAACAATCGTTTCACCCGAGGTGTAAGAGGCATGTAACGAAGTTGCTTATGAGCAACCTCTGTCGTCACCTTCTCTCCGTCTTCATTTATGACCTCTACGAATCTCGGTTTACCACATTTTAGGCATTTCACCTCATTACTATGTTCTTTCCAGAACAGCATACAATTATCTCGGCACACATCAATCTTCTCATACTCCATACCGAGAGCAGAAAGCATTTTCTTTGACTGATACATGTCTTTCGGCACCTTATGGTTCTTAGGAAGGATATCGCTGATCAGATTCAAGAGCTCCTTATAACAATTGTTTGAAAATGCAAATTTTGACTTAATAGCCATAATACGAGTCACGAAAGCGAGAACGCTTACGGTGGTGTGCTCATGCAATGGCTCTTCTGAAGCTCGAAGGATGTCGAAAAACTTTTGAACCTCCGGTGTTGGAGGATCCTCGGGGTTTGATTCAAACTCCGGTCGTATAGCATCAACCATCTCATCCATCCTATCGTCAGCAACGCTATCATCTTCTTCTTCCACTACCAATACCGTCTTTTCAAGGCCTGTCTCGCCGTGAAAAGACCAAACTTCATAACCTGGCACGAAACCATATTTGCAAATATGCAATGACAACGTCCTCTTGTCTTGCCAACGAGAATTTCTGCACTTCATGCATGGGCACCTCGCGCCAGTGTTTGTTGTCAAAGCGAATGCACGATCAACAAATTTCTCAGCGTTGATTACCCACTCCCTCGTGTGAGCTCCACTTTTCATCCAACCACTATACATCCACCGTCGGTCGTCCTCAGCCATTCTATATGCAAAACATTCATTCAATCAAAGGGCTCGCAACAAACACACACCCTGGCCACCCCCCGCCTCCGCCTCCGGACAACGGAGGGGAAGTAGAGGCGGCCGGGCGGCCGACGACGCAAGGGGAAGCAGAGCCCACCGGCGACGCGATTCACCATGGCGTCCGGCGGTGACCGCCTGGACGCCTAGTCGACGCAGGCGATGCCGTGACAACCATGGTCTATAGGAAAAGATAGGTCCTAAACCCACCCAAGAGTGACCGACAAAACGTGGTATTTATGACGAGCCATGAGTCCGAACGAAATTTCAGCAGCATAACCCCGCTGTTCTCCAATTGCACGCTTGATAGTGGTGCAATGGAGAACAACAAGGTTATGTTACTGAAATCTCATTCGGACTCAGGACTCATCATAAAACCACGCTCTGTCGCCCACTCTGAGGCTGTCCAAAAAGGGACAATTTCGGACCTGCACATCTCACACGCATGACACGTGTGAGACATGTTGGTCCGAAACGGGTGACGCATAGGTTTCGTTACACTATCTACGTTGTTGTCAAATAAAAAATTGCATACGAAAAGAAATATATATATTAAAGTATATATAGATATAATACTAATCACCCAATGAAATCATGCATAAAATCTACCCTAATACATTAAATTTACTGTCATAATAGATTTTAATTTACTGTCACCGCTTGCTTTTACTAAAATCTACCCTAATACATTAAATAACACTATTATTACATTAAAATTCTCATCTATTCATCCTAATACATTAAATAGTACTACTATTGCATACATAAAATTAAACTATATGGTTAACGCCATAAACAAAGTTAATTTAATACTTGAGTCTAGGTAAACTATAAATATGTAGATAATTTAATACTTTTTGCAAATTAACATCTTTAAATGAAAGTAAAATTAATTAAAGCGGCGCACCTTGGCGGCGTCGACGGCGGCGTCGACGGCGTTGGCGATGGGCGGGACGGCGGCGATGGCCGGGAGGAGGCGGTGGCCGGCGGTCGAGGCGGCCGGGAGGCGGCCGGCCGGGCGGGAGGCGGCCGGCCGGGCGGCGGGCGGGCGGGCGGCCGCGGGCGGGCGGGCGGGCGGCGGCGGCCAGGCGGCCAGCGGCGCGGCGCGGCGCGGCGGCTCCTGAGGCGGCGAGGGCGGGCGGCGGCGGGAGGCGGCGAGGGCGGGAGGCGGCGGCGGGCTGCTGGGAGCGGGAGGCGGCGGCGGCGTGGGCGCGTACAGGGAGTTTGGTCTCCCTGTACGCGCGCGCGGTTGGGAAAAGGGCGACCTAACTTCCGTCGGCCAGCATTAAAGCCGACGGAAGTTAGCTAACTTCCGTCGGCTTTAATGCTGGCCGACGGAAGTTAGGGGGATCCGGACGGCCGCGGAAAAACCCTCGCTAACTTCCGTCGGCCACTGTCAGAAGCCGACGGAAGTTAAGTTAACTTCCGTCGGCTCGTGGAGGCCGACGGAAGTTATTTAACTTCCGTCGGCTTGCCCAAAAGCCGACGGAAGTTAACTTGGCCGACGAAAATATTCTGTTTTGTTGTAGTGGTTGCCACCCCACAGATCTGCCTCGCTGCCCCGTTGACGGTTGATCTGCCCGGTCGTGCCACCACACCGCGCCGCCGACCCATCATCCCATGACGTCCCGTTAACTAATATGTAGATATGAAATGAATAGAATACTATTCCACCTTACAATAGTAGTGGAGGTATCATTCTCTTCGTATATAGGTACCAGTAGATACTGTTCTAATCTTGCTCATTAGATAGGTATGATCAACGGTTTAGATTTAATACCTCTTCACAAGTGATTGACTAATGAAGACTAATAATATATATACTCGTCTCTAAAAATAATTTTTCCGTAGCGGCGCTTGCTGTTAACTTAATTAATACAGGTCATTATATATATATAATAGGTATATTAAGTACGGCTTATATAAATTAAAATTGTACTCATCTGTATGTACCACCAAAACATTTACTCCTTCTTCTTCTGTTTACTAATGTAAGTCATTGTAACATTTGTCAGATTCATCCGTAGATTATAAATCTATGTATAAATCTGACAAATATCAGAATGACTTATATATATTCGGAAATGAGAGGAGCAAAAGACATTGTATTTTTTTTTAAAAAAATCTCCTGAACTGTACAAGCATGCAGAGTCGTGTAACACACTAAAAGCTAAGCATTAGCTAAGCTGTGGCCGGCGGTCCATATCAAAATCCAGATTATTCCAGCTGAAACCTGACATGCATTCGGCCGGCCACCATAGCTCGCTCGCTCGCTAGCTAGCTTTTGCACGCTTTGTATCCACCTAGCTAGTGCTCATCGCAATCGTCGCGTCCTCGTCGTTGTACAGTTGCGTTTGTTATTTATTTAGCGACGATTTCACGGCAAAATCAACAGTAGTCCTACGTTCTTGCCGGCCTCCAAGAAAGAGTGCAACCACACACCACAGCT
Organism: Zizania palustris; assembly: GCA_019279435.1. Lineage (NCBI taxonomy): Eukaryota > Viridiplantae > Streptophyta > Magnoliopsida > Poales > Poaceae > Zizania > Zizania palustris. The sequence goes on along the minus strand of JAAALK010000082.1, from coordinate 45,839,107 downwards.
ACCTACCTATATATATATACACACACATATATAATAATATTCTTCGTCGTTTGATGCAGGAAAAAGATATCGAATCAATCGTGCGTACGTGTGAGGCCTTCCTCTCTCCAGACGATTCATGGTGGCAATGAGTACGTACGTCTGGATCACCGCAATCTACACTCTACAGGTGATATTTAATTTATTCCATGTATAGTTTCACGTGAATTGTATGCATGCATGGCCCGCGTGATTGATCAATCTATATATAGCTGCTAGCTAACGCGTGCTTACTTTGTAATAACATGGCTTTGACAAAGTCAAACGACATCTAAGATTTTGATTGATTTGCTGAATTGTAAGATGCATGGTTTTCATCATGACACAAAGTCAAACGACGTCATCCGGTTAGTAGTAAATTAAAGCTAGCTATAAACATATTTGATGTATAAAAACTATAGCATGCAATAGATTTGTGTTTTATCTACATCGAGAGTTTAAATTAATCTTCAAGACTTTTGTAAATTAAGCAATTAACCTCCCGGCCTCTTGGTTAATTTGATTGCCGGCCGGGAGCCTACGCTCCCACGCACGGTTCTCTCTTCAACGTACAGGCTCCCTCCGGCTTAATTTCCTAAAGGAAATGTTTTAGACTCATATCAACAGTTTCAACAGTTGTTTAAAACAAATTGTTTTATATTTTATTGTGCATTTTGAATGTTTATATCCCTAAAGTATAGTATTACTTCCTTCTCGTTTTCTGACGTTATATTTACTAATGCATTGTGTTTAATAGAGATAAACAAGGAAAGTTCAAACAAATTAATCATTCATTATTGTTATCGGTAAGATTTTTTATATATACACGTATAAATTGGAATAGCGTGTTATGGTGGTCATGTGGTTCCTAAATTATAGCTTAGGTGCCGTTTGGTTTAGAGACAAGGTGGGATAGAACGATTCTGTCATAATGTTGGACCGGAAACGGCGACCAGAGGGGGGGGTGAATGGGAGCTTTTAAAATTTCGGGCTAAAAACTTAGCCTTCGGTTCTGTTCTGTCTTCTGCGGAACAGGCTTCGAACACAACCTTCGATAATCTGGTTCGGAGGTACTTCGACAGCTCCGAACACAGGCTTCGCAGGAGCAAAAATTCGAAGCCAAGAAGACTTCGCTCTACTAACAACCCTCGAAAAACTACTCCGCAAAGTCAGTGCAGGCTCCGCACACGAGGTGCTTCGAGCAGGCTTCGCACTTCACCCTTCGCACGAGTGGACACCCCTCTGAGGACTTCGACCAAGTACTTAGCGACAGCAACTGGTGCTGGGCTTCGTACGCGAAGGTCTATACATACACACAAAGCGGACTACGCTAAGGGCTTTGACACAGGAAGCACAACGGGCAAAGAACAGGGCTTCGCTAGTAAGCAGCGAGGTCTTGCCTCGTGTTACACAGAGCGACAGCACACTGAAAAGCACACTTCGTGAGAAAAACACCCTTCGCCAAGACAGGCTTCGGTGAACTAGAGACTAGCGAGGTATGCAACGCGAGCTCAAGCAAAAGCACAGGAAAAACAGGGCTTCGCCGCTTGAACAAGGAACACTGAAATAAATTGAACTCAGAATGAATACAACGAGGTCTGTCTACAGGAGCTCAACAGTAAATGCTCAAAGTGTTAAATGTTACCTACCGAGCCCCCATATTTATAGCCCACGGCTTCATCCTAAGGAAGTGACTACTTTACCCCTAGGGTTTACATCCATTTTGTCTCTACAGAACTAAGGGGTACAAAAGGTAGTCCACCTTTATTTTGGAGGCTTCTCTGTCAGCTGCAGAGGGGACAGTGTCAGCCTTTTTCAGAACAGACAGTGTCAACCTTTACAGTGTTGACTTCTGGAACCTCCCTTCGCACCGGAGGGTGCGGTAGCTTCGGCGAGAAGCCTGCAGCCTGTTGGCCTTTGCTTCGCCGAAGAAGTCCTTCGATACAGTGACGGTTTTGAGCCGAAGCCGTCAAAGCCCCTTGGGCCTTCGCACCACCACCTCCGGAGTGGATCACCACGGCTTCGCAGCTACTCCGAGCTCGAACACCGTCCGTCCGTGTACCGAAGCCATGCATGGCCGAAGTACCACAAGTCATCCTCACTCCGAAGCCCCACCTTCGGAGTACCACCCTTCGAAGTCCCTCCTTCGTCCAAGGCCTCCGCATGAAGCATTCCATGAGCACTCCGTCGCAGTGCCTCTTCCCGAGCACACTCCACGACGAGCCTCACCCGGACCATGCCTTCGATGCGCCTCGACTTCTGAGACCTTCGTCGGGTACCTTCGAGTGTCTCCCTCCGGAGCACACCTCGAACCCTTGCCTCCGCAGAGGACTTGGTCCACCAACTCCGAAGTCACTCCATTCGGAGTACCTTCGAAGTGCCTCACCTCCGAGGACTTTGTCTCGGAGTACCTTCAGCCGGAGCCACACTCCGCACTCTCTGCCTTGACCTGGCGCGTCTCGACCCGAGGACCGACCCGGACCACCTTCGCAGCCACCGTGACGGAGCTCCCCGCTCCCCTGGCATCAAGCCTCCCGCTTGACCCAGGTTCACCCGGCTCGAACCCTGTTCGTCGCCTCCGAAGTCCCTGCGCACCACAGACAAGCAGACAAGTGTATCCAGTACTCCGGAGACCTCTCCGGGTAAGCAACCTCCGGCACACACTCCGGTGTACCGCCCAAAGTACCGAAGCCATCGGTACGAACCCTGTCATCGTGTACTGCCGGACCCCTCCGACAGGCACACTCCGCTGCACAGCTGCAGCAAGCAAACACCGAACACAGTCCGGTGACACACCTCCGAACACCCTTCGGAGGACCACCTCCGAAGCCCCTTCGGAGGTACCCTTCGAACAGAGGGTAAAAGACTGTCAATCACTCATCACTACACCGAAACCACCCTTGGTTTCTCAATCTCCCCCTTGATGAGTGCATTGACAACCAAATCGAAGTTCAAAAAAATGTAAAAATTTTCAGCACACAAGTGACCATAAAAACTCAGAAAAGAGCCAAAGCATGTCACTTGATAAAAGAATTTTTCTCCCCCTTTGTGAAAGAGTAAAAGCTCTTTTTGGCAAATCTCCCCTTGATAAGAACTCCCCCTGAGTTAAGCAAATTTTTCTCCCCCTTTATGTCAAAAATCTTTCCCCTTGCGAAATTATGCCTTCTTGCGGCAGATAGCAAATCTCCCCCTTTGGCAATGCAAGCATCAAGGAGCAGTTAAAAGATGCAAAGCTTCGAAATGAATAGAATTGCAAAGACATATAATGCAAAAATATGCCAACATTAACACTAATGATCATGTGCTCAGCTCAATTTTAACAATCTGTGAAACAAGATGATGGCATGTGATTTTGTCATTTTTGGAAGTAAAAGCATCACCACTTAATCACAGCAGCTAGACATGTGAAGGCAAGGACTGCGCAAAGCTAACAATTTCTACCCTAGACAGACAAGTCTTGTTCCAAAACAAAGGAGCTTTAAAAGCAAACTTGATGAATAATTAATTTTGTTGTTCTTTTTCTTAATGCCAGGGGTTATTTGTTTGTCCACCTTATACTTTCCAATCAAGCCAAGCCTAGGCAAGAAAGCCATCTGAAGCTTAAGGCGGTGATTTTGGCATACACTAAACTATCCCAGTTCAGACCAAGGTGCAATGGTAAGCAGTCTAGAATAGAGTAGTGCGACAAACAAACCCTCCTGGATCTTTTCATTTAAACCAGGCAAATCATGGATTTTTGATTTTGATTCAGATGAATGAAATATTTTGATGAATATCCATGAATAATGAACATATTTTTCAAGTTGCAAATTTTAGCATCCAAGGAACAGTGTCTTGTTGTCAAGTAGATAAAAGATAGCTAAAAGCAGTCCAGCCTAAACAAGCTAGATACAAGATTGTGCGGTGAGCAAGTTTTGATTTTAGAAAATAAAAACATCATGCACAATCAATGTTCCAGACATATTTCATAGAGCTGAGCTGTCATGATTTCTTTGAATTAAAAGCAGGCATATAATAGCAAAAGATGTAAATGCAATTCCACACATAATGAGCATAAGCAAGGCAATTTAAAATCAGCTCCCCCTCACAAAATGCCGTAGGGATGACAAATACCAAGTTCCCCACGCAAGTAAGCAAATCGAGAAGCATCGAGGGGTTTTGTAAAAATATCGGCAAGCTGGTGTTGGGTATCAACATATTGAAGTTCAATATCACCCTTCTCATTGTGATCTCTGAGAAAATGATACCGTACATCAATGTGTTTGGTTCTGGAGTGCTGAACCGGGTTGTTTGCAATACAAATAGCACTAGTGTTATCACAGAAAAGTGGAACACTCTTATAATCTAACCCGAAATCCCGCAAAGTGGAAACCATCCACAAAATCTGAGAGCAACAGCTAGCTGCAGCAACATATTCGGCCTCAGCCGTTGATTGTGCAACACTAGACTGTTTGCGGGAAGACCAGCAAACCAGTGAAGTACCCAGAAAATGACAAGTACCAGAGGTACTCTTCCTATCAATTCTACACCCAGCAAAATCCGCATCTGAATAACCTCTAAGACATAAAGATGAAGACGATGAATACCATATGCCGAATTCAAGGGTGTGTTTGAGATACCTTAGAATGCGCTTAACCGCTTGGCGGTGCGAAGCTCGTGGTGAAGCCTGAAAACGAGCGCACAGACACACAGCGAAGTGTATGTCCGGCCTCGTGGCAGTCAAGTAGAGGAGGGATCCGATCATGCTCCGGAATTCCTTCTGATCTACGGCTTCTCCATCTTCGTCAGGGTCCAATGCTACAGATGTAGCCATTGGAGTGGCGAGGGGCTTCGCATCGGACATGTCAAACTTCTTGAGCAGGTCCTTGGTGTACTTTGTCTGGTGGACGAAAGTACCTTGTTTGCTTTGCTTGATTTGCAAACCAAGGAAAAAGGTGAGTTCACCCATCATCGACATTTCAAACTCCCTGCTCATGGTATCTGCAAACTCGGCAACTAAAGCATGAGAAGAGCCACCAAAGATGATATCATCCACATAAATCTGCACTAGGAGGAAATCTTTGCCATGCTTGAGAGTAAACAAAGTTTTATCAACAGAGCCCATCAAATACCCTCGCCCAAGCAGAAAAGACTTAAGTCTATCATACCACGCCCGAGGGGCCTGCTTGAGTCCATAAAGCGCCTTATGAAGTTTAAGGACTTTATGTGGGTACTTGGGGTTTTCAAAACCAGGGGGTTGTTTTACATAAACATCTTCACCTATGAAGCCATTAAGAAAAGCACTTTTGACATCCATTTGATAGAGTTTGAATCCCCGGGATGTCGCAAAGGCAAGCAAAATCCTAATGGCCTCAAGGCGAGCAACAGGTGCAAAAGTTTCAGTAAAATCAATCCCTTCTAGTTGAGAAAAGCCCTGAGCTACAAGTCTAGCCTTATTTCTAACAATTGTTCCATCCTCCCCTTGTTTATTTTTGAAAATCCATTTTGTTCCTATGAAATGAACATTTGGTGGAGGATCAACTAAAGTCCAGACTTGGTTTCTTTCAAAATTCTCAAGCTCTTCATGCATGGCATTGATCCAACTAGAATCAGAAAGTGCATGACTAACATCTAAAGGCTCGAAAGAAGCAACAAAAGCAGCATTAGTGAAATGAGCGTGAGAACGTGTTACCCTTTGATCAAGCTCACCAATGATCTGCTCGGGAGGGTGCATCCTTTGGACATGATGTGGAGCCTCGCGGCGGGATGCAGTCTCCCCCTCAACTTCTGCGTTGGAGTGGTCCAAGATGACCGATGTTGAGGTAGTCGCTTCGGGACCTCGTGCCGAAGTAGTTGAAGCGGGGTCAGCTTCGGGGGTCGATGTCGAGGGTAGTAGGGGATCATCCTCGAATTCTCCGGGATCTTCGTCTTCGAACAAGGTCTGTTCCATGTCGTGTTCATTTGCCTGTTCAACAGCAGAATTAACAGAGGGGGTTGATTCATCAAAAGTCACATCACATGACTCGATGACAGTGTTAGTTTCCAAGTTATAAACACGATAAGAATGACCATGAGTAGTATAACCCAAAAAGATCCCGTCAGAAGATCGCGACTCAAATTTATCCAAGTTACCACGTTTTAGGATAAAGCAGCGACATCCAAAAACTCGAAGATGAGTAACCTTGGGCTGTCTCCCAAAACGCAGCTCATAAGATGTCAAGTTTAAAATTGAGCGCAAGAAAATTCGGTTTGAGATGTAGCAAGCAGTGTTCATGGCATCAGCCCAGAATTTTCTAGGAGTCCTATGCTCATCAAGCATCGTCCTAGCCATCTCAACCAAAGTGCGGTTTTTCCTCTCAACAACACCGTTCTGTTGAGGAACCCGCGGAGCAGAGAATTGATGTTCTATGCCATGCTCCATGCAAAAGTCAACAAAGAGACTATTTTTGAACTCGGTGCCATTATCGCTTCGAATGAATTTTAATGCACCTGGGAGTTCAGTGAATAGTCTCAAAGCCAAGCTCCGAAAGTGTGAAAACACTTCATCCTTGCTGGCAAGAAAGAAGACCCAAGAGTAGCGAGAGAAATCGTCGACAATAACAAGTACATACCACTTGCCGCCTAAAGAACTAACCCGAGAAGGACCTACAGTGTCCATATGGAGAAGTTCTCCGGGCTGTTCAGTCATCACTGTGGTGACTGGCGAATGCGAAGCGGCAATCATTTTTCCATGTCGACAAGGAGCGCAAACTAAATTCTTCTCAAACTTGAGCTTGGGCAATCCTCGGATCAAGCCTAGGGCGCTCAAACGAGCGAGCAACTCAAAGCTCATATGCCCTAGTCTCCTATGCCACTTCCAAAGCTCAGAAGTCGAATGTGCAACAAGGCAATGAGAAGACCCAGATGACTCTGAAAAATCAGCTCCAAAAACTCTCCCAACCCTAAAGATCTTACACACCACAACGCCATCAGAATTGAGCACTTGCGAAGTATCGCGATGAAATCGCACTTCGAAGCCCTCATCAAGCAACTGAGATACAGACAGCAAATTGTATCCCAGGTTCTCAACCAACGCAACATCTTTGAGAGTGAAGTTCGAATTAATTCTTACCACACCTTTACCTTTCACTCTACTCCTTCGATTGTTTCCGAAGGTGATATGTTCCCTTTGCTTGGTTGTGGTGAGGCTGGAGAACCAATTTGCATCTCCGGTCATGTGGCGCGAACAACCGGAGTCCATGATCCACGTGCCCTCCAAGCCTCGACCTGTCGCCTACACATGATAAGAACGCCTCGATCGCTCAGTGCTGGGGTGAGTAAAATAATGGCGAGGCATCCAGCACTGAGTGACACGAGTAGTAGGCACAGTAAAAGTAGACGGTCTACGCACATAATAATCAGAATGATGCAAAGTGCGAGGTCTACCAACATGCAAAGAACGCAAAGCATGTCGAGGTCTCCTACTCTGACGAGGTACAAAGCTACTCGCCCGAGGTCTACCACCATATGGAACATGGTGAACACCTCGAGGAGCAAAACCTCTCCGAGAAGCACGAGGAGCCTCGAAAACAGGACGAGAGTAAAACTCAGACTTATGCATACCTAAAGATGGGTAATGCATGTCCTGATAGCTCATCGCCTGTGCACGTCGCTCATCCTTGATGCGACGGAAACAGAAACCAATCAAATGACCCGCCCGCTGACAATAAGAACAATGAAACACTCTCCTGGGGGCACTCTCATGGGTCATAGGAGCAACTCTCACAGGCTCCCTGGGTTTCTTCTGAGTGGCTCTCTTGGGAGGATTTTTCTTGGCAGGAGGTGTGGTTTTCTTTGGTGGATGGGTAGGCTTTTTGGCTGATGGGGTGTCCAACAGAGCTCTCTCTTTCTCTAGGGTGGTGGGAGAGGTGAAAACAGTTTTGGTCTTACTGTCTGAAGCTATCCTCTCAAAACCCAAACCTAGAGCTACCCCGGCTCTGTCAGCACACAACTTGGTCTTGGCCAAGAGCAAATCCATCCTACCCTTTCCCTCAGTGCATTTGTTTACCACGGAAAGAAGGTATTCATTTTCGGACATAAGGTTTTCAGCTCGCTCTCTAGCAGTGCCTAGCTGGTCCTTAAGGGTAATGCAAGTGTCACAAACAGGTTGCACATCCTTAGAACTACCGGCCCTCTCCAATCTAGCCTCCAAATCATGAACATGCTTATCACGTAAATTAATGCTATCGCGTAATAAAGAGCAGTTCATGCAATCAATAACATCATGAGGTCTAGAATCCACCTCCAAAAGCTGCTTCTGTGCAGTCTCAAGCTCAGAAAGAGTTTGAGCATGTACAGAACGCAACTGAGCAAGCTCACCCATGACAACAGAACATGATTCACAATCAGCATCATCATATTTAGACTTAAGCATGGCATATTCAGTAGATACAGATTCTAGCCTAAGTCTAAGGTCTTTTCTTTCTCTAGCGGCTTGCACAAGCAATCTATCCTGACCTAGCACAACTTCATTCAGCTCATCTAATTTAATTAGAAGCTGGTCAGATGATAGGTTTACCTCAGATGAGTCAAGCTCATCGCCGCTGTGATCGCTGTCGGCCATGAAGCAAAGGCCGGTGAAGTCACGTCCCTTCTTGTCCTTCTTGTCCTCCTTCCTTGGGGACTCCTCCTCCTCAGAGCTCGACTCCTCAGTTGAGGAAGTGTCGATGTCGCTGAGAGCAGCAACAAAGGCTCTGGAAGCGGCCTTGGCTACTTTCTTAGCCATCTTGCCGCGCTTGCCCTTCACAAAGGGTTTCCTCTCCTTCTTGTGGTATTTGGGGCGCTCACTCTCATCTCTCTTTTTGACCTTGGGGCAATTGGCCTTAATGTGAGAGGTGTCGCCACATTCATAGCAGCCACTAAAACCACTTCTCCTCTGATCCCGTCTCTCATGATGAAAGCGGGTGAACCTCCGGGCAATGAGAGCAAGCTCATCATCAGCTAGAGTATCCACCTGCTCCTTTGTGACGGAGACCAGGGAGGACAAAGCAAAACCATCTGCTAGAACACAAGTGCCTGATGTGCTTGGTTCTGCAGTGGACTTCAGCTTGCTAAAGAGCTCATCACAGGTCAATGTGTCATAGCCTGTGGACTCCTCAATGCTGGATATCTTCACCTCCCATATGCTACGGTCAAAAGCATAGAGAAGCTTGATAGCCCTATCGTGATCACTGTAAGCAAGCGTCCCGTTGGATCGCAAGTTACTCACTATCGCGTCAAAACGAGAAAACATGGCATCTACAGATTCACCAGGTGCCTGCACAAACAGCTGATACTGTTGATTGTAGGTGCTTTGGCGCCTGGCCTTAATCTGAGCAGAGCCCTCATGAAAGACAGTGAGTGTTGTCCAAATCTCCCTAGCAGTCCTAAGGTGCTGCACCCTATCAAACTCACTCCGACTCAAACCAATGAACAGAATGTTTCTTGCCTTCGAGTTGGCAATATACTGATCTTTTTCGGTTTGAGTGGTGCGGGTATCAGGGATGGAGTATTGTGAGTCCACAATCTCCCAAATTGCATTTCCTTGGCTTAACAAGTAAGCCTCCATGCGCACCTTCCAGTATGCAAAATCTGTCCCATCGAACAGAGGAATTTTACTGCCTCTATCCATGTCGCCAACAGATCACAAAACCGGTTAAGGTCAACTGGTGATCTTAACCAGCTCTGATACCAATTGTTGGACCGGAAACGGCGACCAGAGGGGGGGTGAATGGGAGCTTTTAAAATTTCGGGCTAAAAACTTAGCCTTCGGTTCTGTTCTGTCTTCTGCGGAACAGGCTTCGAACACAACCTTCGAAGGTCTGGTTCGGAGGTACTTCGACAGCTCCGAACACAGGCTTCGCAGGAGCAAAAATTCGAAGCCAAGAAGACTTCGCTCTACTAACAACCCTCGAAAAACTACTCCGCAAAGTCAGTGCAGGCTCCGCACACGAGGTGCTTCGAGCAGGCTTCGCACTTCACCCTTCGCACGAGTGGACACCCCTCTGAGGACTTCGACCAAGTACTTAGCGACAGCAACTGGTGCTGGGCTTCGTACGCGAAGGTCTATACGCACACACAAAGCGGACTACGCTAAGGGCTTCGACACAGGAAGCACAACGGGAAAAGAACAGGGCTTCGCTAGTAAGCAGCGAGGTCTTGCCTCGTGTTACACAGAGCGACAGCACACTGAAAAGCACACTTCGTGAGAAAAACACCCTTCGCCAAGACAGGCTTCGGTGAACTAGAGACTAGCGAGGTATGCAACGCGAGCTCAAGCAAAAGCACAGGAAAAACAGGGCTTCGCCGCTTGAACAAGGAACACTGAAATAAATTGAACTCAGAATGAATACAGCGAGGTCTGTCTACAGGAGCTCAACAGTAAATGCTCAAAGTGTTAAATGTTACCTACCGAGCCCCCATATTTATAGCCCACGGCTTCATCCTAAGGAAGTGACTACTTTACCCCTAGGGTTTACATCCATTTTGTCTCTACAGAACTAAGGGGTACAAAAGGTAGTCCACCTTTATTTTGGAGGCTTCTCTGTCAGCTGCAGAGGGGACAGTGTCAGCCTTTTTCAGAACAGACAGTGTCAACCTTTACAGTGTTGACTTCTGGAACCTCCCTTCGCACCGGAGGGTGCGGTAGCTTCGGCGAGAAGCCTGCAGCCTGTTGGCCTTTGCTTCGCCGAAGAAGTCCTTCGATACAGTGACGGTTTTGAGCCGAAGCCGTCAAAGCCCCTTGGGCCTTCGCACCACCACTTCCGGAGTGGATCACCACGGCTTCGCAGCTACTCCGAGCTCGAACACCGTCCGTCTGTGTACCGAAGCCATGCATGGCCGAAGTACCACAAGTCATCCTCACTCCGAAGCCCCACCTTTGGAGTACCACCCTTCGAAGTCCCTCCTTCGTCCAAGGCCTCCGCATGAAGCATTCCATGAGCACTCCGTCGCAGTGCCTCTTCCCGAGCACACTCCACAACGAGCCTCACCCGGACCATGCCTTCGATGCGCCTCGACTTCTGAGACCTTCGTCGGGTACCTTCGAGTGTCTCCCTCCGGAGCACACCTCGAACCCTTGCCTCCGCAGAGGACTTGGTCCACCAACTCCGAAGTCACTCCATTCGGAGTACCTTCGAAGTGCCTCACCTCCGAGGACTTTGTCTCGGAGTACCTTCAGCCGGAGCCACACTCCGCACTCTCTGCCTTGACCTGGCGCGTCTCGACCAGAGGACCGACCCGGACCACCTTCGCAGCCACCGTGACGGAGCTCCCCGCTCCCCTGGCATCAAGCCTCCCGCTTGACCCAGGTTCACCCGGCTCGAACCCTGTCCGTCGCCTCCGAAGTCCCTGCGCACCACAGACAAGTGTATCCAGTACTCCGGAGACCTCTCCGGGTAAGCAACCTCCGGCACACACTCCGGTGTACCGCCCAAAGTACCGAAGCCATCGGTACGAACCCTGTCATCGTGTACTGCCGGACCCCTCCGACAGGCACACTCCGCTGCACAGCTGCAGCAAGCAAACACCGAACACAGTCTGGTGACACACCTCCGAACACCCTTCGGAGGACCACCTCCGAAGCCCCTTCGGAGGTACCCTTCGAACAGAGGGTAAAAGACTGTCAATCACTCATCACTACACCGAAACCACCCTTGGTTTCTCACATAATTTTTTAGGATGGGATCGTCTTATCTCGTGTTTGGTTGCGAGGGATGGGATGTCCTAGTTTTGTGTTTGGTTGGTGGGTTTGAGAGAAATTAGACTCTGTAGGACCGAAAATAGCGACCAGAGGGGGGGTGAATGAGCGCCTAAAAATTTCTTGCTAAACTATATTTTAATTTCACCACCCAAAGAACTTAGCCAAACAAATAATATTATCAAAACAAATTGCAAAGATTAAAGTTGTCTAACTTAAAAAATTGACCGGTGTCCTAATTAAAATGATATTAAAGATAAACTAAATAGAAATATTTAATAACATATGCAAAATGCCTAAATATATTAATAAAATATTCAGATTATAATCTAAAAGTAAAATGCTAATCACTAATTAAAACATGGATCATTTAGAAATAAATCTAAAATATCTCATGTAAATCTAGGTCAAAAATATTGATACGACTAATAATATAAATAATTTTTTTATATAATCAGATTAAAAATACTGAAATAAATAATATGATATGACTAAAAATTTAACAGATTAAAATGTTACCTACGAAATTATTATTTGCAGACTAATTAAAAGATAAAGAACTAACAGATTTAATCTAACTAGCTAACAAATAGGAGATTAAAAAACTGTTTACCTGTGCGCTTTGCTTCCTCTGCATCTATCGGCGGGTTCAGCAAAAAGACCACAGAGCCGAAGACTGTTGCTGTCATGCACTGCGTGAGAAACAAGAAACAAATAAAAAAACCTGAATGCAGATGCCCTGGCCGCCGTGCATCACAGGAGAAGGCGCCGCTTTTTCTTGGAAAACCGGGAATCAAAGAGAAAAAAAACACCACAGGCAATGTAGCAATTCGTTGATCCACAAGAAAAGACCAAGCAATGAAATCAATTGCCGTCCTTGGGAAATGTGCCGGGCTTCAAACGTTGAAATACAAAAGCAATTCAGCTTTTCCGTGTGCTGCTACGGCAGCTTGAAGACCGCGCCGTCTGCTCGTGAACTGCTGATCGCGCTAGCAAATGGCCACAGAAGATCCAAGCGCTGCAGATGGCTGGCGGGCCTGTACTGCGCGCTGCCTGACGCGCGTGTGGATGTGGGGCCCGCTTGTTGCAGCTACACCCGAAGCCTCTGCTTGCGCCGTGCAGGAGTTCCAGATTGGAACAATTCGCCGGCGAACGGAGATGAAAACGACGGTGGTTACGAGAAAAATAGGAGATGAAATAATTTTTCTGGACTGCAAATAATCTCGGGAAAACAGTCATCTATCCCCAAGGGGATAGGGGCCTTTTTATAGGCAAATCCTAATACATGAAAAGACTACTTTACCCTCGGGTAAAATAACCTAACTCTAAAATAAATTCCGAAAATTACTAAAATATTCTTAAAAAAATTAACTGACTCGAATAAAAATATTCTAAACTTAAAAACTAATTATTAATATCCTAAAAACGAATTAATGATAGATTGTCAGTTTTACGCCGAAACTGACAAAGCGTCCACCGTCTTCGTACCGGGTACCCGGATTGGGCCGACCCGACCCCGCAGCTCTCTCAGCCCGGCAATCGCTCGCCGCCCGTGTACCTGAGTCAAACCCAGTCAACAGACCAGTGGATCATCTGCCGCTCCTAGCCATGTACCCGGATTGGGCCAGCCCGACTCCGCAGCTTCTCTGCCCGGCCGTCGCTCACTGCCCGTGTACCTGAGTCACATGCACCTCAGACTCGGCAGGTCTTCATCTCTCCCTTTCTTTGACTTTCGTTGACAATCACTCATCACATCTAGAATATCAAACCATATTCTTCAACATGGTTTCTCAGACTCCACCCCGAAACCTCGGTCCCACACCGAAACACCTTCGGTCTATTTCAAAACCTACGGCACATCCTAAAGCCTTTGTCTCGAAATATTCGGCCCACCACAGAACCTCTAGCCCTGTCCCGGAGCCTCCACACATGAGGTGGGACGAGCTCGTCCCTCATTTTTTGGGGGACAAGTTCGTCCCGAATATTGGAGGAATATTCCTTGATGGGACGACTCCGTCCCACCTGACTTCGAACCAAACACTGTAAAAACGGAACCGTCCCGTCTCATTTCACCTCGTCCCTTTAACCAAACGGCACCTAGTTCCCAAAAATCTTAGAAGGGGTGGTCATGCATCAAATGATACCAAAGTCATCACTTGGCAATTAACAGCCAAGCGTGCACTTTCCAATGAGCAGGAAGTGTGGCCTACCACACCGTCCAACAGGTAGCTAACTTGTCAAATTGTGCCTACCACATCCACGTGATGGTCGGCTGTCCCTGTATCTCGATCGGTTTGTTACATTATTTTCAGCTTTGGACGACTGATCGATCGGGTGAGAGCAGCGTGCTTGTTATCGTATAATAATATCTTTTCGGTTGGTTCAAGTATGCTTCTGTAATTCAACGTTAATAATAACAGCTTGATCTATCTTGCTAGTAACATCAATATTAACTGAAAGTCGTAATCGTAATTAATAGATGAGTTTACGGTAGTTCCTGGAATTTTGGATAGACCGATATGAATATTTCAGAAATTACGAAATAAATCTCGAAGACATGTGTCAAGAAAAGGAATACCGAGTGGTCGGAAATCGGACTAGCTAGGGAGTTGGTACTGACGAGTGCCAAATTGAGCCGAAGACTCGGGAGTTAGGATCAACACTATCGAGTGTTGGATCCAAGTTGGTACTCGAGAGTCCGGGGTCGGCCGGTCGAGCTCGACCACGAGCCTCTGACATCTGACTACTTGTCTGGCAAGAGACGCGGTCTTTCCTTTTCTTGTTCCGATTTTTTGGAACGTGGAGAAGATTGTGGGATGTGGTTATATGGAAACCGACTTGGTTCAGATTGTGATCGCGACATGAGATCTGGTTGCTCCCATATAAATACTCGTTGACCTGACTGATTCTAAGAGGACGGATTCATACTAGATCAGAACCAAGATAGGGTTTTGGTTCGTTGTCTTCTCTCGGTTGTGTTGTCGACGTAGTCTACTTTATTCTGTTCACCGGCATGCACCGGGGACGGAAGAGCAAGTCTTCGAAGCCAGTCGCCCTTGTGATTCTGCACCGAGATAGAGCAAATAAGGTTTTTGGAAAGCGTTCTGCGTGACTGCTCAAGTTCGTAATCACGGCACGTCTTCCGATCCGTCTAGATCTACATTCATCGTCGGTCGTCGTCGAGTATTGCGATCCGACACCAATAGAAGCATCTCTGCCCCGACCATGAATTCATCCTCTTCTATCGTACAATACGTGTGTTACTATTCTGTACTATTTATGATCATATTTTTTGAATCCATGGTTATCGTATCTATGTACTTGTTCCGTTCATGCTAGTTTGCGTTGAAACCATTAATTGTAAAATTACCTAATATCCCAACGGTAGTACCGTTGACTTAAATCGTGAATACAGACTTGATCCAACAACGGAGCTTGCATGTACTGCAAGCTTCATCGTTGAATAATTCAATGGCTAGACCACGAACCTGAAAATGAACCTACAGGCTACAGGGATATATAGCCACGTATATATACAACAGCTAATTATTGAGAGCCGACGTTTTTCAAAGTTAATTAGGTCATCTGCACGACATGGAAAGGCCTGTTACGGACAACGGACAAGTGGCACCGCCCTACTCATTTACAACTGCTCAAGTCAATTGCTTCAGCTTGACTGACAAACTACCACTCGATCTAGCTAGAGATGTACGTAGATGGCTACTTGACTGGATATCTACGTGAAGCCTGGAATGCTTGTGTGCATTTCCTCAGTTTTTTTTTTTTTGAAGCCAGGGGAGAGGCAGCCCCTCGGAAGTTTTGAACAAGATAAATCGAATTTGGGTGAGCTAGCGCACCATCTGTGATACCAGCAACATTCTTGGCATTAAGATAACATTTGGTTTAACATAAATGGTAATGAAATTAATTACAGTGATAAGTTGTAACAATATATCAGATTATTATATTTGTTTGGTTAATAAGTGCAATGTATTTTATTTACATTATAATGTTTGGTTAATAAGTATAATGTATTCTGGTAACGTAATCTGATATCGGCATGGTTAGAATGTAATAGACGACTAATTATTATATTGTAATCTGATTATGTGGTATCTAATACCAGTACATCCAAACCAAACAAAAATCTAACGTAATTTATTTACACCGTAAAAAATAACACTTAAATAAACTCAACCAAAAACCTTCTGCTTTACTATATACTAGCTGCTTTGTATGATCATATGAGTGTGGGCGTGTCAATTGATGGGTCAGGTCATCAAGAAAATTTGCGCCTCTGCCAATATAATACTCCCTGATTTAGATTTGAAGTTATTTTAATCTATACGAGTACATTATAGATTAACAGTTTAGACACGTACGGCCCCAAATATTATGAAATGAACTTATTATCTTCTTCCATAAAACTAAATGCAGGTAATATCGGGAAAAATCATGCTGCAATAGTACGGCTAAATGATCACTATTTTATGTTATCCCCTTAAATCATTTTTCTATATATCTCTTCATTATTGTACTTGTCAAATAAATAAGCTGCTTCACTTTTCACTTCGTGCTCACACTTGTTGTCTAATTACAGTTATTATTTGAAAATGTTATAATTCATTAATTCATGCATCATATCTATGTATTTTTCAAACAAACTAACTGCAACTATTCTATAATCCACTGGAAAAACACACAAGAAATAACCACGGAGCACACTTATGAATCCAAAAAGGCCAGGCCCAAAAAATTTAAGCCATAAAATGTACCAAAAAATATATATAAAGCCCATAAAAGGACAAACAAATGGAAGAAAGGCTACAAATCACAAAAAACATTAAGCCACAAATGGGGACGCCCACTGAAAAACTTTTTATATAAAAATTGTTTTAAATCCGTTTTCAATTTTTTACATTAAATTCATTCAAACCCTTACATATATTTTTATAAACTGGATTTTTTTAGCTAGTCAAACCTAGATACAATAGCTATAAATGGATCAAGGGTATTTAATTAAGCAATCTAACTTTACTTTCAACTAAAAATCATAAATTTTAGAGGTAAGGTTTCCTAGCTGCACCAGGCCACCAGCCCTTTTGCCCCTTAATTTCATCAACAACCATCAGTTTTGAGCTTAGAGAACCACATAATTAATCCGTTTTGCATGTCACCGCCGTATTGATCTGCCTCACAAAGAAACAAGGCATACAAGATATAGAACAGTCGACCGGCGTAAAAAGAAAACACATTCGTTTATTTCTCTGGTGGCAGTGCAAATCAACAGCAATTTGGGGCGACATGCTACTACATATGAAACAGACAAAAATACATGCTTTATAAATGCAAAACAATCCTTGCTTGCCATGACTTCTCAACAGCTAATCGCCGGAAGAAAACATATACCGCAATTTTTTCGGTCGCTGAAGAACATTAAACCACTTGATAATTAGCGGTTACCAAACGGGCCCTCTGCGAATACTTGGGCGGGTTACCATCCTTAAGAGGACGGATTCCAGTAACCTGAAAAGTATCGAGAAAACAAGATTACCACAGAATGACACGAATAGGAAACCAAACATAGAAGCTGTCTGTGAACTGATACGGGGAAGCCAACCTTCAAATCGCTGAATGTACTAGATGCGGAAAATCCAATGGATATGGGGAAAAATGTTGAAGGATCAGCTGGCGGGACAACAAATTCCATGGAGCCACTGCAAACATGAGGGAAAAAGCAAGAGTTCACAACACAGGACAAAAAGAAAAGCAAAGCAAAGCATAGCATAGCTAAGAAATCATATATTTCATGGACCTGCGGTTCGACTGATCAATAAGAATAATGGACCATTCCAACACAGAGTTTCTCGAGTCATACCTGTATGCACAATGAAAAGTTAAATGACAAAAGGCATTAGAAGCAACAATCAACTTTCACTGTGCTGTCTACCTTACAACCATTAAGGAAATCAAAGTTAAGCTCTATCTACACAAAACCTGTCATTTAGGACCAGTTCTGATAAGTCGCTTGGATTAAATCCCCACAAATCCAAAAGATATCCCTCTTATGCTTACAGATTAACAGTTTGAATTATATGCCATTCTCAAGAACAAAGGCTAGTATGCAGTTATCACTTTTTTAATATTAGCATCTAGCCATCTACACTAAATAAGGAGACAATTGTCACCTAACAGTTTTGTCGGAGGATCATTTTAGTAAATATGATGGATTAAACTAAAGAGGAATCTGAAACATTACTTCCACTCTCCATCAATCTGTTTAACACTTGGAGCCTCCCGGAGAGCAGGGAGTGGTATAGATATGACAACATTGTGCAGGTCAAACATCTCCGCAGCTTCATATTCAATGTTGACATAGGTTTCATTTCCAGATACTGATGGCCAGCAATTGACTGCACCAAGCAAAAGCATGTTACTAAAAGTAGCAAGCAACCATGCAAAACAAAAGCATGAATTTGAAGTAAAAATTAATAGATAGAAGAGAATAAAGTGATTGTGCACCTGATAGAGGTAACGACGACTCATCCATCCCCTGAATTCTCCATTTAACCAGAGGAGTTTCATTTTGACCACTTGGGAATGGCCTGTTTGGATCTTTCGCCCCCACAACTTGTTGAGTGTTAAACAAATCCTTGTGGATATTGGGATGTGTTTTGAAGCTTAGCCCAGGTACATCTAGGTTTTCAATCTATAACACACCAAATATGGAATAATTAGCTCCAACCAATCATAGAAAAAACAGTGTCACTCATCCACAATGCAAACATGGGACAAGAATCATATATGAAATAAAATGCAACGACAAGAAACAAATGCTCATTAGCATCACGAACATGGCACAAAGTGCAGAAAGCAAATGTACACGAATTATCTTAGCTGGATGGTGACCCAATATCGATGGATTATATTTACTTAGTACAATATCTCATCTAGGTTCACATAAAAAGCAAATAGAAATTGTTATGTTATGTACTTTCTTCTGTTTGCTTGTTAAAATTTTGTCTGTAGAATAAATGAATTCAACCAGAAATCCATAATGCTAGAGGTTCAGAAAGAATGTTACCTGCAACTGGATAAACCCATCTGCATCATTGAGGACCTGAAGAGCAAGGGTCCCTTGCACGTCAAAGTTATTAACACCTCCATCTCTTTTAACTATAACATTCAGTTTTTCTTCAATAGTTACTGTGATAGGATCACTTGGTGGAAGAGGAGATGCCCTTGACTGAACTGAACTTGGTTGTACATCCTCCAGAATAACTTCTCCTTCAGCTTTCAAAGATTCTAGGAACTGATTTGTCTTCTGTGTCTTACCCAGTTTCATACCGAGACCTTTACCAGGAGCAGTAGCAGCTGCAGATGGACGCCCTGCACAAAAATTGCTAACAGTTAGAATAAAACAGAAGTAATACAGTATAGCTAACTGAACTGTCACAAACAGTTATAACAACAAGCAGGTAATATATTGCTAAAATATCCCCACTATCAGGACCACTGACATGAGAAAACTGTTTTACTAATTTAAATCTTGAAAGATCTGAATATCAAGTACTGTAAGAAGAAAATCCTAACCTACGCAATAAGTGAATAAGGTTGTCCTTAAAGCAGAGATACAATATATGGCAACTTGGCAAGAAAAATGTAAAGGGTCTTTAAGTTACCTCCTTTGGGCTTGCTTGAAAATGAGTCCATATCTGTACTCAGTCCACCTAAACCAGAACCACTTCCAAATCCAGTACCAGTAATGCTCATATCATTGAATGTTTTTTCAATTACCCGTGGACCGGATATTGATGAGTATCCTCCTTTGTCAAGTTTGCCCCTTTCCATCTGCATGACATCAACCACAAAAAATTTCATTGCTTAGACAGTAACAAATAATGGTGCAATTGTAATTTAAGACATTAAAGTTTACACAAACTGATACCAACGTAAACAAACTAATAATAAGCTGACAGAAAAAATAGCACATAACCATAAGGTCTAACAATGTCATAAAATTTTGGCTCGTGGTCAAGTCCAGTAAATCAACTGTCATTAATTTTTCACACAAGACAGTATATATATTTTTAATCTAAAGCAAGGTATAGTGCTGACCCTCATCTTATCAAGCTCACTAGCTTTCTTCTTCATCACATCCCGTGTCTCATTGATTTTGCTTTGCATCATCAGCTTGTGTGCCTTCTCTTCATGGCTCTCCATCTCGCAATATTGTTTGACTTGTTGCACTGTTACATTTTCCTTATTTCCAAGAGAGATGGCTTCATCAAAGGCAAATATAAGCTCAAATGCTGTTTTACACACACCCTCCTCATCAAGAGAGGGGGAGTATTCAGGCACCTATACAAATGTTAAGGTTACAGGTATATTGCCAAGAAAGAAAACAAATGCAGCATAGTAGCATGTAAAATGGTGGATTGACTAGAACATGTGGTATATATTTGTCAAGGTTACAGGTATGTTTCTGTTGTGATGCATATTGTTAATGTATCACTTTCCTTTTTTTTTTCCTTTTTTTGTCTCCTTAGTAGTATAATATATAATGACAAACTCAACTAGAATGAAACACTATAGCCTTCATTTATTCCACATAACAAGCATTAATAACATTACCTGATATTTAATCACCATGGAAATATGGATAAGTTAAAATTTTCTATTCTGTGTATATATTTCATAAAATAGGATTATATAGGTTACTTGGGTCTAAAAATGGAACAATAAATGTAAGAAAATAGGATACAAGCTTGGAGAGCAGCCTCAAGGTGTCCAGATCTTCAAGAATATTGCTCTGCTTGTTTGTGATAAGCAGCAAATACAGGCCTTCTATTGGCTGATAAACATAGCGAACATTTTCAGTCTCAACATAAGTGTGCTGCTTTCCAGTTCCAACCAGTTTGGGGAAAGCTGCAAGTAATCCTTCAATCCTTATCCTAGACATGTCAACAAATTGTCTTGAAACAAGTGCTGCAATTAAAAAACACAGAAACAAAGCAACATTCAGCCTAATAAGTAATAACTATACTTTCTGGAAAGAAGAACCAACAATGTGGTGACCAAAAGCAACAAAGTTGTTCACTACATGAGATTTTACAGATTATAGGAGTTAAAGAATCTACTGAGCCAACAATCCATAACAGCAAGTTTAGTATTTGGGTTTCATCAAATTGTATAAGCTACTGCACTCTGATGAGCACGGTGTAACTGTTAAGAGCTTATTCCAAATACAAAAGGACTTATTTTTGTCCACGTTAGAAGAATGTATGGAAAAAACTTCTGATATTGAGAAGAATACAACATATGAATAGCTGAAGTTTTCAAGCTATCTTACCTTTTCCGGACTTTGAAATGATGGACGCAGCAAGAACCACCTGGGGATACACAAAAACGATAAGCCCTTGGTAAACAAATCAACTAACTTCAGCAGGAAAGGGTAATCAGTAAACGTACCATCTTGGAAGGCTTTGTTGGTCCCTAGAATTGCGTACAGTGGCTTTAGAGATTAAGCGCCTGCCAGGGGAGAAAACAAGAGAGATTCAATCAGAACATCAGAGCAGTTTGCGGTGATGCTGCGTGTTGCACACCACCACCCTCTACCACCAACCATCACTTGGGAAGATCGATCTAGATCTACGTAAATAGCACCACCTCCTTCGTAAACAAGGTCAAGGCAAAGAGAAAAGGGCTTCCAGATCTAGAAGAGAAGCTACGGTTGAGGCAGAGAGAAAAGGTGCGGGTGATGAAAGACGAGAGAGAGAGAGGGAGGATGCGCGCGCGGGTGCTCACCGGCGAGGATGCGGCGGAAGCGGCAGGAAGCCGGCGCTGCGGGGTGGAGATCGGCGCGGCCGCGGCGGGATCCGGAGCCAGGCGCGCGATGTTGGATTGGGGATCTGCGGCCGATCGATCCGTCGAGACGAGCGAGGCGAACGGAAGTAGGAGGTGGAGTCGGGGCCCAGGGGCGGAGACGGCCGGGCCAGCTGCTGGTCCCACTGTCAGCCTCTTTCTTACGCCAGCTGGCAATGCTTTCCCACGGAGAATTTTTATATGATCCATATAAAATTCAAAATTTGTTATAAAGTTTGGGTATAAAGTTCAAGATTTAATCGTATCTCCTTTTTTAATATAAATTAAGGTTCCGTTTGGTATAGCTCTGCATCCTGAAATTCACATCTGGTTAGAGTACTTGAAACTGGTTATACACTACTCTACCACTCTAGTTCATTTTAATGAAACGCACTCCTCAAAAAAAATATTAGGCTTGACTTTAGGTTCACAAGACAAAAAAACTGAAGCCGGAACGCATCCTAAATTTTTTTTTTCGTATCTTATTGAAACGTGGAATCAATCCCATGTGAACCTAGAAATAAATCTTTATTTTTTACCTAAATATAATCTAAATAAAATATATACGATGAAATTTTCATTGTTATAAAAAAATTCGTTGCAAATATGTAGTTGGAGAATTTGATAATATACCCACTTTTTTATGGAATTTGAGGATTTACTCATCACATCTCAATGATACACGTGGTCCATATAAATCAATGACATGTGGATCAAGAGAATAAATCCTTAATTTCTAACTACATATAGAGTATAAGAGCATCTCTAGAAAATTATCTATATGGCTACTTAAATTTGAATTTAGATATTTTTGTGAAAAATGAAGCTCCAAAAATTCCCCTAAATGAGTTCTTTTCCTAATCCATTTTCTAAATCACCATTTATCTCTCTCAAATATAGAATTAATTTGGTAAGTCTCTATTTCTATTTGCACGTATTTTTCTTTTACATGTACATTATTTGTTTCCATACGTGTTGTTATAGGTTGGATAATACATATATTTGAATGCATCATAATTGTACTCAAAATTATTATATATTATAAACCATATTAGTAGGATTTAAAAAATAAGGATCGAAATTATAGGAGAACTGTTGTAGATTAATTAATTTTTAGGATGAATTAGAGTTTAGGATGATTATTATATGTAATTTAGGAAATAAAATTTAAGGATTTTTTTTGAGATGTTCAAAGATCAAATTTTCCTGTTTAGGTTGTGAGCTTTGTTCTGCCGCGCCCGCAAACGTGGTGGCTGCGGCGGCCGCCGGCGAGACTGAATCGTCGGATTTTCAACGGTGCACCGTGGAGGCGATAGCTCCACAATTCGTCGCTGAGGATGCTACTTGCTTATTCCACCACTGCCTCCGCCCCGTCCTCCGTCGTCTTCAAGCTCCTGTCGAAATGCCGCTCGCTCGCCGCCGTCAAGCAGCTCCACGCCCACTTGCTCATCTACTCCGGCAAATGCGCCTTCCCCTGCAACCATTTTCTCTCGAAGCTTCTCTCCCTCTTCGCCTCGTCCTCTTCCACGACCTTCGCCCACTCCTCCTCCGCCGCCGCCGCCGCCGCATCCGATTACGTCCTCCTGCTCCTCGTTTCACACCCCGCACCCACCACCTTCTCCTACAATGTCGCGATCCGCTTCTTCGCTTCATCCCGCCCCCGCACCTCACTCCGGCTCTTCCTCCTCATGCTACGCTCCGCGCTCCGCCCAGACTTCTACACCCTTCCCTTCCTCCTCCTCGCCGCCGCTCGCTGCCCCGCGCCTTCTCTCGCCCGCTGCGCGCATGCGCTTCTCCAGAAGATCGGACTAAACAGCCACGACCACACCGTCCACTCTCTCATCACCATGTACTCCTACCTTGGTGATGCTGGCGCCGCGCGCAGGGTGTTCGACGGAATTCCCTGCCGGGACGTGGTATCTTGGAACGCAATGATGAAGGCATATGGACGGGTGGGGATGGCCGCGGAGGTAGGAAGGATGTTCCGGGCGATGGTGAAGGAGGGAGCAGTGGTGCCCAATGCGGTGACAGTGGCTGTCGTTCTGGCTGCATGCAGAGATGGGGGAGATTTGGTGCTTGGAAGGTGGGTGGAAGAGTGGTCAATGTCCACAAGGATGGAAATGAACTCACTTGTTGGGTCAGCACTTGTAGGGATGTATGAGAAGTGTGGAGAGATTGCAGAGGCACGGCGCATATTTGACAGCATTGCTGACAAGGATGTTGTCACTTGGAATGCCATGATTACCGGGCAAGAATATCAAAACTCTCTTCGATTATTATTTGCATCAGCCAAAAAATCTAGAGATCGCAATGCGTTACCCACTCTTGGATCCGTAAAACGGAGAACATCAGTCGGGCACTCCATGGAGGGACTTTCCTGAATTAGTGATACCAACAATTATTCCAATAATTACATATCCGATTTGCCCTATGGACGAATATGCAAGCATACATTAACACACTACTAACTATTGTTTGTATTTTTTCTAGCTTGATCATTTATATATTGCATTTAAAATGATGCAGGTATGCACAAAATGGCTTGTCAAATGAAGCCATGGCCTTGTTTCACAGCATGAGGAAAGCATGTGTATGTCCAGACAAGATAACATTGGTTGGAGTCCTCTCAGCCTGCTCTGCGGTTGGAGCTCTTGAGCTAGGTTCTGAACTGGACAGTTATGCCTCACGCAGAGGTCTGTATAGCAATGTTTATGTTGGGACAGCTTTAGTGGACATGTATGCAAAGTGTGGAGATCTTGACAAAGCCATAGAAGTTTTTGGGAAGATGCCAAGCAAGAATGAAGCTTCTTGGAATGCCCTGATCTGTGGTCTTGCCTTTAACGGGCGAGGACATGAAGCCATTCAGCAATTTGAACTAATGAGGAATGAGGAGGGACTTCAGCCAGATGATATCACCTTCATAGGAGTCCTTTCTGCTTGTGTACATGCAGGGCTACTGAAAGAAGGGCAGCGTTGGTTCAATTCCTTGACATCCAAGTTTCAGATTATTCCCAAGATTGAGCACTACTCATGCATGGTTGATCTATTGGCGCGGAGCGGGCATTTGGAGGAAGCTTGGGACTTCATTGAGAAGATCCCTGGCAAGGTTGATGCAGTGATGTTGGGGGCTTTGCTTGCTGCTTGTCGAAAATGCAAGAATGTTGAGGTCGGTGAGAGGGTCATCAACAGGATTATGCAGTTGGAACCTGCAAACTCGTGGAACTATGTGGTGTCTTCCAAGATATATGCAATCTCAGATAGATTGGATGACTCGGCAAGGATGAGGGGGTTGATGAGGGAGAGGGGTGTCAGCAAAACTCCAGGTTGCAGCTGGGTCGAGGTTAGCGGCAAAGTCCTTGAATTCTATGCAGGGGATGAACCACAGCATGGTGCAGATGATATGTATCAGCTCCTAGACCTACTGGTTGGTGAAATGAGGTTGGAGGGATATGTTCCAAACCTTGATGTTCTGTAGCAGCTAAACCAGAAACAAATTACTTTCAGTTGTTGCAGTCTTACTGAAATTTGCTTCTGGATTGGTGTTTATGTCTCTGAGGCTGTGGCACGTGACACAAGGAATTCTGAATGAAATAGATGGGCATCAGAGACGGAATGTTGCTGGCAAAGCATTTGCACTGACTAGATATGCAGACTAAACCAAGACATTATGCTAAACCAGGATGTTTTGAATTAGCATATCTACACTCTACAGGACTCTTCAAATTTTGGCAGCATGATAGATGTTTCAGCTGCTTGAGCAGTTGAGCTTTAGGTGTGTGAACTTAATGGATTGAGTATTACTGTATTAGTATCCACAAAACTCAGCATATAGGTGGGCAGGTATCATTTCATCAATGGATTTTATCTATTTGGAAATATGAACACCCTAGGTAACCATGAAGGGAAGAATATTGAATTCAATGCATGCTAAAAAGTATGAAATTATAAATACAACATAGAAACAATATACATTCCTGACAGAATATAGTTGCATAGAATGGAAATGTTTTCACTGTGCTGATCTTCATCTCAGTGATTTTGTCATCACATTTTGGTTTTGTACGCTTTTCTTGTTCTAGTTATTTTACTCTTTCTGTAAAAACTCACATATCAAACATAGTTTTATTGGGCTTTGATATCTTGCAGCAGGCAGCTTTCTATTGTTTTTCGTTTTCCCCTTTCCTTTTCTATCCTGTTTATGGAAGGATCAACAGCAAGTTTTTTAGTATGCCCTTAAAAATGAGCTAATAAATCAGATGCGAACAACAAAGTGATGGTACTGATCCATCTTAGATCCTTTCAGGGCACAATGGCAATTTTTCCTATGGATATTTTTTATCGGTGCTTATGAAGTTTCTATAGGATAGCTGCAGGCTTCCCTTCAGTTATATCATATGGGATTTCAAAAACTATCACTGCCTTGACCTGTCAATCTTCAAACCACTATCCCTGAGCAACTGTTGGTTTATCTCATTTTCTTCTTAATATTGAAGGAGTACTAGGGCAGTTTTCAGCACTACTCAATATTGATGTAACATGAAGCTGATCTGATCCTTTGCCGTCAGTGGGAGATAGTAGTTTAGCTATTTGGTGATCACATTTCATTCCTGGAGTGTTATACATAATATGCTGAAAATACTAGGGATGAACAAGGACATTGTCTTCTATCTTGTTTATCTGATAACAAAGAGAACTGAAGACTTTCAATTAGTAAGTCTCTTGAACCTGTTGAGGACAATTGTGTTTATTTGATGTTCAATGGCATCAACAGCTAGCGCAATGTAGCACGCCAGTCTTTCTAGCTTTATTCATCTATGCAGCAACATGCTGGAATAAACTAACTTGTTGACATTTTGAATTTGGCAATCGTGTAATGTTAACCAGGTTTCAAATAAAAATGAGCTATCACAATTACATAAATGCTAACTTGCAACAACAACTGAGAGTTTTCTCTCATCATGAAACAATGAACATGATAACCTAAGACAGATTAAAAAGAAGTTATTTGTCTTATTGAGCTTTTTATACAATCTGTTTATTGTTATAGTTTTGATACATTCTAACTACTGTTCATTTTTGAAGTTTGCTTTTACTGATGCCACATGTACAATTATTCATAGCATAATCATTGCTTTCAGGGAGATTTGCTCTCATGCCACACATAAGTGTTGTTTGCTTTTTTGCTCCATATGGGTATATGACATGTGACACATGATCCTGGTTGTCATACATATGGGGTGTGACAAAAGAACAAATATCACTCAACTATGGGAGAGAAGAGCAAAAATCATAGAGTCTTTCCACAGAGTATAGAGTGTCCTATGTAGCACATAAGTTTCTGCTATATACAGGGAATTAGCTCAATCATTTATTTAGTGTTGATGACTCCTACCCTGTACTCAGATGACAGATATTTTTCCTTAAAAAAAGACCTCAGATATTCTGATCGCTTTATCTTTCAGGTTTGGAAACATGGGTGTCAAATGGTTCTTGATGTAAAAAGGGGGGAAGCTATGCTATACTTGTGAAGCTGCAGCATTCATCAAGTTTGCAAGGATAAAATGCTCAAAGAAGGCATCAAAAGTTGTTTTAGGTGAGATTTCACCATGCAAATAAAAAATATCGCATTAACAACAACGATGCATGTGAGAAGTCCTAATCTGCATTTTATATGCTTTTTTCTCCTAAATGTTCTCAATCACAATGTAAGTAATTGGCATGGACTGAAATATTCCCATAAACCTTCCAGCTTATCCACAATACAGTTCATAAATGAACATTTTTTTCTTAGAACACTACGGGAGAGGTATCCTGGAAAGTACAACAAAACACAAGCTTCATTAATGTTCTTCTACTTCTGATATTTTGCATCACCATGTACTCTGATCCTTTTAGTCTACTCAGAGATGGAACAAATGTGCATGTTATGTGTATGTATCTACAGCTGACTTTGAACATTGGCATTAAGTTATCAAGACACAAGACATTGGCAACTACATATGGACATCTATATTATTGTTCCTTACCAATTTACCATAAACATAGCATAATAAGCATCAGTATCTTCTATTTGCTATCTGGCGGAAACTCTGCTGGCCTCATATTAATGCTCACTATGAGTGATATCAACTGCAAAATGTTTACAGTAAGACTGAGTTGATATCAAGTCCATATACAAGCTATCAACCGTATCAAACAGCATGTTCAACTAGGGAGCATACCACTGCAAATCCAGCGCAAGCAACGCTGAAACCTTTGAAGTTGAAAGGTGCAGTTTCTGACAGGAACCAAGCTGTGAAGCCAATTTCAGAAAATTATGCTACTTCAAATGATCAGATTATCCCCTAAGTTTTTTTCAGGATGCACTGATGAATAAATATTATTGAAGGGCGTACCAGTGAGCGGAGTAAACACTATAGGTGATATCACGCTTGCAGTCGAGCTAATTCCGGTGAGACACCCTTGAACCATTCCCTTTAATTCAGTGTGACAAAATTTCATGATTCAAAGAGAGTTGTTAGAGCATCTCAAAGAGCGGTTCTAAAAAATAACTTCCTATATAATTTTTTGAAATTCATTTTTTGCATGCAAATCACTTTAAATATGTTTTTCTTCGACGTAGTTTCTCAATTGAATTTTCTGAGTATGCTTCCTAAAAATAAAAAATGAAAAGATTAATTTTAGGGATTTTTTAGCCGTTGGAGCTGGCTTTTTAATTTTAATCTAAAAAATTTAGAGAAAAGAATTCTTTAGAGCTTTTTCTTAGAAATGCTCTTAGTAGTTATAGATGGTCAGCTTCATTTAGCTCAGGATGCATTTCTGTAGCTTTACACGAGCTAGTAGAGGATGTGATTTAGAGATTCCAACCTGCTCAAAAGGCCCTGCTCGTTTGGACATAATGCTCCTTATCTGTCACGAACATAATCAATAAACACTATAGCATGACTTGACAAACAAAAAATTACTGAAAGATGGGCACTCGGTGCATGTGTACTACTTACACAAGGGTTGACCAAAATGCTGACAATAACTAAGAGCATCTCCATTGTAATTGCTATTTTTGACTTGCTATTCATAGCAATAGCAAGTCTCCCTATTTTAATTGACTTGCTATATTGCTACTCACTCCATTGTACTTGCTATTTGACTTGCTATTTTAGAAAACTTGCTATTTCTCTCATCAAACTTGCTACATGTAGCAAGTTTGGTGAGAGAAATAGCAAGCCCCCTAAAATAGCAAGTCAAATAGCAAGTACAATGGAGACAACTTTTTAACAACTCTTGCTATTTTTAAGGATAGCAAGTTGGATAGCAATTACAATGGAGATGCTCTAAGCTTGCCTCGAGATAAGGAACCTTCAAGATTGGCATAACATTAACTTAGCTCAAACTTAAACCTAAGAAAAGCTCAAGACAAAAAAAAAGCTCACAGTGATCAGTTGCATACCCATGCTGACCATGCGATGCTGTATAAGAATCCCTGCAGCGTGTACAAGATGAAATCGAGTTGTTATCGCAGAAAATCAACAAAAGCAACTAAACAATAGAAGAGCATTTCCATTGTAATTGCTATTTTTGACTTGCTATTCATAGCAATAGCAAGTCTTCCTATTTTAATTGGCTTGCTATATTTCTACTCACTCCATTGTACTTGCTATTTCTCTCATCAAACTTGCTACATGTAGCAAGTTTGGTGAGAGAAATAGCAAGCCCCCTAAAATAGCAAGTCAAATAGCAAGTACAATGGAGACAACTTTTTGACAATTCTTGCTATTTTTAAGGATAGCAAGTTGGATAGCAATTACAATGGAGATGCTCTAAGAAACTAAAATAGAATAGAGAGGTCGTTGGAGAATCTCTTACATGTATGCAGCTCCCCAAAAGTGCAATAGTCAGTAACTTGTGCTCACCCAACTTCGGTGCAAGGATCGGCATCACAACTAGCTGTTCCATGAATAAAAAACTTACTGCTTTAGGTGTGCATAGGTAAAATATGAGAAGAGTAAATGGTCACAGCACTAAAAGCGTGGCAGAAATTACCACAAAATTAAATAAAAAAGTTGTACCTGTGATAGGCTTCCAGCAATGCCAACAACAAGCATCAAATTGGCATACTGGTTCTTGCTGTAGTGGAATTGTGCCTTGAGAAAATACTGCATTTGTATATATTTATTCAGGTATATATACTGGAAGAGGCATTTCTCTGATGTGCATTATTAGGTATATATTTATTCAGGTATATATACTGGAAGAGGCATAAACTACAGGAAGGTGTGGCATGAGATTGTTTATGGTTCCTGCTTATTGAGTTCTTCCAAGAGTACCCTTTGCACAGTGTTTACATCATCACTAGAAACATGCATGTATGTTTTGCTTGTCTCTAACATCTTATTTTTTTCATGCTGGAGAAAGAAAGAGTACCAATAACGCAGTTTGCAGGCCTGTTTCACCAAGGCTGTAAAAAAATGTCACTAGTGCTGCTCTCGAGAACGTTGAGCTGAAAATTATTAACATACATTCGATCAGTAGGTAATCTGCAGATTATATGAGGTATATATATACATATTGTTAGGAATTGAATTAGCTAGAATGCACTGATCAAATCAACACCGGATAAAGATTTGCATGAAACATCTTTGTGAGTACTTTTATTTATTGAGACTTATTACTTGACTTGAGATAGAATTCAAGCGGCTGATGCGCAGTACCACATCTCGCCGAGCAGCATAGATTGGCACATGCACTGACAAGTTGACCGTGCAGTCGATCTGTCAAAGTCTATATGCGTGGACGACTCACCTGGTCTAGTGGTTTAATTAGCACTATTCATGAACTCCCCTGGTTTGCATTGATGCATGGTCCAAGCTAAGTATTATTGTTCATGGCCTGATCGATGATCTAAGTAGCGTTCGTGGTCTGTTCATGGTCTGGTTTGCATTCATGCTAAAGCTGCCCTGCTTTGATTTCTGCATTGCGCGCAGCTGATGAACACTCATTTCATTTTTGGGGAGATTCCATATGACATGCATGTCACCTGCTGGTGAGAAGGGCCGCTGCCTCCGACAGCGAGAGCGACAGCGACAGCGATTTCCGGAGCGGCGGAAGCATCGGAGACAACGCGTCATCGTCGCTGCTGCTGCGGCGGCGGCTGGAAGGAAGGCAGAGGGGACGGGAGGAGTTTTCCGCCTCCTCGTCGCCGGCGTGCAGCAGCAACGCCGCTCGGGCTCCCCAGTCCGTCTCCTGGACGAAGGCCCTCATGTACACCGCCGCCGCCACCGCCGCCACGGCGGACACCTGGAGCAGAACACCGGCGCGCCGGGCCGCCGGCCAGAGAGATGCATGATCAAGCAAGCTAGCTAATCAATCATCCGCCATGGACTCTGTCAGGTATATATGCACGCATATATATATGATCATTATACCTGAAATGTACAAGGGACAGTGAGGAAGCGCGCCGCGACGGTGCCGGCGACGAAGCCAGCGGTGCAGACGCCGGAGAACACGCCGAAAGCCGCCGCCCGCCGTGCTTGGGGCACCCTGTCTGCCTACGTACGTACAGAGCAAGCAAGGTTCAGCTCGATCGGCCGGCATGCCATGCCATGCACGACCGACCGATCCATCGACCGGAGTTGATGAACTATTCAACCGTGCAAGAACCCCTCAAGGTACGTGACAGATACGAGACACGAGCACATGCATGCATGCAGTGTGTTACCACGTAGGCAAGACAGAGGCATTGCATGCTGCCTTCGGCGACCATGGCCGCCACCATATTGGTGATGTAGTAGGCGTAGAAGAAGGCCTTTCCCCTGTTGCACGCCAGGATAACTTTTCCCGCCAGAATGCATGCATGGCATGGAGACCACACAGAAAAACAACTTAACGTCAGCTAGCTAGCTAGCTAGTGCCTGGGCCCGTGGGCCGGCTTATGATCTTACAGTGTGTTAACTCACCGTAAAAAAACTGTAATATAAATTTACAGTGCATTATCTCGATCTACTGAGATGTATAATTAACATTAGAATCTTAAACTGTTGTTTTTGTTGCAGTGAAGGAGAAGTACACATATGATATATACCCGATGGAAGGATGGAAGCCGTTGCAGGGAGCAGGAGCAACGCCTTGCGACCGTATCTGTCCGACAGGTTGCCCACGACCGGAGTCGCCACGAGAGCACCTAGCCCCGTCATCTGCATGATATAATAATGTAGAATTAGATATGATACTTCTTAATCCATTGGTTATACTATCTAGTTCTAGATTACTGCTATATTATAGAACAGAGAGACTATAATATAAATAACTAATTAGTATAAGCATAACCATCTTTTTGTCAGCTCTCTCGATCACACACACACGGAGAGATCGAGGTGATGGTCTATAGCTTTTGACGTACGATGGCCGGAGAGGAAGACTTTGGAGTCGATCAGGAGACAGCAATTAAGATGGCCGGTGCCGTATTTTACAATAATGCTCTAGCTTTAATTAATTTCTTCCTTTTTTTGACAAACTTCTATATATATATTATATATATATATATATATACACATAGGTAGACACACCTACCGATGGGAAAAATAAGTACACTCTGATGACTGGTTGTTTTCTCCCCCTTTTATTGATTATATTTTTAACATTAGATCGATATCTGAGTTTCACAATTTACCTTTTCCCCCCTTAAGGTAAGATTTTTTTTTACAAAATATTTTAGTGTATAAAACCAAAAGCATCAAATTTAAAAACATATAAAAAAGAAATCTAAAATTGTACTGAAATTACAGGGATTAATAAAACTGCACTGAATATATATACACACACATATCTAAGATTTTTTATAGTTAATCAAACTTAGCTTAAAAATCCAAACCTGTGGGTGTGCATGGATCATTGATGATATTTAGTTGAATTATGTATAAAAACAAAAGTTTAAATTACTTTAATTTATTACACAAACTACAAATGTACTGACCGAGGTTTCGACGAGTGCATTATATATAATTCAATTATAATTATAGCGCTCATCGTCTACACAAGTACGTCTTGGGGAGTAGGTACGTATGAGAGCACGATAATTATTTATTTGACGAGAGAAACCACAAGGCGCGTGCGTGTGCACTGCGCAGTGGAGCTTCCACTACCAAATATCTCTGCAGTACCATCTGTCCGTTATCGTACGCTCATGCCATCTTCATGAGCTTGGAAAATTAAAGCAACAAAACAAATCTCATCTCGCCAAACTAATGCTCCTTCCACCGATCGATGAGGGGGAAAGGGAAACGCAGCAATGACCTAGATAATAATAATCCATATCGTCGACGATGCATGCTTAATAATCTTAGACGTATGAGGGAGATATATATGATGCTAGCTGCTTGCTAGCTCAACAAGTTCATCACTCTGAATTCTGAAACGATCGATACGATGCATATGCATGATGATGCATGCACGCAAGCGCGAGCTAGCATGCTCGCGTGAAGAGATCATCAGCTGAAGTAGCTAGTAGCGACGACGACGACGACGGAAGGACTGATCGAGCTAGCTAGCTAGCTATATATATATATAGCTTACGGCTTGCTGGAGGCCGGTGAGGTAGATGGCGAGGGAGCACTCGTCGCGGCCGGGGCAGAGCGCCTCCATCGTCACGTCGGTGATCGCCGGCGCCACCGTGTAGGCGCCGAAGAAGAAGAGGAAGCCGAACACCAACAGGTGCCCCATCTCCTCCATCGTCCTCTAGCTAGCTCTCCCTCCCTCTCGATCTGATCTCTAGCTAGCTTAGCTTCTCTCACTACGGGTGTGTACTGTATATATGCTCGATCTTGTGCTAGTTTTTTTAGGGTCTTGTTTGGTTCGCGGGATATTCTTGAATGACTGGTATTAAATAATCTCATCCAATCAGTTATTTGGTTTGAGGGTAAAGGTGGATGGGATGACTAACGAGAGGAATATTCCTTCGATATACTCGATGGAGAGATTTACGTCTCCTGATTGGTTATTAAACATTTAATTTTTCGTTTATAAATATTTAAATGATTTTTATTCCCAAATTATTTATCCAATTTATGATCTAATTATATCATTATATTGATTATAATTTAATCTATAAAATAAGATAAGTGGGTATCACTAAATTTAACCTTATCTCATCCAAGTTGTATATATCTAATCAAATAAAAATTGTCTTATCTCATCTATCTAACCAAACATCTCAAATATATCATCTCATCCCTAAATTTATGGATGAGAACATCCTATCCACTTTCGCCCCCAAACCAAACGTACTCCTTATCCACTTTCGTCCCCAAACCAAATGTACTCCTATATATCCACTTTCACCCCAAACCAAACGTACTCTCTATCCACTTTCACTCTCAAGCCAAAGCCAAATGTCGTACTCTTATTTCTAAATTATTTTTGTCACCCACTTCTTCGATCTGTTCCTTTTTTTCTATATATATGGATGGGATGGCAATAACTGCTCAGTGTTAATGAGATCAGAATTGCGATTTAATTAATTAAAGAACAAATTAAAGTCAGGCCGGAAATTAAAGGGAAAATATAGCTGTATATATAAAAGTACATGGGTTGCTAGGCTGCTAGCTACGAACTTAATTCTTATATATATTGTAGATTTTGTTTTTGTTTTAAATCAAATGTATTTAATCTTAACTAACCAAATTTATCTAAAAAATATATCAATACTTATAATATCAAACTAGTTTTATTAAATCAACTATTAAATACATTTTAATAGTGTATTTATTTAAAATTGCAAATATAACTATATTTTATTTAAACTGAGTTGAAATTAAAACAATAATTTTATAAAAACTTATAATGTATATAAGTACTTCAATTTTTCTCTCGGACGAAGAAACAGTGGTGCAAGGTAGGTTAGGGCCGGTTAGCTCCGGGTCTAAACTTTAGGCCCGTCATATCGGATGTACTGATACTAATTAGAAGTATTAAACATGATCTAATTATAAAATTAATTGTAGAAAGACTAATTAGATCATAATTTTGACAATGTGGTGCTATAGTAAAAATGTGCTTGCTACAGTAAAAATGTGCTAATAATATGTTAATTAGGCTTAATAAATTTATCTCACGAATTAGTCTAAATGTTCTGTAATTAGTTTTATAATTAGCTAAGATTTAGTTCTTTTAATTAACATATAATAAGAACTAAACTTTAGTTTAGGGTATCCGAACATCCCGTTAGTTTGCTCACGTGGAAAGCAAGTGTCCGTTTCGTGTGCTTTCATGCGATTTCGGCTAATATTTATCAATATTTAGCATATCAACGGGAACCAATAATTCAGTTATGAAATCGTCAAAAGCTACCAATCCCAAACCGTACGTGTCCCAATAAGTTTCATAAAATTTCATCCGATCCTGTATATATACATGATGGTTCAAATAATCGTGGATTATATTTATATTTATATTTATATTTATATTTATTGTTAATTTGATTGCTCAAATCAAACGGCGCTCTTGTTGACGCGATCGATGACGAAAACCATGAAAACTTTTCGATCAGACAAAGACTTTTCATCAGATACGTACGGGTACGCCTTCGTACGTCTTAATTAGGCCCATTTGTCATAATAAAATCGATCTAGCCATAGTTTATTATTAATTATATAATCACTTATTTATTAGTCAGATTTCTAGAAGCTAATTTGTGTACAAGCTCTAGCTGTAGTAACAAAGAAGGCCAAAGTTTTGAGCCAACAAAAAAAACCAAATGTCTGTTTATGATATTTATTTGTTGCTTAATTATTGGATCCCCTTTATTGTTTCCCCCATAATTTTAGGTTTGCATATAATCTTTATCTCAAATTACTATTTTTAAAGAAAAAATTCCGTAAATATCACTAAAAGTTCACTCGATCGGTTCCATATTTATCACTGACTCTTCTACTGACACGTGGTCTCGACACCCACATGTCATTGAAAGAGCGAGTGATATATATGAAACCACGTGAAGTTTCAGTACCATATCAAGAATAATATCTTTTTTATAGTTGGTTTGTGCGCCTGTAATATTGTCCATGATTATTTTTTGAGATAGAGTTGAAGCTGAATCTATATACTATTATTATATTCATGATTTGAATCTACTATAGAAAATATACAAAAGATACAACTAACTTTTCTCTAGTTTGGCTCTGTATCATGTGCACAAAGTACCCTCCGTGCACAAATGCACAAACTGGATCGTGATCCTTCATCTAAAATCCAACGACCATGGTTCAGAGGAGGTTTTTGCAAACTGGCAGGAAGAAGTGGAGGGCCACTGCGGACGAGTCTTTTTGCAAAAATGGAGGTCATTAGATTTTAGATGGAGGGCCACGATCCGACTTGTGTATTTGTGCATGAAGAGTGCTTTGTGCATAAGATACAAAGGCTCTGTATCATGTGCACAAAGTACCCTCTGTGCACAAATGCACAAACCGGACCGTGATCTTTCATCTAAAATCCAACGATCATGGTTCGGAGGAGGTTTTTGCAAACTGGCAGGAATAAGTGGAGGAGCACTGCGGACGAGTCTTTTTGCAAAAAATGGAGGGTCACGATCCGACTTGTGTATTTGTGCATGAAGAGTGCTTTGTGCATAAGATACGAAGCCTTTGCAAAGGCTCTGTATCATGTGCACAAAGTACCCTCCGTGCACAAATGCACAAACCGGACCGTGATCCTTCATCTAAAATTCAACGATCATGGTTCGGAGGAGGTTTTTGCAAACTGGCATGAAGAAGTGGAAGGGCACTGCGGACGAGTCTTTTTGCAAAAATGGAGGGTCACGATCTGACTTGTGTATTTGTGCATGAAGAGTGCTTTGTGCATAAGATAGGAAGCCTTTGCAAAGGCTCTGTATCATGTGCACAAAGTAACCTCCGTGCACAAATGCACAAACTGGATCATGATCCTTCATCTAAAATCCAACGACCATGGTTCGTAGGAGGTTTTTGCAAACTGGCAGGAAGAAGTGGAGGGGCACTGCGGATGAGTCTTTTTGCAAAAATAGAGGGTCATTAGATTTTAGATAGAGGACCACGATCTGACTTGTGTATTTGTGCATGAAGAGTGCTTTGTGCATAAGATACGAAGCCTGGCTCTGTATCATGTGCACAAAGTACCCTCCGTGCACAAATACACAAACCGGATCGTGATCCTTCATCTAAAATCCAACGATCATGGTTTGGAGGAGGTTTTTGCAAACTGGCAGGAAGAAGTGGAGTGGCAATGCGGATGAGTCTTTTTGCAAAAATAGAGGGTCATTAGATTTTAGATGTAGGGTCACGATCCGACTTGTGTATTTGTGCATGAAGAGTGCTTTGTGTATAAGATACAAAACTCTGACTTATGTATTTGTGCATGAAGAGTGTTTTGTACATAAGGTACCAAGCCATAAAGTTTATCCTTTTTCAAATAAAAAAGTAAGAAAAAAATTCCTACAAGAGAAACCCACTCATAAATAAATTAATAAACCCTCAGGCGGGCCCCACCGTGTAGGCCCCAGTCCAACACGCCAACGCAGCAGCCAGCAGCGGAAGCAACCCAACAACCTCTCTCTCCTCCGCCCTGAAGACCTCACCGCCCGGTGACCGCACCCCCGTCCCGGTCTCCACAACCGCCGCACGTGCCTTCCTCCTCCGTTGCCTCCGCCCCCCCGCACGCCACCGGCCCACCGCCGTCCGCCCGCCCGCCGGCGCCGACAAGCTCGCACCCTCCCCCCTGACCGGCGGGGAGATGGCGACGGAGGGGCTGGTGCCGATCACGCGGGCGTACCTGGCCCGCTACTACGACAAGTACCCGCTGCCTCCGCTACCGGAGGCCGTCACCGACCTCGCCGCCCGCCTCCGCGGCCTCTCCCGGGGCCTCACCGCCGTCGCGCCCATCACGCCAGGTGAGGCGCTTCCTCCGTCTCCCTCCGGATCTCGCCCGCTATCCAGCTCGCTTCTCCGCCTCCCCCTTGATCTCGCGTCGCGGGCGGTTCTGGCCTTCTGGGGTGGCCGCTGTTCGGATTGGTGTCGAGTACCTTCTGTGCCGGGTTAAGCTGCTTGGGGTGTCCCGGGAGTCCGATGCTGCTTCTAGGGGACGCGTACAACTACCCTTGCCGCACCGCTCGGGATTAGCGAGAGTTGTTTGCTTGGGGTGGCAGATACGAAGCTGAAGGATTTTAGCACCCTGCTCATAATTGCTTACAAGTTAGAAGTTCGATTTTTTAACTTTTTGGTTTGTGGAGCCTGACAGTAGTTGTTTAACTTGAGTGAACAGTGAACTTCTTAATTACTTCAAAAACTAATCTTGGAAGCTTACACTCTAAGTAGCTATAAATCGTTGATCTTGTCCAATGACTGTTTGTACTTGTCATCTAAGGTTAGCTTTTCTCGACATACAGTTTGACAGGTAGAGCCAGACCTATCACATTTGAGGATCTTGCTCATTGACTTGAAAAATTCGTTCTGTTTCATCTCCATGTAATAGGATTATATATGTGATAAACTGCTCAACAAGGGACCTATAACTTGCCAAACAAGGTTCAACGTTTAAACTATGGCAGGATCACATAATTCATCATTGCTAGTCAG
The DNA here is from genome assembly GCA_019279435.1 of Zizania palustris. Taxonomy (NCBI): domain Eukaryota; kingdom Viridiplantae; phylum Streptophyta; class Magnoliopsida; order Poales; family Poaceae; genus Zizania; species Zizania palustris. The sequence goes on along the minus strand of JAAALK010000082.1, from coordinate 45,800,932 downwards.
TATACCTTGTCGGTTAATGTATTTACCTTACTACAATGAAGGATCCCTGTGACTGGCTGTGAGCTTGGAATGCATCAATAGAGCATACACAATTTACTAAGAACTCTGAGAAAATGTGTGTTTTTTTCCAACCAAACAGATAGTGATGGAATGAATTGATAGGGATTGCTACAAGCTTTAAAGCACACTAAAATTGCACTCTAGTTTCTTTTCTATTTAATGGACAAATAAAAAAGAATTTGCACTTTTAGTTTCAGAAAAAAATCAAATAAAGAAAATAAATGGAATAACAGCAAAATCAAATGTTGCTCTGTAAGAAATGGAAGTAGGAAAGTTCAGATCATTGATATATCCAATGATATAAAGGCTACTTTTTTAAATTGGAATTTATTTTGTGATACTAATCCCAAGAATTAAAATTCCTGACATTTGAATTCGGACCATACCTTGTAATAAGACAGCTAGTTGCAAAAACAAAGTGGTGACACCCTTTATTGACGAAAAAATGAAATTAAGCTAGCAGTGCCAATCACATGTTTCTTGTTGATTCCTGTGTCCATTTATCCATGTAGGCTACTATTGGTTAAATGTTCCTGAATATTTAAGTGTTCAAATCTGTTAGGCTTTAAAATTACAATTTCAATACTCAAACATTAGGAAGAAAGTTATTTTTGGTTGGCATTAAAAATCAGCTGATACACTTTATGTTATGGGATGGGAGAGCAAGGAGGAAGATGCGTGCTGCATGGGATAATCTGGTTGCCCCTGGACGTGCAGGGCTGTCCTTGCATGGGGCTCTGACCTGTGGCTAAGGCTTGGACAGAGCCCCTTTTTTGATGCTAATACTATTATTATTGCTTAACCTCCTAAAACAAGTTAGACATCCTTTATAGCACAGGTGTCGACTAGAGATAATTAAGGAAACAGAGACATAGCAATCTAATCTTAATAAACTAGGAAACATGTACTAAATTACTAGAGATCATATCTAATTAAGGTACTATGGACCCTCTAGCTGCACAAGCAAGGCACATGTGCCTTTGATAACTGTGGGCAAACCTTCTGTCCATACACCTTTTTCTTTCCAAAACCTGTGGCTTACATTGCGTTATATTTTTGAAGATAACAATTGCTTTGACATGATGCTTTTGTCCATTTTTCATGTGCAAGATGAGGAGCTCTTGGAACAAGAAGCAAGTGGTATACCCGCCCACAAAATTGATGAAAACTTGTGGAAGAACAGAGAACAGATGGAAGAAATTTTGTTCTTGCTTAACAAATCTCGTCGTCCTATTGCAGTAAGTAGCTTTGATCTCTTTGAAAGAATGGATTCTACCTTCATTTTGTTTAACATTTGGCATCTGGATGTAACCAGCTTAAACAGATGTCCACGCCAGAAGACACCGAGACATTTTCGGTACTTGATGATGTTGAAACTAAATTGAAGGACATGTTGAAGAAGTTAGAACAGTTTCAAATAAAAAATGCTGACAATGTTTTCAATACAGGTTGATGTTCTTTCCATTGGTTTTGATTCTATACGATACATTGTATAAATAGAGAACTACATGTGTGTACATATTAATGAATCTTATATCATGAATAAGCAATTGAATAGTTTGTTCATGTATATTGAGCAGCTGATGGTTTTACAATGATTCTTTGATTCTGCCTTGAGGCTTTTCGGTGTTTTTCTATAACACCAGATATCAGCAACTCAATGTTTTCTATATTTTTTTTGCGAAGAGAATGTTTTCTATATAACAATATTCTTTTTTCTTCCTTGTTAATTCATTCTTTAGTTCCATAATTTTGGATGTATCAGTACTAATTAAGCACATTCATGGTGACAACATGCATTTATAAATTATAATATTGCAGTTATGACCTACATGCCACAAGATTTCCGTGGCACACTAATCAGGCAACAGCGAGAACGCTCTGAGAGAAATAAGCAAGCTGAGGTTGATGCTTTAGTTAGTGCTGGTGGAGGCATTCGTGATCGATATGGATTGCTGTGGAAACAGCAAATGGAGAGGTTCTTGTTTCAGTTAACAGCCCATTCATCTTCATTTTCAATAATTCTTTATAAATCATTTTCATTATATTATGTAGGCGGATGCAATTGGCACAGCTTGGTTCTGCAACAGGTGTATATAAGACTCTTGTTAGGTACTTGGTTGGTGTCCCACAGGTTAGCCGAATTATTGGAGTCATATTCAACTACTTTACGACACTATTCTTTTTCATGAAGAAATTCATGTTGTCACTATGTTAGATTATGTGAACTTCTTTGAAAGCCCATCATGTATTGACATCATTGGCATTCCACTAATGAAATCTAGACTGTTCCTTTAATTGTTGATGGTACTATTTAGAATGCAACATGAAATGGTAACATCATTTGACATCCCAGATTCTCTTACTGACTGTTACAGGTTCTGTTGGACTTCATTCGGCAAATTAATGATGATAATGGGTATGTGTGCCTGCATCTTTTAGCATATGGTGCCATGTATATTGGATTTGTGGTTTATGGGAGTATTGGAATGAATAATTGATGATTTTTATTTTCAAATTGAAATTTCTCCACAGACCTATGGAAGAGCAAAGAGAACGATATGGGCCAGCACTCTACACTCTTACCAAACTGGTGCTTGCAATTCGGTTGTATATACATATCTCCTTAGCCCGATATGGGCAGAGGAAAATGTGAGAACTTTTATTTGATAGAATTATCCCTGTCTTTTTACTTGCTATATAAAAGCCCACAGGAATCTAATCTGTTTGCATCTGCATGTGCCTGATGACACTTTTATGTGAGGCATCATGATTCATCTTGTCTGATTTTCTATTTATCAAAAAATGAACAGAGAGAAGGATGACATTGCTATGTTGCAGCAGGCTGTGATTATCTACACTGAGGAATTTGAGAAGTTCACAAAATTCATTGGGTAATAATAATTTTTATCATCAAAGTTTCCTATTTATTGTTCTTCATCCATAAGCATACTGATTACTGACATTCCCATGATTAACACTAGCTCATCTCATTTATGCATTTTCTGTTTAAATTGTGACAACCTCCTGTCCATATTCTCTGGAGTGTGAATGCGTATTTTGCAACAAGAAATAAATAAGACTATACAATCTTTTCTGTTCTAGATCAAGAACTAATTTGGATTTTCTTTTTTATGGCCTCGACATACATTTAATGCTACACCTGTTTCTCTTTTCTGATTGGCACATTTGAGTTTGATATGTAGTTCGAATTACGAACTGTATGACATTTTGAGGAGTCATCAGTTGAGCTTTTGTTTAGTCATCTTTGTAAAAATAATTAATACTTTGCTTGCAGAACAAAGTAAAATGCGCCATCTTTGTGGGAATAACCAAAACTGTAAAAAGGCATACATAAGTCTGTTTGCTACTGTTTGCAGCTTTATGTTGATCTAATGCAGGGGCACCATGTCTTACTAGGCCTTAATGTATGTTAATCTAGAGGTCAATAAGTCATTAATTAATGTGGCACTCAATTGCAGCGAAGTTTTTGTGAATGCTCCATTCTTCATATCCGCTGAGGATGCCGGTGCTGAGTCAAGGTACTTTCTCCTTGCAGTAGAATTATGATTCATCTTACGTACTTGGCATTTTAGCTCAAACACGCGTGCAAAATTGGAAAGTTACCTGCTTTCTTCCACTCTTTTGTAGGAACAATGATGAATACAAAGAAACTATTATTCCAGCAGGAAAGACACATGAGGTATCAATTGAGTTCGACACAGTTGTTTTTCTTCATATTGGAAAATAAAATCAGTGGAAATTTTGGTCCATAGAAATCAAAGTACTTTGAACAGTACTTTGCAGTATTAGAACCTGCTGTTTATCACTTGCAATATCCCAAGGTGCTTATGCTGTGTCATTCATATTCTTCAGGTTATTCTGAGTGTTGAGGCTGTGAACTCATACATTGCATGGGATTTCTGCTTGCAACAAGGGGCACTCAACATGGTGTTGGTAATCCCTGTCCTTCAATTTGTTTCTTTTAAGCATAAAGAGCAGTCTTTCATTTTTCTGTTCTAGTAGGAGGTGATGTAATTACTGTGTTGAAAACTTACATCTGCTTCTGCATATTTTAATAACCTCGTCCTTGATTGTATTATGGTATTTGTGGTGTACAGTGGTCCATTCAACTTGAGTAAATGGAACAGCTCAAATCCTAATAGATTTGTAACCTTTTTATGAACAAACTACAATAGTTTAAATTATGCTATTTATTAATGGTAGAGGTTCTTGTTTTGTTTTTTCATGTCTTTCTAGCATTCATACATGGAATGTGAAAGAATAGTTAGCGTACACTATGATGCTATGTAGTTAAACAAATGGCCACAATCCGATACATTTTGCTTTGACTAGTTTGAAGTTTGATGTTTAGCACTTCATTTGCCACTTTAAATGATTTGGTACTTGTTAGTGCATGAAATGTTCCAAAATCTGTCAGTGACATATTTGACATGGGCAGGATATTGGTTTTCATGTGGAGTACATCAGCCCGTCAGGCGAGAAAACTGTAAGTTCCTTTATTCCTCGGGATAATATGACTGTTTTATGTTCATGAAAGGAATTGAAATATCCTGAAGACATCTTGTTTGTCTTGATTTCTCATTCTTGTATATTGATGACATCAATGCATTTAATAGTCTGAACTGTAGTTTTTGTGTACCATAGATTACTACTACTATTCGAGATCTAGTTTCCATTGGACACATGATGAACATTGTTTGCAGGTTAGTAAGTTAACATCAATGAAAGTTTTGCAACTGGCAGAACGATATGCCAAATCAATCCAGTTTTGTTCTTGGATAATTCATGCCTTGGCATGCTTCAAACTGGTGAAAAACCAGTCTAACTGGGCTGTTTCTTTAAACCGAGAAAAATGTGTGAAAAACAAGAGATAGCCAGCAGCTAGAATTTAGTTGTTTAAAAAATGCAATAGAGTTTGGACTCATTTGGAATCCATAGAAGAACTAATCTGTGTCCTGTTGGTTATTGCGATGATTAGTGTTGACATAATATGCCTACCTTAATTGGGATGGTACATAGAGTTTATACAGGTTCAGGACCCTTCGGAGATAGTAATACCCTATATCTTGTTTGTTTCTATATAATATTGATCTAGTCAGTAGATGCAAGATGATGTCTTGTGCTTGTTAACGAATCAATTACACAATGTGTGGTTTGTGGATTCGATGATACGATCGGATGTGAGAAGTGATGAATCTCAGATGCCTTTGGAGACACCCTGGCCTCCCCTTATACATGCGAGGGCTAGGGTTTACAATTATTATTATTATTATTTTTTGAGGCAAATCAGTAGGAGAGGCTCCTACCTAAATTTGATTAATTAAAACAAGCAGTACAACAGAGAGCAGGAGCGAAGAAGCCCGGAGGGGGTGAGATTACAGGGGGAGGTTACAGGTGCCCAGCCAATTCCTTGCCTCCTCCCTGAGCCGAGGCGGGAACCGCTGGGACTGAGCAGAAAACACCGTGAGGAAAAGACCTAACCAGCCTCCGACCGCCGTGGGGAGGGATCTGAAGATGCTATTATTCCTAGTAATCCAAAGGGCCCAAGCTGAAATGATCACAATCTCCATAAAGAAAGATTTGCCAAACCTCCTTCTAGCTGCCGAGAGCTTATCTTGGATCGGGGTCGAGGACTGCCAATGAATGCCCAGCAGGTACCAGCATTGGAGGCTGAAGGGGCACTCGAAGAAAAGATGGGACCCCGTTTCCTCCACACCCGAATGGCAAAGGCAGCAAGAAGAATCCTCTTCCCAGAGCAGCACGTGCTTACGACGGAGGATATTCCTAGTGTTAAGGCGGTCAACCAGGAGAAGCCAGAAAAAGATCTTGAGTTTGCTGGAGCACTTGGACCTCCAGACCCATTTAAAGGCGGCGTGGGGATGCATGAACTTGAATTGGTAGCCGTAGAGAGCTTTAGGGCGATAAGTGGAAGAACGCCAAATGAAGGTCCACTTGTCAGGGACATCATCATGCAGGTTAATCGTCGACAACACCTGTTGAAGGAGGTTGAACTCAAGCAGGGCTTCCAAGGAGAGAGGGAGAAAGAAATTGTCAGCCGGGCCCGAGGAGGAGAAGAAGAAGTGAACGGAACAGTCGGGGGCTCTGGCGAAGGAGAAGGTATCCCTAAATTATAGAAGATAGTCTGCCTATCATATAGGACTTGGTGATCTATAGAATCTTATCTTTGACTGAATCTTTAAGCTATATGATTACACAAAAAAACCTAGGCGTTATAGTGGGAGAAGTGGGGGCTTTTATCCATAGTCCAACAGAATGGAATATATATGGTAACTTGGTAAGTATTACCCAATATTTAAGCAACAGAGCATTGAGAAAGGTAAGAATCATGTCAGCCAAAAATTGCCTGGAACTGGTTGGTTCCAGGTTTCTGGGACAGGCTGTGGTCCCAGGTTTGCCAAACAAAACAGAATATCTACCACTTCTGAATTCTGACTTCCACAAGTATGTTCTGCGGTGGCCCTTCCATTCTTCCTCTATCTGTGTTCTGACATCAATTTTTTCCTTGGCAAGACCTCTAACTTCTTCTGCCGTACTCAAATCTCCTGTATATATTTCAACATGCATTAGAAAGGTTTGACCATGTAACACTGGAATATTGACTACTTAAAGATAAGGCATGAGGGGTTTAGTTTCTATTGTGTATTTCCTTTATTATTCCAACCAAAAATCAGCTACAAATGGACATTCGTTGTTTTACATTTTCTATATGTAATTTTACAATAATCTTTATCATATATGTTTAGTTAATGTCATGGCATTTGTCCACATTGTTTTATTTGATAAGAGTAAAGTTTTATGACACTGGAGTACTGGTATTAATTTTTTTGTTTAACAAAAACTGTATGTTTTGCAGTTAATACTTCCCTACCGACGATATGAAGCTGACCAAGTGAGTTCAGTTTTATGCTTATGATTTTAAAAAATAAAATATCATTTTTATAGCTCCCTGATTGTCCAATCAAGCACTCAGTAGCTCTGAATTTGGAAAAAATATGACAGTATTAGGTTTGAATTTATTCACTTTTAGCTACTAAGATGTGACTGTGCAATTCATTTGCATTAGTTTTGAATGCTTCAAGCTTTGTCCTGCACAGGGTAATTTTTGCACTGTTTCTGCTGGATCATACAAGCTCGTGTGGGACAACTCATATTCGTCGTTCTTCAAAAAGGTATAATGAACGATATACAACATTCCTGCAAATTTTTAAGGCCATACCAGTAGGAAGGAAACATTATAGTTAAACTCTTATACTTGGTTGTTTATGGTCTACTTCTCCAATGACTTAATGACTTAAAGCCATTACCCATGTTCTTCATTGTCATGGAGAACTCTCCCTTTCCTGGTGGTGAAGCACTATCTATTTGCCCATGGTGGTTCATTCCAAGACTAGTAGCAATATTATCTGAAATAATAGAAAATATTAACAGATATTGCTTTAACATATCTATTTATCTGATATCAATAGGCAACACGTCCCATATCCTGACTAAATGAGCATTAAATTTACACATCTAAACATAATTGATAAGTCATACTATGGTGTATCGCCATAACTGCTGGTCATGGGTGATATGGGCGTTGTCCTTTTTGAAAGAAAATATATGGGTGTTATTGGCTGCACATTATCATAATCTTTGATACTAAGTATAGCTGAGGGTTTTTAAAATACACTAATCAATGAATTGGAAACAGAAGTAAAATAAGAAAAGGAAATATCTATCAAACATGCCTTTTCACTTTGCCCCAAGTATCCTATTCATGTTCATTGGGGGACCACATTTACCTGTGTTGCACTTTTTATCTTCTCACTGTTCCTTGTAGGATCCTATTGTTTTTTTTTCGGATAAAGGAAGCTTTATTGAAATCAATCAGTTACATCAAATGATCCTACTCAAGCAAGATCCTACTCCTATGACCTTACTTGAGTAGGATCCCTGTTGTATCAGGCTTAACCACCAACGGCACATTGGTTGAACACCCAATCACTAATTGCACGTCGATTCTACATGGAATTACTAACTGGATGGGATTTGGGACTCAGTTGAATTGACTAGATTCTCAATCCCCATTTATGGTTGCCGTGTTAAATCGTCGTAGCTGGAGCAAGCTTGGCATGATATGAAATGTGGTAGCCACGAAAATTGGAAAGGTGGATGTCTTACAGCCTTACAGGGTATCCGTGCTACTACTCCCGTTCCGTAATATTACAATCTAGGACCAGATTTAATATTTCATCGTGTAAGGAATCTGAACAGTGCAAAATCTGATCCTAGGTTACAATATACAATATTATAGGAAAGAGGGAGTACATAGTACACGAAACCGCCTAGATGAATCGGCCAATGCTTGTTTTCTTGATGAATCCAACTGCAGCGAGCCATTGCTTGCTATCTGAGGCTGTTCTAATCTTGCTTATTTATTCCCGTTTTCCTCTGGCCGCAGAACCTCCGGTACAAGGTGGACGCCGTGCCGCCGGTCGCCGCCGTCGCCGAGCCAGCCTCGGTGGAACCCTGACGGCGCCTGCTGCCGCCGTACGAAGCGACGAGGGCCGTCTGCTGCGCCGGAGTAGCCGCGCAGATTGATTACCGGAGGCCCTCACACAATGTACGTGACTCGAATTCTTTTGCCAGCCGCGCTGTGACCTCAAACGATACAACACACGGTCACACACACACACAACAGCTCACTGGGTGTGTGAGCGAGCACAAGATATGTGTAACTTTGTGTGCTCGTGTTTACTGCTGCTTGCTAATCATATGAATGGCCGCTTCCATACAGACGCTATGAATTCTGTGAGTTCAGGAATTTATCGCTAGCTTAGCTGGTCTCTTTCTTCGGAGCTCACGCTGTGAATTCAGCGAGTTGATCTCTGTCTCTTGTGCGTCCCTGTCCATGGGAGTTGATCTGCATATTTGCTTACATATAATATATCAGGAGGAATTTACAGAACCTCTGAATTATTGTAGGCCGTTTATTCTATATGATCTAACATCGAGTATCTATTCATTGTAACATGAATAATTATAACATTAAAAAACAGAATATAAATAGAGATTAGTATAACATTAAAAAAATACTCACTCCCTCCGTTAACTTTTAAATGATGTAGTTGATTTTTATCTTAATGTTTGACTATTTGTCTTATTTTAAAACTTTATGAAATGTCATTTATTTTGCTATAATTTTTTTTATTACTGAAAGTATTTAAGTATAACTTATATTTTTGCATATTTATAAAAAATAAATAAAACGAATAGTCAAATGTTGAGATAAAAGTTAATTGTGTCATTTAAAAGTTAACCGAGGAAGTAGAATATAAATAGAGATGAGCGGAGGTAAAGCTAGAGTGTTTTAATTTGTTGTAAGGGATGATAATGGTGGTTTTTGACTTGCTTCTTTTAAAACAGTGTAGATATAGATTTCATTATTTGAGTTTTTAAAACAATATAGATTTAGATTTCATCATTTGATTACATTTTTACATGCAACACAATAACGAGAGATAACGCCTTAATTTACGTGCTAGGCCTACATTCACGTGGATGATCAATGCAATCAAGTTCACCTAATTCATGTATGCAACACACATTCCATTCCTTTGTATGCATGCATGAAAGAGAGGATTTCGGAGAAAGAAGCAGGCGAGATAAAGCCAGTTACCTATAATTATAATTTATTTAATTATTTTAATCACAGTTAATCAAGAGTTTATATTAATTTAAAGTATTAGCTACACGTGGTACTATAAAGCCCCCCTTATATTAATTAATTAATGCACACACCCTTGCAAGTGGCAATACTTTGGACAAAGATAACGTTTATATATGTACTCTCAAGACAAAAATATCCGTAAGTTTATGAACTCTGTAGTCTGTACAATGTATCTTGAGCACAAATACAATCCTCCCAAAGTCTTAGGGGGTGTTTGGATACCCGGACTCTGTCACATCGAATATTTAGATACTATTTCGGATTATTAAATGTAGACTATTTATGAAACCCATTCATAATCGGTGGATTATTTGTGAGACGAATCTAATGAGTCTAATTACGTCATGATTTGACAATGTGGTGCTACAGTAAACATTTTCTAATTATGGATTAATTAGGCTTAATAAATTCGTCTCATAAATTATTCTCCAATTCTGCAATTATTTTTATAATTAGTTCACGTTTAGTGCTTCAAATTGATGTCCAAACATCTGATGTGACATGGACTAAATTTTAGTCGATGGAACCAAACACCCCCTTAGTCTTAAGGCCTGTTTGGTTCCTATAAACTAAAGTTTAATCCACTATTTTTATGTACTTTTAGTCCCTAAACAACCAAACAAGTGTTCTAAAATTTGGACTAAAGGCTTTAGTCCTCTAGTCCACATGAAATAAACTAAACTAGACCAAAGTGAGCTTTGGATATCTCTACCGCTCATTAAAGTGTGTTGGAAACACCCATACCTCATTGCAAGGGTAAAATAGTTAGTCATCGGGCTAAAAGAACCATACACCACCTTAATGTCCTATAAATATGTAACTATAGCCTCTTTTTCACAGTTTGGACAACCTGCTATTCTGAAAAGCCCTCAGATCCTGTACACCTCCGACCATGGTCTCCACTTCTAAGTGGATCTGTTCTTCAGGCTGCCTTGAGAAGGGAATGCCCCACTGTACTCAAAGGCCCTGCTATACATATCAAATGGCGTAAACGATGTCGAAGCGTTGGAGTATGGATGAATTGACGCAGCCTTCATCGTTGTCGAGTCGACACTGAACGAAGAGCTTGCAGACATTGTGCCAGGTTTGATCCCATTGTCCTGCATTATCAGCTCAATCTCCCTTACAATGTCATTCATCGAAGGCCGGTCAGCTCCCAACTCTTCAACACACTGCAATGCCAGCTTCAAGAACCTTGAGAAGCCAAGGAGGTCCCCTGTTCTCTCAAGAACTGGGTCCATCACATCCTTGAGGCCACAGTACATGTGATCACCCATGTCTAGTGCCGTCTCCACCGCCTGGACAATGTACTTCTCCTTGTATATGGGTGGCTTGGCCACTATGAGCTCTAGGAGTACCACACCGAAGCTGTACACGTCGCTCTTTGCTGTGAACTGTTGTGTCATGCAGTACTCTGGGTCAAGGTATCCCTGCAATGAGAGCATGTGGGTCAAGGTTTTGAGGTAAATACTTCTCAAGGACTCAAGGTTGTATGAGTTGGCATGGTTGTTGAAAAAAAAACTTCTCCATGTCATACAAAATGCAGCCCTACCAGTGTTCCCTTGATATTGGTGCAGAGCTGGCCTTCCTCACTGTCTGGTACCAGCAAGGAGAGTCCGAAATCTGCAACCTTTGCGGTCATCTTTTCATCCAAGAGAATGTTTGAGGACTTGACATCTCTGTGAATGATTGGAGGATTGGCATGGTCATGGAGGTATGCTAACCCTCTTGCTGAACCCAGAGCTATCTTAAGTCTCCTATTCCAGTCCAGTTGTACTCCTTTAATACCTATGGTGACCAATTTGTGATCAATTCATTTGATATAGGGGGGGGGGGGGGGGAATCTTACCTCATAAGCTGAAATTGTGATCAATTATGGCAGCAGGCTTCAGAAGTTCATTAACAAGAAGCTAACTTTCATAAGCGGCTAGTTAAAAGTTGCTTGATAAACTTATATGGTATTTCTTACCATAGAGGGCCTCGCTTAGTGTTCCGTTAGATATGAACTCGTAAACAAGCATCCTTTCTCCCTTCTCAAAGCAGAAACCAACAAGACTAACTAAGTTCTTGTGATGAACTCTCGAAAGGAGCTCAATTTCTGTCTTGAACTCAAGCCCACCTTGCATGGACCCTTGCTTAGACCTCTTGATAGCTATGAGTTGTCCATCAGGAAGTTTTCCTCGGTACACCTATTTTGTCGAATGGGAATAAGATTATACTGTTGTCCTAAAGATGAGAAGAAAAAACACTGCATTTCCATTTCATGAAATTAAGGCCTGCTTAATTACCGTTCCATAGCCTCCTGCTCCAATAGCGTTGATCTCTCGGAAATCATTGGTGCTGAACTTGAGTTCTTCTAGTGTGAAGCATATAGCGCTCTTGATTTTCGGTGCTTCACCAATATCTTCTCCCATTGATCCCCATGACGCTAAAAATGTTGATAGAAAGATCAGAGTAAGGTAAAGCAGAATGAGATGATGAAATCAGTAATGAGTCTATTAGGTGCAACACTGCAATGAATTACCAAAAGGATCGTTGATGGAAACAAGCTTCTGAGACCGTTTCTTTTGCCTCAAGGCATAAACTCCAACCAGCGTAAGCCCAATAACCAAGAGAACAGATCCAGTCACAACACCAATTGACACGGCTAAAGAAGCTGCAACAGCAAAAGCTCATACATGAGAGGAGCCTAGCTCATTTGGTGTCATAAATAAAGTCGCTAAAGAGCTGAACCAATCACCTTTGTCATGGAATTGGTAAGGGTGTGCCTTCACATAGTAAGGTCCGAACATCTTTGGTGGCTTGTAATACTGAAGGGTCAGATTAAAGCAGTTCAGAACCTGGGAGTAGCTAAATCTCGTTTGGTTTACTGGGCATGCCTTGATGTCCACATTTAGGTATGCGTATATATCATAGTATGGGCTTAAGCTTATATTGCTCAGGGTGCAGCTGCTCAGCTTGCTCGAGAGGTTCAAGCGCAGGTTGGGAAGGTATTCATCAACTTCACCAAATGATGGAGCTCTGAAGACAATGGTTTCTACAAAAGGATTTGCACATCGGACATCAGGGTAAACAGGCTCAGGTGGATATCCAGTTAGCTGACCAGTGCAGGGTGTCGTGCTCGACAGAATCGAATCATTGCAGAGTGGGTTTCCTGCAAGCCTGCCAACAAAAAGGGAAAGAAAGCACAGTATAACAATTTGAAGAGAGTGAAGGATCATGAAAGTAAGCTCCAAATGAGCAGTGATTACACACTTGAGGATTTTGTCATTGAGGTTGTTGTACACTGTAACAGACAGAATATTGTTATTCTGGATGTCGACAAGGTCAAGTTGTTTGCTGATGTTGTTGCCCATGTCAAGCATGATATTTAGTTTATTATCACTGAGTGTTCTGCAATACGTTCGAGAAATCAGTAAAAATTGATGAAATGCACATGCATAATTCATTTGATTCTTATACTTAGTACTTACACATGTTGCAGGGTAGGAATGCTGAAAAGCTTTTGTGGCAGTTTCCCAGAAAGACTAACTGACTGCATTGTTCTGCAAAAGATAAGAATTTTTTTTTGTTCATTTACTGCTCTAAAACTGTCACTTAATTGACTGTATCATCAGATGAGCATTGTTACTTACATAGTCATTAAATTTGGCAGTTCTGAGAACCAGCTTGGAACTTCAGAAGGCACAAAGCTGTTGTTGCTTAGATCCCTGGGGATATTCCACATCACGTGTCAATCATAGTGAGAGGGGAAGTTCGTATAAATTATAAAATGTCAATTGAAATTGCATTAGTATGCTCTTACACATTTTCGAGATTGACCATTCCAGTCAAGCTAGGCATCAGTCCTGTTAGCTTGTTATTTGACAGCATTCTGGAGATTTTTCAACAATATGTTACAAGTGATGCAACAGTGATCATCACAACTGAATATATTCTTTTTTGAAATGGAATAATGGATGGCACAATAACTTACAGAACATGGAGCTTAGTTAGGTTGTTCATAGCAGGAACTTGGCCCGTGAAAGCATTGTTATTTAGACGGCTGTTGAAGAGAGCACGCGGAAAAATTCATACACAAACCCTCAATCTTGAACAGCAATATTAAAAGCAACTTGTGTGAATCTACTTACAGTACTTCAAGGTTCGGAAGTACCCCAAGAGATGCCGGTATTGATCCACTAAAGTTATTCCTGTCAAAAAGGCTAGACACAGCAAATCTTTGTCACACAAATTCCATTCTGAAGTATATAGGCAATATGGCAATACTTGAATTTTGGAACTTACATATGCTTGAGGTCCATGCTGGAGTTGAATAGATAATCCGGGACCGAACCTTGCAGCATATTTTGGTTGAGATGGCTGGAATAGGAAAAGGGAACAAGGGATGCATGATAATAAGATAGGAAATATGATCAACAATAAACTTGTGTCACTTATGATACTCACAAGTGTCGTGCTTTAATTAGCTGGTCAAATCCAGCTCCATGGTCCCTGGAGTTTGGTATTGGTCCAGTCAACTGGTTATCAGCAAGGTCTAGCCAAATAAGCTTGGAAAGCTTGCCCAATGAGGATGGAATGATGCCCGTGAATTTGTTGGAGTTCAGTGCGCTGTGGAAGAGCAACAATTCAAAAAACCACATTGAGATCACATACAGAGAGAGATCTTTCAAAAAAAACTCTCAACCATTAAAATGATAGCCCAAAGGATCTTACAAGAAGTTGAGCTGTGACAGGTTCCCTAGTTCACTCGGAAGATTACCGCTGAAACTGCAACCTATTAATGCTCTGCACAATAGTTTTAAATTATACATACTATGGTAAGTAGTAATTGTGGATTTGTCATGGCAACAGAAGATTGCTTATTTCCCAGGAAGAGCACTGGCATGCCTGTTATTCAAATGTGTTGCAACTTACAAGATTTCAAGCTTAACCAACTTCCCAATAGCCGCTGTCAGTGGACCACCAAGGTCTCTGTTTGAGGATAAATCCCTACAGTGGCATTCATCATTTGGTGATTCAGTGCCCTAATATTACTCTGTTGTGTCATCATAAAAGAGCCATAGCACAGAATCATATTGCACAATCTGAGAAGCACGCTACCACGAGAAATGGAAAACCGTAGGATGGCTTTCACAAAACAAAGTTATGTGGTGCCAACATGACAGTACTTACAGGGTCCTCAGTTCAGTCAGGCTTCCAATATCATCACTGAGAGTGCCTTCTATGTTCACGCCGAATAGATTTCTACAGCGTCGAAAATAATTAGGAGGAAACAAAAACAGCATCTTGAGCAGCTATCAGAATCATGGGAATCTATTCTACTCACAGTGTTGTAATCCTTGAGTTTCCGTCGCAGAGAATTCCATCCCATCTCACACCGCAAGGATCGTCCGACTTCCCCCAGCTAGCTGGTACATTTTTCCATTTCTTCATCAGGGATTTGAGAGCAGCCGCTGAAAGAGGAGAGGACAGAAACATATCAAGTTATCCACCAAAACTTGTAGGCATACTCCTGGATAATAATTTAATCAAGAGATTTTGACAGGCATTAATTGTCATTTCATTTGAGCCAGCAAAAATGTATAATGAGATACTCTGCGAATTATCCATAGGTGATTCACTAACGAGGTCAATTTCTCAATTAAAGCGCCACAGAATCTATTCATAGAAAGATTCAACCATCAAAATTCTAGTACCTTGCACCACCATGAGACTTGGAAAAAAATGCATCTTTGCGCTTATTATATACAATATGGGGGCCTTTATGGTGCTCCATTATCCTACTTAGGAGGTAAGAGGTAAGATAAATCTTAGCTCTTCGTTTTATTGAATTAATAAAAATAAAATTATTTCTTAATGTTTTAACCGGCTATTACCTTGCGCCTACCATATACTAGGAACAAAAATCTCGCGCCTTAGTTACCATTAAACAGATATGGGCACCAGTTTGGAATAAATTTGTTGCCCAAAATATAATCTGACTACTAGGTGAGTCCACCCATTAAATAATTTTTAAAACTTATGAAACACCTACACAAATTATAAAAAATGCAATTTCATGAATTCTGTATAGACAAATCACATATTCAAACAAAAATAAATAAATTGTCATTAGAACGATAAAATAGTAATAAATAATATTTCAAATACCTAAAAATCATGTATTATTATAATTAAGATGAAAATTAATAAAATATGTACACAAATTTTTAAAAAATTAACCAGTCATAATCTCAAACAATTTGTATTCCATTTTGTTCCGATCCATTCATGTTGAAAAAAATAAAAAAAATTGCACATCGCGTAAAATATAGGAAGCACCTCGAGAGAAAATTGCCAAAAAAAAATCTTGTAGACCCGCACTTCCATTAAGCTATATAGACAAGTCGTTGTTATTAGAATTTTAAAAGCTTTTATCTGCCGCATGCATGCAAAAAACGGAATGCACGAGAAAAAGGAAGGTGCGTGATATTGCACGGTATCCTCTAATTATTACATGAAAAAATGGAAAGTAAATAATATTGCACAGTATAAATGGAAACATATCAACTGCATGATGTACACATGGTTTTAAATAGAAGGCAAACTGAAAAAATAGAAACACTTGATATGCACATGATTTAAATAGAAGGAAATGTGACCTATTACCTCCCAGAAGGTAATAGGTTACTCTAATCAAATCTGAACCATTAGATGAAATACAATTAACGGTTCATAAATCTTTGAGGGGCACCATAAAAATCTCCTACAATATATCATATCGCAATCGAGTGCAATGCAGCAATTGTTTTTACATACAGCTTTTTATCTGGGCAAATGTCTAGATAAATAGCAGAACACAAGAGATAGAACAGATGCCACTATAGGCTGCATAGCATCACCAAGAAACTTTGCAAAACGAACAAAAATGCATCTTTTCCCCCCTCTGCCACAAGAACCCTCGAGCTGAACACGAAATGCTTCTAAGCAGCTGGACATACTAAAAGAATAAGCAGACTTTGACCCCAAATTACCCCACTTGGACACCACGAACAATCAAGCAAAAGAAGAAAATAAAGAAGTGGGAAAAAAGTAACCCAATGCGCATGCAAGAACTGCAAGAACCAGGAAGAAGGAAAAATCTGCTTTGAAAAAGAAAAGCTTACCATCTTGCCGGTTGGTTTCGGCAGAAGCGATTCTTGATCCGGCGATGCAGCACAAGAACAGCAGCAAGAACAGCCGCCGCCACACCATCTCCTCCCTGCCTGAGCCAGAACCACAATATCACAACCCCTTCCTCCTCCAATACTTCTCTGGGATCCTCTCCCGTAGCTCTCTATCCCTGCAAAAGGGAGCTTCTCTTCTAGTGAACAAATTTCCGAGTCGGAACAAGGCGAGAAGGAAAAGCTCGGCAACTCAGCCCAACTCACTGAAAAATTTCTACGCTTCATCATTTTGCTTATCTTTTATTAATTATTTTCTTCTGACTTCCATGCACTCACCCTTGTTAGGTTTGGCACTCTATTTGTAAAAAATATATATTTTTGGTGATTCTGTAATCCTAAAATTTTGTTAGTTGTATTGACTATTTGACTAATGAAGTCCTTGTAGAAGATTGGTTCTTTGAACTTGCTTGTGACAGCAAAAGGAGAATCTTCTTGCCACTACCTGAAACGAAGTGTTTTACCCTGCATTTTCAGTTCAGGTTATTTCAATGAATCTGAACTGATATAATGTTATAAATGATTGAAGCAATGACACGAGGAAAATTTAATGATTTATGGTCATTGATGAGTGCGTTCAATTATTTATCGTATTAATTTATTGTCATAGATTCTATTCAGGACCGGCCCGGCCATTTTTATGGCCCGGTGCAGAACAAAAAATAGAGACCCTCATTCACCATAAAGATACAAAATAATATTGAAAAATTTAGTGTCATTAACAGGCATGCTGTCTGTAACTTGTGACTAATTTGCAACTGAACTTTATTAATACTTGTAAGACCTATTAGCATACTAAATTTTGGCGAGACCACCTACTTTCGGAGGCCTAGTGCGGTCGCACCGCTGGCACTGGCCCAAGGCCGGCCCTGATTCTATTGGTTCCACATGTCAGTCACACATGTGCCAAATAATTAAATGACACTCACCTAAAAGTGACAAATGGTTTCATGGTACAAAGCCAATTTTTATAAATAATATATTTTTAAAATTATATATATTGTGTGCTTAAAATTTGCAAAACTAAAATTTTATCGAGTTTCTATCAACATTTCAACAAAAGCTCTGTTAAACTTTCAAATGTCGATAGAACAACCGTCGAGAGTCGAAATATCGACGCGAAATATATATATGTATATATACATATTTATATATATACATATACACAGAAACACTATTCTACACTATAGGTGTAGAATGATATTCTATACCGATCAACCCAACCGTGCTCATCTTATTCGGCGTGCCTCCACACCCTATCCAATCCCGACCCCTCTTTCCACGTCGGTGTAGAATAGCATTTATATATATATGATAAAGATCTAGTTTTATAATTTTTTGTGTGCCAGATTATAATTTCAAAATAAATAAATAATATTTATTAAGAAATCGTACGGAGCCACCGAATATCCACGTGTATTATGGGCACCCTTTCTTGAGCATCTCTGCCATTTTTGTTTTGATGCAAAACGGTCAACAAGTCTCTATTAAAAAAAAAGGAGCATCACTTGGAAGCACATCCGTTAGCTACTACTAATCCTTTTATTTTAAGTTTTTATTTTGCCTAATTTCACTGTCAGGGTAGGGTTTAATTCACAACAAAATGCTCTCTTTTTTAAGATAAAGAAAAGCACAGTGCTCTCTGTATTCTATTGGACAAATGCAAGTTCATGGCTGGATGGATAGATGTTGATTCTGAACCATTCATTAGCTCATCTTTCAAATCGTACTTGCAAAAAGATCAGCTAAACACGTTTGTTTCATCACTTTCATGTTTATTTCAGTTTGAGGTTATAGTGTTCTACTTTGTTTAAACTGAAATAAACATGTCAGTTTATTATAATAATCTAATAAACTGGTCTAACCTAACCACCACCGCCATCCAAGCAAAGAAAAAGTTGTGTGATATGGCTATGTGTGATCGAGTTCTATTTTTGTTGCCAAAGAATTATAGTTTGGGCCCTCTATAGTAGGAGATAATATTTATAATTAATCCTAGCTCTTAATTCAGTACCATGTAATTATGCATGCATGCACGTAAAAATAGAAGAAAATATGAGAATGTAATAGATCATCTATTTAAATCTAAGCGGTTAGATCAAAAATAATAAATGATCATCAATCATTTAGTTGCACCTTGAAATTCTCCTTATAGTTTATTTCTTGGTTTACATGTGATGCCATTATTTCAAAACTTATATGGTTGCAATGTGTTACACCAGATGATATGTCCATTGGAGGAGGAAAAATCCCCAAATCCGAGCTTCAGATTTCTATATTAGATCTTTTGGTTAGTTCAAAGACTAACACTTACAACTCATACAAAAAGATAAATTAGAACCTTCAGTGTGAAATTAAAACTTCTCGTCGAGCGAGGAAATCCAAAATCAGAAATTCTGATCAATAAAGGATAGGCCAACCTAAGACCTCAAACTTAGAGGAAACTAGACACTCCGGTGGGATTAGAATTTCTAGCATAAAATTGTTACTTGAGGAAAATCGTACTCTTCTAGGATCAAAACTTTTAATCCACTTTGAAAAAGCTAAATCGAGGCTATGAACTCCTTTCGCTTTGAGCATTTCTAGATTCACATGGAGGGTTTTCACGAGGTGGTTCAAGCGGTTTGGAACTCACCACCCTAGTCTTCACACACTTTCCTTTCTCTCTTCAGACTAGGGATGGCAATTCGACCCGATTACCCGTTTACCCGTGGGTAAAAACCCTATTAGAGTCGGGTATGTTCCTAAAATCATACCCGACGGGTAAACGGGTACGGGTATGGGTATTGACTACCCATACCCGTTTACCCGTTTACCCGATTACTTTTAAACATAAAAATAAACCCTAGCCTACTTCTCCTCTCCTCTCTCCACCCACCCACCCCACCCCACAGCCGCCGACTCAGTCCTCCCTCTCTGCCTCACAGACTGGCCAACTCTTCTTCCTCTCCCTCTCCCTCTCCTCCCTCTCTCTACCTCTCCCACTCCACCTAATGCCGGCGTGCACGCACTGCCCCCTGCACGGCCCGCCGCGACGGCGCCGGCTGGAGCTACCCCTGCGCGGCTCGCCGCGACCGCGCCGCCTGGAGCTGCCCCTACGCGGCCCGCCGCGAGCCCGCGGCCACGCCGCCTGGAGCTACCCCTGTGCGGCCAGGCGCGACCGCGTCTCCTGGAGCCACCCCTGCGCGGCCCGGCGCGACTGCGCCGCCATGAGTTGCCCCCGCACGCGCCGCCGGTGCCACCCCGACCCGATTGCGACGCCTAGCGCCGCCCCAACAAAGTTCTGCACGATCGTGTTGTTGGTGCCCTATGCGCTTCCGCACCGAGCACCGCTCGCTTTAGGGATAGCCTCTGCTGTATTTTTTCGCGGGTAAACGGGTATACCCGCGGGTATACGGCGCCCGCGGGCGACGGGTATGGGCACGGGTTTTTACCCGTCGGGTAAACGGGTACGGGTATGGGTATGCACTACCCGTACCCGTCATACCCGATTGCCATCCCTACTTCAGACGCTCAAGCATATGGCAAGATCGCTCAAGAGATGGAGCAGATCCTGCATTGGCAATACACACATTCAATTGCCCATCACCACCGAGGTTATCTTCCAAATTGATAAGGCGGAGGAATTATGCTCTCTCACGGAGGGAGAGTATATTCTTCAATCACATCTTAAACATCGCCTTATTGTCTTGACAACCATTGATAAAATAAAATTAAGGTAGCACTCCTACCAATTTTTTATCAAGGAAGGTGATGCCAATACCAGGTTTTTTCATCTTAAAGCCAATGGTCGCCGAAGGTGTAATTTCATACCGGCTCTTCAGATTGGAAGGAATTTGTCTACTGCTCATGAGGAGAAAGTTGTCGCCATTCTTGATCACTTTTGGTCCTTTTTGGGATGAAGTCTCATAGGCAAGCTTCCTTCGATTAGGAAATACTTGACCTCCATCGCCACAACCTCAGTGGTTTGGATCTCCCCTCCCCTTCACTGAGGAAGAGACCAAGAGCATGATTTTTGACCTTCACTCAAAAAAGGCCCTAGGCCCCATCAGCTTCACTTTGTAATTCTTTCGCTCCTTCTGCTATTTGGTCAAACTGGACCTCATGGCGATGTTCTCTCAGTTCTTCAGGTCACATCACCCCTGCCTAAAAAGATGTTTGTAGCATGATTAGTGATTACCGACCGATCAACCTAATGAATTCCATTTCAAAAATCATTGTGAAAGTGCTTGCCTCTAGACTAGCGAACCATTTGGATGCTTTGATTTCTCCTTGCTATAGTGTGTTCACTAAAAAGAAAGCCATCTAGGATAACTTTATCTAGGTTCAACATACCATGAAGAACCTTCAACTCTTTGAGAACCCGAGATCTGTTCATCAAATTGGATATTGCGAAAGCCTTTGACTCGGTTAGATGGGAATACCTTCTGGACCTTCTTCTTCAATGGGGCTTTGGGCCTAGATGGCGGGAATGGATTTGTATGCTGCTTTCAACCTTCTCATCACGTGTCATCTTGAATGGAAGGCTAGGAGGTGATTTTTTCCATCGTTGAGGCCTTCGTTAGGGGGATCCTCTTTCTCCAATGTTGTTCATCCTTACCATAGACCCCATTAAGAAGCTCCTTGACATTGCTATAGCTCTGGCGTCCTCTCTCCTCTTTCTCCTAGAAACAACATCTCTAGGACCTCCCTTTTATGTTGATGATGTATCCTTCTTCCTCTCTCCCATGCAATAAGATCTTTATAACATCGGGGACATCCCGGAGATCTTTGGCAAAACAATGAGATTGGCCACAAACTTTGAAAAAACAAATATTTACCTAATATGCAACAACACCTTGGACATTGACATTCTTCAAGGCATCCTTCCAACTAAATGATGCAGCTTCTCGTGCCATTATCTAGATCTCCCCCTTCGCCACAAGAAGTTGTGGAAAATTGATTACTAACCTCTCCTTGATAAGATTGGTGGACGTCTCTCAAGATTGAAGATGGCCACTTTTCCTCCCAAGACCGCCTCACTCTAGTCCAGGTTATGTTATCGACAATTCCCACGTTCCACCTCTCCATGCTCCAGGCTCCTAAATAGGGTTTTCGGCATATCGACAAGCTCCAACGACCCTAGATATTTTTGAGGCTTGGGGATCCTGAACATTGATATCTTCAATTGAGCCTTGTGCCTACATTGGTCTTGGAAGGCTACTCTAGACCCTCTTCAAAATTGTAAGGATATCTCCCTCCCTCTGGATAATACCGATAGAGAGACATGTTTGATGCTTCTATGGAAATCTTCATTGGAAAAGGAGATCGATTCAATTTCTAGAGATCTCGTTTGTTTAAACGGTTGTGCCCCAAAGGACTTAGCTCCAAACCTCTTCCGGTCGATGGCTCAAAAAAATAGATCAGTTGAGATACAGCTCTCAAATAATAACTAGATCAGGAGTATCTGTCACCTTCATGACCACTCCCACTTGACGGAATTCATCTCTCTAAAGGGATTGATTAGCAACCTTAATAAGGATCCTTTTGAGTATGACCAAATTCATTGGCGATGGACAACGAATGGGTCTTATACAGTGAAATATGCATAAATCGCCCAATTGGCTGGCCTCACCCACCCCTCCTGGCCTTCGATTATTTGAAAATCGTGCGTCAAAGGAAAATATATACTGCTTATTTGCTTGGCCCTAGTCTTGCATCCTCTGTGACCATGAGGATGAAACAATTGTTCATATCTTGTTCATCTGCATCTTTGCTAAAGAAGTATGGCTCCTTGTCTTCGTGTGGCAAGACTCTTCAATTCTCTACCCTACTTCCATGGTGACTTTAATGGCTAACCACTAGTGGACCCTCTCCTGCGCTACTCCTCCATCCGAGCGGTGAGACTTAAATAACATCTTCCTCTATGTCATTTGGAACATATGGAAGGAGTGCAATTGCCACATCTTCCAATCTAGGCTCTTCGTCCTCTGCACTCTAAATTCTCCATCAAATTGTCCAAGATGTCTTCCTCCAGCATCAAGTTTTTGCTAGAGTTGTGGCTTAGTATTTTTCTTCTCTTTTTTCTCCATCTTCCTCCCTTTTCCTCTTTGCTATTTGGAATTTTTGCCGCCTTATCCTGCTTCTAGAGAGCCCTTGCGACTGCCTCATGTTTGCTGGAATAACTGTGGATTTCTGTTTTAGTTGCCCTAATATTTGTTTACATTATTATTATACAATTTTACATGTAAATTATTGTAATAATAAAAATTTATAATTTTTATACTAAAATTACATATTTTTGAATTACACTAAAACCATATATTTTATGGTCCTATAGCTTCACTAAATTTTTATATGAACCGGTATGTTGTAATGTCATGATGAATATTTTTTGTTCAAAATTGAAGTAAGAAGCTATGAAAGTAAGGTCTCACAACTTTTAGTTTATATTGTGAAAGTTAAGGTCTTCTTTTTATTTCAACACTTGATCAAAGCATTACTCATCTTTAATTGCTTATAGTTAATATCCAAAATTCATTTTAGGAGCCTAGATACATATTATTCTTATATCCTATCATGGGTAGAAACATTAGGATCCCTAAAATTTAAATTTTGTCCTCAATTAAACGACAGATTTATTTTGTGTGTGATTCAAACTCAGATCTATGACTGGCATCTGTGTGAATGCTCTGGTCCTTTTCAATGTCAGCTTAAATGTGATCTAGATAGTGCCAAATTTGGCTTTCAACACAGTGTGTCCATTCGGCAGTTTACTGTTAATTTTTCCTCAAATGGCCACCTGCGTTGACCCAAAACACTAGGAACGAATCTCACTGCCAAGATCGAAATCCTATAGCGAAAAAAAATATTCTGTCTATGAACAAATTTGAAAACCAGAATATGATTTTTCTTTACAAATCTCACCAAAATCCTGAAGAAAAATATAGTTCAGCATCGCATATATGCATATATATGGGCTATCTCGTATAAAGTTTTATACAAAATGGATCGAGCTGAAGGGGCGTATTTTTCATATTTTTCATAAGTAGATTTAGATTTAGATAATCTATAGATAAGCAAAATAATATACTTCAAATAAAATAGGAATTCACGAGATGGAGAAAATCATTGCAGTTATTATAGGGAAGTCTAGAGACTTAGTCCCTGTTTGGATCCCATGAACTAATTGTTAGTAGCTAATTTTTAGTCTTAATTTATCCAAACAACCAAATTAATTACTAAATTAATTGTTAGTTCTTCGGCCAACTAATGATTAGCCATTAGTTTACAAAAGTCAACTAATGGGAGCTAATAGGGGCCCTTTACTCTTTTTCAAGTATTAGGCCCCGTTTGGATTGTGGTTGCTTATTTTTAGGGACTAAAGTTTAGTTTCATTTAGTCCCTAAAATCCCAAACAAGATTGTTTATTGGTACTAAATTTTAGTCCATAAAATTTAGTCCATTAGTCCCTTGGATGTTGCTTATTGAGACTAAAAGTGTCATTCACACTCTATTCTCATTTATGAACCCTTTATTAAATGATGTTTAGTTCCTACATCATGACTAAACTTTAGTCTCTACTAAAATAAACAAGTTTTAGTCCCTAAAGATAAGCAAGGTCATCCAAACAGGATCTTAGTCCAAAGTATCCAAACATATGTGAATTAATTATTAGTCAACTAATTATTAGCTAACTAATAATTAGTTTTAACTAACAATTAGTTTTAGTCCATCCAAACATGCCATTAGAGCTTATCCTATTTGAAAGAGGGTGGAATTCTAATCAGGAATACTGTTTAATGAAAAAATACGTAAGTATCCATTTTAGTATATTTTATAGTATATAATTAATGCAGGTGATAACATATATTAGTGATATTTACTATTCATGATAACACCTATTTATGCTATTTGGCTTATATATTCTACTCTTACTCTTTGTATCTATTCTAAGTGCCACGTGTACCCTGTTTAGCCATGGCACTTATATATTATAAGTTGTTTGAAATTGTTATAAGTAAAATTTATCTAATTTTAACCAATTTTACTAAAAAAATGTACCAATAACTATAATATCAAATTAGTTTTTATTAAGTATATGATAAAATATGTCATTGTGGACACTAAATTTTTCCTTCAAACTTGATCAAATTTATTAATATTTATTGCCCCCTACTTCTTCGTTGTGGTTATCGTCGGACATTCTCCTTCTTTGCAATCTGAACCTACTTGCTAAGTTATGATCGTTTAATTCTAAAAAAACAATTGAGTTATAATATAAAATATATAAAGTATATATGGAAATTCTTTACCATGAAAACACTTTTACAGGTTTTTAGGTCAGTTGTATATTTTTTATTTTTGCCTACCAAAAGATCGTTAATGTGAGTTTTATGGTACACATGGGAATTTGTTACCATAAAAATGATTTTACAGGTTTTTAGATCACTTGTATATTTCTTCCATTTGTGGAAAAATAATTAATGTTACTTTATGGTATATATAGATGAATCTATATACATACATCGACTGCAACCCTGTTTGGTTCCATCTTGCTTAGTCTCTTTTAGTCCCTAAACTGCCAAACACGATGACTAAAAAGGGCTAAACTTTAGTCCCTAAATTTTAACTCTTTAGCCACATGAAGTTATTAAAAGAGGCTAAAAGAGATTATTGATATGTTCTACTCTTCATTAATGTCTTTTGGTGTGAGAAAAAGGGCAACAATAATCATTGATTAGGGGTATTTTGGTACTTATTTAACTGTTTTATTGAGTTTTAGGTAGTGTTTGGTTTGTTGAATTAGTTTAATGGTATGGAATGGTTTTGGATTGATTGAATCAGGATGAGATAGTCATGGATGAACTGGTACAAGCAGATTATTTGGTTAGATGTATGAAATGATACATGATAATAATTAGTTATAGTTAACAACATATAATTATAATTAATTTTTAGCTAACAATACTTAATAACCACTAATCTTCACTAATCACAATATTTAGCATAGTTAACATAAACTAGACGACATCATTCGCTTGTTTTTGTCACACGGAATGGTTTAGCATCGGGAAGGAATATTCCAAGAATCTGAACCAACCCATCCTGCATGGGTTCATACAATACGGCCAACCAAACAAACTCATTTTTTGAAACTGTATGGAACTATCCTGGATGAATTTGATTCAAGCAACCAAATACTACCTTAGTCACTAGAACCAAACGAGAAGAGACTAAAGTTTAGGACTTGTTTGGTTCCACCTTGCTAAAATTTAGTTCCTAAACTATCAAACATGGGGATTAAAAGTGACTAAAGTTTAGTCCCTATAATTTATCCATTTAGTCACCAAGAAATTGCTAAAAATGACTAAAATATAGTAATGATATAATTTGCCTCTCGTTAATGTTTCTTGGGGTGGAAAAATGATATGTACATGTATTTATTAGGAATAGTTTGGTTTTTTTCAATTACATTAATGACATTTAGTTAATTTAGTCAAGTGATGATTCTAAATAAACCAAACCGGAGCTAGGTAGTGTAAACTCAAATTAACTACCGCGGGCAAAAAAAGGAAAAGATGTAACCGACCCGAAAACCTGTAAAACCGTTTCTGTAACGAATTCCCATCATTGCTTTCTTCCCCGTCCCCGGCTCGTAGCCGGCCGCGCCCGGAGCCCAAACCCACACCGTCCCCGCCGCCCTGCCGCACAGAACCCTGATTCCCCCCTCCGGGCCGCGAAATTCGTCGGCTTGTCCGCGTGATTTCGTCGAGCTCGGCGGAACCTCGGAACCGAGGCCGAGTTGGAGGCGGCAGGCGGCGCGATGGGGGCGAACGCCGACCCCACGGGACCGCTGGGAGGGACCCACCGCAGCTCCTCCCCGGCGGCGGCGGCGCTGGCCCCGCAGCACGGCGCGGCCGCGAGCACCGCAGCGGCGCTGCGCCACGACCCAGGGCTCGCCGTCCGGTGGACGCCCGAGGAGCAGGCCACGCTCGAGGGAGGACTGGCCAGGTGAGCTCGTGGGATTTTCTTCCCTTGTCTTTCTCGGACTAAGCGGATTTCTGGAATTAGTCCGTCTTACGGCTCGGTAGCTAGTCGGAGCTGGGAGCCTGGAAGAGCGTTGTTGGTAGCGCCTTGGATCCGTTGGTGTGACGTCTCGGAGAGAGTTCTTGGAGCGTGCGAATGGTGGTTTCGGTGGTGGTTATCTGCTAATCTACTGGTGTATCATGTCATCTAGAATGTAATTCTTGTACTTGTTTGTGATAATTTTCTTTACTTTTACATCTAGGACGGAATGCTCCTTATCGGTGATATTGTTCTTGGCTAAATACTTAAAGAATATTTGCTTACCTTATGGGAGAATAGTTGTTCTTGGTTAGGTTATCAATTGCCATATGTTTCGGTCATTCACGGGCAAGTAATTTTAGTATGTTTTCTGTCCTTTTTGCTAGAGTAGAATTTCACAGCTCTAGCTGCTGTCATCTGTGATGACGTTCCTTTTCCATATCTGTGCCACTACTTGGTAGTGGCTCATGTCATGCTAGTTTCTGCATGACTTGTGAACAGGACCAGAAAATGTTAATGCTCGTGTGCTTGTTTATTGTGTTGGAGTTTTCGTGGGGTAATTTTGGAGTGCAAAGCAAAGAAATTAGCACCATGACTTGTGTCACAGTACTCACATATTATCTGAAAATATGGGCAAGCATTTGTTGTCAGGTGGTAGCGTATCAACCGTCTTGTGCTTACTCAGTCCTAGAGACTTGTATTTAATATTAATTTGCAAACAAGTTGTTCGGGGAGTAAATGTGGTTGGAGGTTATCCACTTGGAGAAAATGTCAAGTACTCAAGTGTGCCACTTGTCATTACTCATTACCACAATTGTGGTTAGATGCAATACATAGCGAACTTGAATTCTCATGTTAGACTCTTGTCCTTGTTTAAGCTAGTTCAAAGTTCAAACCCTCTAATTTCATGTTGTTATTTGTAGCAACAATTAAGTGAATCCATCTTACTTTCTGACTGCACACTGTTGTAGCTACGCGGCTGATGAAACTGTAGTACGATATGCAAAAATTGCTATGACTCTGCCTGACAAGACAGTGCGAGATGTGGCCCTGCGTTGCAGATGGATGGCTGTAAGTTGGACATTGATCACCCACTGTGTTTCTAGTTAACACATCTAATTGTTTTTTGGACACAGTAACAAAAATGAAAAGACAATTCTCATTATCTTTTTCTATGATATGAAGAAAGCTACATATATATATGATCTTTGGATTTGTTTGTACTTTTTTCCTTTTAGCTCAATATATAGAAGTTGTGGTTATGATTAGTTGACACATGGAGTTTATTTTTCAGCTTGTTTTATCAAGTAATATATCTAGTTTGTTTTATTAAGTAATATATCTAGTGCATAACACATCATATTTTATGTGTAGCAACCATCCCGTGTTAATTTGCTAAATTGGAATGATTTAGTATCTGATGTTCATCTCTCTTCATTCTTATTATATTGGTATGTTGGCTTAATTGTTTAACTCAATCTAATATTTTCACACTTTTTTACTTAACCAATGATGCCATGGTTTCATGTTACCATTTTCTTGTACAATTATCAGATTCGTATAGTGCATTTAACAAAGAATGCTAGTTTGGTAGCAATATCTTCATTACAAACACCCTATTAAGAACCTATCTCCTTCTCTAATACAAACTTTTTAATCTACATCCTCATTACATCACTACCAAAATCACTTCCACTGTTTCAAAAATCAGTCTTCTTTCAGATATGAGTCCTTCCGAGTCATTGCAATCATATTTATTTTTGAATTGAGTAATTGACCAGAAGTTGTAGGCTTGTAACCAAGCAAACCAACCATTAGTGTCATCATCAAGTATCCATTTATGGTGATATTTTTTCAAATATTTTTTTTCTATTTCATAGTTCTTAGTATTGTATACACTTTAGTTCTTCCACTTAACAAATTATATTATATGAACTTATCGTCAGTTTCATCTCTTGCAGAAAAAGGAAAGTAGCAAGAAAAGGAAGGAAGAGTTATCTAAGAAAAACAAAGAAAAGAAGGTTGCGACCATCTTATCCTCTGATTTATTATTTTATCTCTGCCTTTTTTTATTAGTCATGTTATTTACTCCATGAAAGAGGAAACTGGGGTTCTTTATTTGCAGTGAGTTCCAAAAGGCAGATTTCTATCTTCTTAAATGTTTTACCAAACTTAAAGGCAGAAGCACACAAAATCAGTAGACGGCATATGCAAAGACACATTGATGTTGGATGTAATTATAAATCTTTTGTTTCATTTTAGGAATTCCTACAAGGTACTACTAGAAACAATTTGTCACCAGTCACAAGAGAAGATGAGATTGGACGCACTCCCGAACGAAGATTATATTGAAAGGAAGGAATAGACCGAGGTCCCTGACCTCGGTGATGCGGCGGCGCCATGGCGGCGCAGCTGCTAGCCGAGCCAAGCCCTCAGCCGAACAAGTGGCTACAAACCTAACTCAAAACTCACTCCCTAAACACATCCCTGCCCTCTATTTATATAGTGCACAGAGGCTAACTAACCCCCTCTTATCTCTAACAAATAGCTAACAGCTTGTAGATAAAGATAAACTAACAAAGAGATAAACTAATCCTAACAGCTAAATCAGAAATCAGGATTATAACTAATCTGCTACAGTAGTGTGGTGAACAGTACCCGCGGTACTGTTCACGGGCTGGAGGGCCTGGGCCTGGCCCACTTCCTACCCGTGACACAATTCTTAATGAGATATTGTTTTTCCATGATTATTGATTAAAACATTTACTTTTTGTTTACTATCCTGTAGGAAAAGGCTAGTGATTCTTCAACAAAAGGGCCAGCTCACCTGGTAGCACGACCTAATGTCACTCCATATTCCCTTCCTATTCTCCCTATGGATGATGATGATGTGTCGTACAAAAGTAAGCATTTTATTGAGATTAAAAATCATATTTTTGTACCGTTATTTATTTGTCGAATTTTTCTTTGCAGTTGTAGTTCCAGGCATGTGATATATTAAAATATTTGTGCATGCTTTATTTTTTATCCAATTTTATTGACGCTGTTTTATTATGTAAAAACATTCCATATTTTCAGCAATTGACCTCATTACTTTATTGAAAGCTGACATTGCTTCAGAACATACATTACATAATATAAACACAGTAACTAGCTTTGTAACAAGATGCTTGCAAATGTTTGTAGTGTATGATATTATCCTGTTTGTGATCGGACGGTGCAGTTTACTGTAAGCATAATTGGAAATTGTGTAATGTAACTTTAGAAACGTCTTCATTAATTTAACATATTATCGCTTTGCATTAAGACAGTATATTTGGTACCGCTTAGAAGAGGCTTGGTGATCTGTACTTTCTATGCTATTGCAGCAATTGGAGGCTCAACTGGTCAGCTTCTTGAGCACAATGCACAGGTCTTGAATCAGATCTATACCAATATTTCAAACATGCAGGTACTCCCTATCTTCTATGCTAAATTTCCAGCACTCAGCCGGTCCTTTCACAATAATATTGTGTGAACAATACTTTGCCTGTTATGAATATGATATACTGGCTGTGGCTTACATTCCAAGGTCAACAAAGTTGTGGTGTTGCAGCTAGTTTCTTAAGTTGCCAATAAACCATATACACAGGAACATGGGACACATTCTCCATCGATAATAAGGTTGTAGAAGAATCATATTTAGTAAGTGAAGTATAGAACATGACTAAAGAAGACCTATATGCCATTTCCATTGAACTCTAGATATTCTACTTTATCAATATCCATTTCAATATGGTTATTATATACATATGATGAAACCCTGAGAAAAGGAGCATCTATTTGAATATATGATAGTACAAGTATCTTTTCCATATATTTTATTTTGAAATTTGTATGATTGTTTTGATTTCACAAAGATATAGTTGATGCTTGCCATATTCATCTGATATTTGTCATGCTATTTAATATTCTAATGTTGATTGCATTTATTGTAGGTGCAGGAGAACATCCTTCTTCTATGCCAAACTAGGGATAATATACTTGCAGTCCTTAAAGAGTAAGTTCTCTATATAGCTTTTTATATGTTCTTGAAGAACATGAATATCAATGATTCCTGGGTATTCAATGTGTTATAAAACTTGGGATTCTGACTACCAAATTTGGTCTTCCCATGCTTGTTACCTAATCTTAAGTTTCTT
Organism: Zizania palustris; assembly: GCA_019279435.1. Classification (NCBI taxonomy): domain Eukaryota; kingdom Viridiplantae; phylum Streptophyta; class Magnoliopsida; order Poales; family Poaceae; genus Zizania; species Zizania palustris. Next base: position 45,769,682 of record JAAALK010000082.1, on the reverse strand, counting down.
TTCTCATTCCTAAATTTGCGGAAGAAAATTCATTTCTACTCCACTTATTACAGATTTCTTGGGCACTAAGTAGCCCCCTTTGGAATATAATTGTCCTACTTTCTTTATCAATAATTGCAATAGTCATTTTTGCCCCATCATTGTTGTTAATATTAGGATTTATATTAGATATTTGGTTATTTCTAAATCCATTAATTAGTATTAACCAATTTGTAATTACTGCTAATGACAAGCGCTCGATTGCATGTGTCCATTCGGAAGGGAGGCACCCCTTCCAAAGTGACACAACTGCCATTCTTGTAAGGCTATACATATGTAATCCCTCCATGTAACAAACACACTCAATCAATTGATCAATCAAAGATCACTAGTTTCATTCATCTACTTTTACTTGTAACATTTGTCATGTAAAGTACACTTTCTGATACATCATTTTAAACAATTAAGCACTTTGTACTCCACAATCAAAAAATACTTATTTGTTGAGTAGTTGCTGTTATTTTATCCTATGAAAACTGCAAATATGTAACATCTGTTTTTGTTTTCAATTTTTTTAGCAGGATGTGCGATGTTCCTGAAATAATGAAGCAGATGCCACCCCTTCCTGTAAAGTTGAATGAAGATCTGGCCAACTCTATGCTGCCAATGCCTCCACACACATGATTTGTGCTCCAATCAACCTTGCATGATAGATGGGCTAGCTGCTTGCTTCAGCCAACTTGTTATAGATCCCAGATGCATGTTTGTGCTGTCCAGATCTTAAATCCGGCCATGTAACAACTGTATATACCTTGGTTTCATTTGTTCAGCTGATAGTAGATGCAACATGTACAAAGTCAGCAGTTTCAGTCAAACAAGTTCGTAGCCAGCCCCCCTTAGACCCTAGTCGTCCTTGTAGGCAAAACATAGGGTTAAACATGTGTACACTGTAAAGAACAGCACCTGCTTTTCTGTTCTAGTCATGTTTAGAACTGGCGATCAGCCAATCGTACAAACAAAATGCCGTGAAATGATACTATACCAAAAAAAAACTGTTAATTTAACCTTAATTTGTGTTTGGATCCTTGTTGCATGTTACAATTTATGAGCGCATTTTATTTGCTTTTAGTTGAGGACATGTGGTCTGCAGCTGCATCGTGTTTACTTGTAAAATGTTGTCATCGCCATTCCATTCCTTTCCATTGTTCGTGTTTCCTAAATTTTGGTATGAAGGGCAACTTTGCTTGTTTATGTCATTGATCTAGTAGATTTTACATGTAAATTGAGATGTGGAGGATAAATATTCAATTTCCATATAAAATAAAAGAAAGGTATATGTTCAAAATCTCAGTGGGTGAGAAGGGTTTCGATGTAAAATTTCCTTTATATAGTTTTGTACGAGGGCTCTTTAGGTTGGTGGCTGGTTTTTGGAAAATCTCATCGAACTAGAAAAAAATTTAATGATTTTCCATCTCTAAAAAATAATTTTCATTGTTTTCTACTTTAGTCTATCGTCGTCGTAAATTTTTTTAGATGGATTGTATATCATTCACGATAAATAATCAAATAGCAATCCATCAGGTCAGAGTCCATACTTAAAACTGAGGATGAAAAGAAGCCCAATAGTCTCCTTAAAACCCTAACAAAAATCCTGCACTCGTACGCGGTAGCGGCTGTGCCCGCTCAACTGCTCGTGGTGTCGCCGCCGGCTCGACCTCCCCGGCCTCCCGCTTCTGCTATTTTTCCATTTTCAAATAATTCCACAAATTCAGATACGTCCGGGATACTCGGTCTCCAGGCTCCAGCCCAGCCAGATCAATTCCACACGCCAGTTCTGGCTCCCGTCGCGACGCGCCGCCGACCGGCGCTACCTCTCGTCGTCGCGCCGCCGACCAGCGCTGCCTCCCGTCGCCGTGTCGCCTGGGGGCTTAAGGCCGCGCCGCTGCCTCGCACCGCGCTGCTAGGTGCCACCGCGCAAGATCCACCAGCCACTACGCTAAGGTATTTCTTTTTCCTTCTCTTCTCTGCTAGTCTGGCTCTTAGTTTATAGCTATTGTTTTTGATGTTGCTCTGTGCCAGTTAGTGTTTACTCTTTGCGTTGTTGTGTAGGCAGTATCTCCGTATCGTGTAAGATGTACTCAGGTCAGGTAGGACAAGTTATAAACATCACCAATGCTGGATTGCTACGTCGAACAAGTTTTGGGCCTACCACATAAATTTTCAGATTGTCCTGTAGACCTGTAATAAAATGATGGAATATGATCTGAATGAGGTCATCACTGGGTGTTGATAATTGACCTTCCATGATACTATATTTCTAAAATACTAATGATTGAGACAAGATGGATTTTGCAGCATTGTAGAATACTACAATCTCACCAGGATTTTGCAGGGTCTGTTTATATTTGTGATCTTTGCCTTTTTTTTCCCTTCACATTACATTGTTTTCTACTCCATTAGCTTGAAGTACTGTGTATGATGGCTTTCTCTAATTGAGCTTTATTTGGTTATACAGTGAAGCAATGGCTGCTTTTTTGAGGATTTAGTATGCATAATGGTATCCTACTGCCATTATGCTTTTCAACTTGCCTAATACAATAAAACCAATTGGAGCACGGTTCCTCTCAGGTGCAAGTGCAGCATGCTTCAGTGTAGATATTTCTCCTATGCACTTTGCATCCCTATTAATGGAATGCAAGTCTATGAATACAGTTCGTCAAATTCACCAACTGATAATTGCTACTGGTCTTCTTACCTTGCCTGCTCCATTGTTATCTGTGTCGCTGCCACCATTGGCATCTCAAACATTTGTATCACCAAGATCTTTGGGTACTGGCATTGTGGCTTCTTATCTTGCTTATGGTGCTATTGACGATGCTCTCTTGGTATTGGAACGTGTTACACCAGCACCAACTGTGTGGTGGAATCTACTTATCCGAGAATACATCAAACAAAGCCGCCTTGACCGTGCAATTGCTCTATCTTGCCGCATGTTGCGTGTTGGAACTAGGCCAGACCATTTTACTCTGCCACATGTATTAAAAGCTTGTGGAGAGCTACCTTCATACCATTGTGGTAGTGCATTCCATGGATTGATTTGTTGCAATGGCTTTGAGTCAAATGTCTTCATATGCAATGCATTGGTGGCGATGTATTCCCGTTGTGGTTTTTTGGAGGAAGCCAGCATGATGTTTGATGAAATAATTCAGAGGGGTATCGATGATGTTATCTCATGGAACTCAATTGTTTCAGCCCATGTTAAATGGAGTAATCCTTGGACTGCATTGGATCTGTTTACAAAGATGACATCGATTGTCCATGAGAAGGCTACAAATGAAAGGTCAGACATTATTAGTATTGTCAACATCCTTCCTGCGTGTGCTTCTCTAAAGGCAGTACGTCAAACTAAAGAAGTCCATGGTAATGCTATTCGGAATGGTACATTTCCAGATGCTTTTGTGGGTAATGCCCTGGTCGATGCATATGCAAAGTGTGGTTTGATGGAAAATGCAGTAAAGGTTTTCAACATGATGGAATTCAAAGATGTGGTTTCTTGGAATGCTATGGTGGCTGGGTACTCACAAAATGGGAACTTTGAGGCAGTCTTTGAGCTTTTCAAGAATATGCGCAAGGAAAATATCCCTTTAGGTGTGATAACATGGACAGCTGTAATTGCTGGGTATTCTCAGAGGGGATGCAGCCATGAGGCACTCAATGTGTTCCGAAAAATGCTTCTGTCTGGGTCAGCACCAAATTATGTCACAATCATCTCTCTATTGTCCGCCTGTGCTACTTTGGGAGCATTTTCTCAGGGTGCGGAAACTCATGCATACTCTCTGAAGAACTGTCTTCTAACCATGGATAATTATTTTGGTGGTGATGATGAGGATTTTATGGTGCACAATGCGTTAATAGATATGTACTCAAAGTGCAGAAGCTTCAAAGCTGCACGCTCTATATTTGATAATATACCTCAAAAGGACCGTAATGTGGTAACCTGGACTGCCATGATTGGTGGGTATGCACAATATGGGGACTCGAATGATGCCATCAAGCTTTTCATGGAGATGATTTCAGAATCATATGGGGTAGCCCCAAATGCTTTTACGATATCCTGTGTTCTGATGGCCTGTGCACATTTGGCATCCTTGCATATGGGTAAGCAGATTCATGCTTATGTGCTTCGTCACCACCGATATGAACCATCTACTTACTTTGTGGAAAACTGTCTTATTGATATGTACTCAAAGTGTGGTGATGTCGACACAGCTAGGCATGTATTCAATAGCATGCATCTAAGGAATACTGTTTCTTGGACATCAATGATGACAGGATATGGAATGCATGGTCGTGGTAGTGAGGCCCTGGATATATTTGATCAGATGCAGAAAGCTAGCTTTGTTCCTGATGATGTAGCCTTCCTGGTTGTTCTTTATGCTTGTAATCATTCTGGAATGGTTGATCAAGGCCTAGAGTACTTTGACAGGATGACTAGAGATTATGGTTTGACTGCCAGTGCAGAGCACTATGCCTGTGTTATTGACTTGTTGGCCCGTTCTGGGCAATTAGATAAGGCATGGAAAACAGTCAAGGACATGCCAATGGAGCCCACTGCAGTAGTTTGGGTGGCATTACTTAGTGCCTGTAGAGTACATTCAAATGTTGAACTTGCTGAATATGCTCTGAACAAGCTGGTTGAGATGAATGCTCAGAACGATGGATCATACACGCTTATCTCCAACATATATGCCAATGCAGAGCAGTGGAAGGATGTAGCGAGAATCAGACACCTGATGAAGAAATCAGGAATTAAGAAGAGGCCAGGATGCAGCTGGGTCCATAGTAAGAAAGGCACTTCATCTTTCTTTGTCGGAGATCGATCACATCCACTATCCACACAGATTTATGCTCTTTTGGAGAGATTAATTGATCGTATCAAAGCTATGGGTTATGTTCCTGAGACAAACTTTGCACTGCATGATGTTGATGAGGAGGAGAAAAATAATCTTCTTGCTGAGCACAGTGAGAAGCTTGCTCTTGCATATGGTCTCCTCACAACTTCCTCTGGTTGTCCAATACGAATCACAAAGAACCTGCGTGTATGTGGTGATTGTCACAGTGCATTTACCTACATTTCAAAGATTGTGGACCATGAGATCATATTGCGAGACTCCAGTCGTTTTCATCATTTCAAGAATGGTTCATGCTCATGTAGTGGCTATTGGTGAGGATATATTTTGTGAAAGCAGCAGAGGTAGAAGCAGCTAACAGTGTACCACTATAGGTTTTCCTAGAAAGGAATGCAGATGTAATCTTCATTCTTTTATACTCTCTCCAGTGACTGGAAGGGGGTAGGTCGCCGCGCCTCGCCTTACCGCCTTAAGAACAATTGTTGTTATACACCTTCCATATTTCCTGATTATAACACAAGAAATGGATGTCTACAAGAAATCATAAGATCTAGCTTTTAACAGAGGTTTAGGGCTACTTTTCAGTTATATATGTATCTTTTAAAACATTAGATGGATGTTAGCTTGCATTTCTAACATAGGCCCTGTTTGAGGGAGTTTCTGGCTGGCTAGATACTTCTAGTATCTAGAAGCTCCCCCAAATAGCATCTCGGATAGCCCAGATTTTCAAAATCTGTAGAAGCAGTTAGTCTCTCCAAGCCTAGTAGCTGATAAGCTGGCTAACCCCAGCTTCTCCAGATTCTGCAGATTTTTATTTACCCACTATGTCACTGAATAAAACCCACCCATCTAACAGCTAGCTACTCCAACCAGCCAGCTAGATACTCGGACTAACTGATTCTGAGAATCTGCAGCTCCCCCAAACAGGGCCATAGTAAGAGACTAAGAGTGCAGAGAGGGGGAGGGGGAGGGGGAGGGGAGGGAGGGAAGTGTTACAAGTCATGATACATTTATTTATCCTGTTTGTTGATTTCCTTTTAAAAAATTCTGTTTTTTAATCTATGTGAAAACCTGACCATTGTTTTGTGCATCGTATTTTGGCATCACCATAACTAGGGTAAATATCTTACTAAAGCAATGAAGATGGCATAAATCAAGGACAGACAAGGGGAAGACAAACTTGCTGCCAGGCTGCACTCCTTCAGGTGTGTGCTGTTATGCATTCCATATTCTAATTGTGCAATAACTAATAAGTCCATAAATAGATGTTTTTTGTGTGATGAAAAGGCTGATTACTATTCCAAAGGGCCCAAAGGGCAAATATGTACAAGAGAAGGGCCCAAAGGGCAATAGTACAAGATAAGGAAAGCTTTACAAATAAGCCCTTATATTATATAGTATATCTTTAACACCCCCCTCAAGCTCAAGGTGGATCAACGACATTGAGCTTGGAAAGAAGAAAACACTGCTGAGCTCGAGTATGGGCCTTGGTAAGCAAGTCGGCAAGCTGAATCTCCGAGGGCACATACTGAAGAGCAACTATCTTGTTTTGGACAGCTGACCTAACATAGAAGCAATCAATTCCAACATGTTTGGTGAGCTCATTTTTCACCGGATCCTGAGCAATACTGATAGCACCGGTACTGTCACAGTGCACAGGCGTAGGGGAGGAGAGAGCAACACCAAACTCAGCCAAGAGCCACCGTAGCCAAGTCACCTTAGCAGTCATACAAGCCAAAGCACGCAGCTCAGCCTCAGCACTAGAGCGAGAAACAACAGTCTGCTTCTTGGTCTTCGAGGCAATCAAGGAGGAACCGAGGAAGACACAATAAACAGAGAGGGACTTGAAGTCTGAAGGATCAGAACCCCAAGTAGCATCATAGTAAGCATGGAGCTGAAGGGAGCTGGAACTAGAGAAAAACAAATGTCGGTTGATAGTGCCACGAAGGTATCGAAGGACGTGAAGGAGATGACTGTAGTGGACACTAGTGGGAGTGGACATGAACTGACTCAGGATGTGAACGACATAAGAAATGTCAGGACGAGTGATGCCAAGATAGACAAGACTACTGACGAAGTGACGATAGCGAGTGGGATCCTCAAGAGGAACACCGTCGGTGGCATGAAGACGAGTGTGAAGCTCCATAGGAGTGTCCATAGAGCGGTGATCAGTAAGACCCGCACGATCAAGAAGATCATGAATGTACTTCCTCTGGGAGAGGTAGTAGTCGTCAGGTGTGGATGTGACCTCAATCCCAAGAAAATAGCGAAGAGGACCCAAGTCGGACATGTGAAACTGCTCACTGAGACGAGCCTTAACAAAGGCAATATACTCAGAATCATCCCCCATGATGAGCATATCATCCACATAGAGAAGAATAAGGGTACGACCACGAGGGAAAGTGTGAACGAAAAGAGCAGGATCATGCTGACTAGCAACAAAACCAGCAGCAGTGACAACCGAGGTGAAACACTCAAATCAAGCACGAGGGGCTTGCTTGAGGCCATAGAGAGAACAGCGGAGACGACATACATGGCCATCGGGAACAGGATAGCCAGGAGGTGGATGCATATAGACCTCATGCAGCTCGCCGTGAAGAAATGCATTCTTCACATCAAGCCGAGAGATAGTCCACCGGTGAACAGAGGCCACTGCAATAAGAGTATGAACGGTGCTCCTATGTGCAACAAGAGCAAAGGTCTCCTCATAGTCACGACCATACTCCTACTGAAAACCGCGAGCAACAAGACGCGCTTTATAGCGCTCAAGAGAGCCATCAGAGCGAGTCTTAATCTTGTAGACCCACTTGCACGAGATCGGAACAACAGAAGGAGGACGAGGAACAAGATCCCAAGTGCGGGTACGCTCAAGAGTAGCAATCTCCTCAGCCATAGCAAACTGCCACTCAGGATGAGCAATAACATCTCGATATGTGGAAGGCTCAGAAAGAGAAAGTGCAGAGTATGAAGACTCATGAGGCACAGGGGAAGAAGAGGGGAAGGTGGTGAAGGAAGCGGACGACGAGTATAGTGATAGAGAATGGGAGGACGTGGAGGTAGTGGTGGAGAAGGAGGTGGTGAAGTGGATGGTGGTGGTGAAGAACAAGGAGGAGAGGATGATGAGGAGTCAGACAAAGGCCAAACTAAGTCAAGAAAATCAATCGACTCATGAGAGGAGGGAGCATCAGAGAAAAAAGGACGAGACTCATCAAAGGTAACATCACGGGAAACCTGAATGCGACGAGCAACCGGATCCCAACAACGATATCCCTTACGCTCGGAGTCATACCCAAGGAAGACACACTGGACCGACTGTGTCGATAGCTTTGTGCTCTCACGAGGCTGGAGAAGAACAAAGGCAACACAACCGAAGGAACGAAGTGGCTATACTGAGGCGGTCGACCAAAGAGATGCTCAAGTGGAGTGACACCATGAAGAGTGATAGAGGATTGAATGTTTACAAGGTAAACAACAGTAGATACAACTTCAGCCCAAAATTGAGGAGGAACAGAGGAGGCAAGTAACAGTGCCCGAGCAGTCTCAAGAAGGTGACAATGCTTACGCTTGGCCACACCATTTTGAGCATGGGCACCAGTGCACAAATACTGAGGAAGAGTGCCCTTCTCAGAAAGAAACTGACGAAGAGAACGAGATAGATACTCGCTGGCAGAGTTAGCACAAAAAACACGAATGGAAGAGTCAAATTGAGTGCGAACCATCGTAGCAAAGGCCTTATAAGCAGTAAGCACCTGAGCACGAGACTCCAAGAAATATATCCATGTGAAACGAGAGAAATCATCAATAAAGATCACATAATATCGATGTCCCTCTTTCGAAATGAAGGGAGCAGGGCCCCATACATCAGAGTGAATGAGATCAAAAGGTCTAGTGGACACTGTCTGACTTGCAGAATACGGAAGTTGTATCTGGTTGCCAAGTCTACAACCCATACAAGAGAGGGAGGTATCACCAGAAACATAGTTGTTATGGCGTCTCCATATCGTCGCCATAGCGTCGCCATATCGCCGTGGCGAAAATCTGCAATTCGCCACGGACCGCCATATCGCCCATGTGTCTATGGCGGGCGCCACAGGTGTGTGGCGCCACTGTGGCGTGGCGGATGTGGCGCCCGCCATACGAAGGCGCGGCGATGGCGCGACCTGGCGCGGCGGGAGCGCGGCGAGGGCTCGATGGAGCGTGGCGAAGGCGCGGTGAGGGCGCGGCGAGGCCGTGGTGGGGCGCGGCGCGGGGCGCGGCGGGGCGCGGCGAGCTCAGATCTGACCGCCCAGTGCACTAGGGTAGAAGATGGGGAAGAGAAGAGGAGGGAGAGGAGAGGAAGTGTGGCAGCTGGAGAGGGGGCTGAGAGGGAGAGAGGTAGTGGGGAGAAGTTAGGGTTTAGAAATGGGCTTTAAATGGGCTGAAATTTAAATGGGTTGTGTGGTAAAATTTATATAAATAGATTATTTATTGTACTTTAAATATATTATTAGACATAATTTTAAATATGTTTTTACAATTTTAATTATATTTTTTATATTATAATATATCTAAAGTGATAATATTGTAACTTGATATTGTATTGCTATGTTTATCATACTATACTAATATTGTTATTTGCAATTTAGTATTTTAGTACTTATTTATTGATATATTTTTCTAAATCCTATAAGCTATTTTTCTATATTGTTCGCCGCGCCGATGTGTCTATGGCGACGCCGCGCCGCGCGCCATAAGCGCTGTAAAGTTATGAAGGTGGTAGGTCGCCGCACTTCGCCGCGTCGCCGTAACAACTATGACCAGAAACCTTCCCAAGAACTCCACTAGTAACAAGAGATGACAAACGGGACCCACACATGTGACCTAGACGATGATGCCACTGAGCAAAGCTAATGGAGGTGGAGACGACAAAAGGAGTTGCATCAACAGTAGGAGTCAAATAACACGAAGTAGAAATGGGAGGAAGATGTAGCCAGTCAAGCTCCCAGAGGCGAGGAGGATCACGGAGCCGGTGGCCAGAACCAACCAGGGTCCCGGTGCGACAATCCTGAACCGAACAAGAATCAGAATCAAGAATGATACGACAACCATGATCAATAATCTGGCCAGCAGAAATAAGCTGCAAGTGAAGCTGAGGTACATGAGCAACAAACGACACATGAAAATGGGAAGTGCTAAGAATGCCATGACGAGCAATAGGAAGAGGAGTACCATCAGCTGTCTTAACAGACACAGGAAAAGGAAGCGAACTCAAGGAACTAAGATAAGTAGAGTCATGTGTCATGTGAAAAGAGGCGCCAAAATCAAGAATCCAAGGTGACTGAGTACTTGGCTGTGGTAGCTGAGGAGACTGAGCGGTGGCAGAAGATACCATAGATGGATCTGAAGAGGCAACACGACACTCCAGATGATCCATCTGTCTGGTTAGCTCAAGGACCCAATCCGGAGGCGACTGAGAAGAACCCCGAGAACCACTTGAGGTACTCGAGTCGCCCCTCCAATGAGAGGGCCGCTTTCGACACTGCTCAATCTCGTGAGTCTTAGACTTGCAGTAGCGACAGAAGAGAACGACAGTTGTGCCACCCTGAGTAACATGTCCTGGAGTTGAAGTAGGTGTAGAAGGTACAGGAATGGGAGGACAAAGAGCAGTCATGGTGAGAAACCCTTTCTTCTTCTCTCTTTTTTTTGCAATCTGTCTCAAACACAAACAGGGGAGGACCTCTCTGGGCCTCTCTGCCCGTCGCGAGCAGAGGGCGAGGAGAGCGGCCGGAGGACCTGCAAGCGCGGGCCCAAAGGACGTGCGGCGGCGTCAGGGGCGGGCCTGAGCAGGAGGACAGGGGCTCGGGCGCGGCGGCGCGAGACGGCGGAGCTCACGCGCGGCGGATCTCAGGAGTGGGCCCGAGCGGGAAGGCAGAGGCGTGCGGCGGCGAGAGCTCACGCCCGTGCAGGCGCGCGGTGGCGCGAGCAGGCGCCCGGCGGCGCTGGCGCAGGTACGGCGAGGGCTCGCCGGCGGCTGGATCAGGAGGAGGGGAGGGGCTAGAAACCCTAGCTCTGATACCATGTGATGAAAAGGCTGATTACTATTCCAAAGGGCCCAAAGGGCAAATATGTACAAGAGAAGAGCTCAAAGGGCAATAGTACAAGAGAAGGAAAGCTTTACAAATAAGCCCTTATACTATATAGTATATCTCTAACATTTTGGACATTTTTTTACCAATCAGTGGGATGTGTATTGTTCAAGCCATCACATGGTAGTGAAAACTGCCATTTTCTACAGCCTAGATATTCTATTGGTAAAATGCTAGTTGTGAGGTTGATAATTAGCTTGGACTTGCTAGCCTCCTTAATGATTAACTTTTATGGAGAGTTGTGGTAATTAACAGTGTAAAAATAATGGAAATTACACTTTGTGACTTAAATGCCAGCTGGAAGCCGCCCAGTTTCGGCTACATTCATGTTTCAGTAAAATTTGGTACTGCTGTACTGGCTGAAACAGTGAAACTAGGTATGGAATCTTCGCTCCCCCTACTATTGGTATTTTGATTAGCCCTTCATGTCAGGTTTCCTCAGCACCTCTTTGGATGTAGAACCTTATGTTATGTGACCATGCCTTAACTGATTATGTTTGACCCATTTATGTAATTATGTATGATATTTTGCCTGGTAGGAATAGTTTGCTCCATATTATCACTACCAAGTAATTCAACTAGAAAGGTAAAATATGGTTGTCCATGATAACTGGCATGCTGTACACTTAAGAGTTAAGATCATGACAGTATGGTTTCATTTTATCTTTTGTTTCTTAATCACAACCTTCTATAAAAAATAATTCTTTTAGTGCAGTGGTGATTTTGTGTTGGCCACAGTGTTCTAAAATCGGGTTTAGGCGGGTGCCTAGGCGGGATTAGGCGCTGGGCGCCACCCCAGTGCCGCGCGGAGCCCTTCGGCGGCCGGCTGGGCGGCCAGGCCGCCTAGGCGTTGACCGCGGTGCCTAGGCGGCCCAAAACCGGCAGCAGAAAGGGGCTAGGCGGCTAGTTTCGGCAGTGGGAGAGGCCATGCGGCCAGATCCGGTGGCGGGAGGGGAGCAGGCCGCCAGATCCAGTGGCCAGATCACGGCGAGTCCTGCACCGCAATAGCCGCCTCCTCGCTTCTTCACCACCATGGCATGACTGGAGGGGAAGACTGAAGAGAGGGGAGGGGAAGCGCATGGAGCAGCAAAGTTTCCTGGCCTCCCTTGAAGAAAAGTCCCGGAGGGGAGGGGAGGGGACAGCTGCTGTCTGGTGTGGGAAGAAGAAAAGTTGCTTGAGAACTAGCAAAATGAAGTGGGAACTAGTAAAATGAAGTAATGAGATCTGAAAAGTACTAGTAATATAGATGGTTGGAAGTTGGACCTAGGCGCCGCCTAGGCGCTAGGCGGCGGGTCGCCGCCCGACTAGCGCCTAGCGCCTTTTATAACACTGGTTGGCCAAAGCTTCTAAGCCATCAGGTGAGAAAACCAATGTCACAAAATCTCTGAAGTACATCAGCACATCTTGGAAGGTTAGCATTAAAAATTATAGCTTATTTCATTTGCCATTTACACATGTTCTCAATTTGACTGGAATTTCACTCTTGAGTGCATTTTGTTATCCCAGAACAAAGCTTTCAAAACTGACGAGCACAGACCTGTATTCAATCCAGAAGTAATTCTATGTGTGGAAGTTTACGAGAAGAGATATCATTTCTGTGAAAGTATTGGCTTATACTTTAGTTGTGTATGCTCATTTCTGGGGTGAAATCTACATAGATTAAATTTTGTGGTGATCTCTGTGCCTTGTAGACCCAGGAATTTCTGGTGTTGGGAAGCCAGCTCCTTACGGATCTAAGAGACAATATTTACTGTTTGACAGATAAGCTGATGAATGTGGCTAAGCAGCATGTTCGTTCTGGTTATTTTCTTATTGAGGTATGTATTTATGAAAATAAATATTCTACATGTTCCCAAAGAAATATTGGGACTTAGTTAATATATGAATCTTTTTGTCAGGACACATTCTACAATGATACAAGACATTCCACTGTTGACTATAGTAAACCAATACTTGACTGGCTTAAAAATTCTAGCAATGAGGCGGAAGAGAAGTGGGACACCATAATTTCTGGTGTGTTGAAGGAAACGACAAAAGGACTTACTGTTGGGTTTGAACATTTCAAATGTCCCTGACTTCAAATCTGCAAAATGGAAAACACTCGATTTTCTGATCTGAACTTCCGGCTTGGTGCTGGGTACCTCTACTGTCATCAGGTTCTCATCTATTCTTGCTTTGCCTTCATTGTTGTGATGTTTTTACATTAGTTGTTGCTTTCATTTGTGGATGTCAAATGGTCGTTACTCAATTATATGGTGTGCTGTTTGTTATGCTTTATCTTGCAGTGGGATAAAAAACCGATTAACTTGAATTGCAATAATTTACAATGACTGATGTAGACCTACAATTCACTTTGCCCCATTGCACAATCCTCACCCCATCTTTCTGAAACTATCCTGCACATGCCTTTTCAGGGGAATTGCAAACATATGATTGTGATCTGGGATGTGAGGTTGATCCACCCCGAGGACACACAGAACCAAGCGGAATACCCTCTCATGACATTCCAGATGCAGAAGCGCCTACAGAAGTGCTCGGTGTGCCAGATCAACCATGCCACAAAGATGACGGTGGATGATAAGTGGTCTTTGGTCAGTGTTGTACCATTATGCACTTGTGTTGTACTGTTGTAAAGCTTGTAATACTTCTGTATTGGATTGTTATATGCATAGTTGTTACGAGGAAGCATAGTGACCTACCACCTTCACAACTTTACAGTGCTTATGGCGCACGGCCAGGGTCGGCCTTGGGCCAGTGCCGGCGGTGCGACCGCACCGGGCCTCCGAAAGTAGGGGGTCTCTAAAATTTAGTATGCTAATAGGCCTCACAAGTATTAATAAAGCTCAGTTGCAAATTAGTCACAAGTCATGGATAACAGGCCTTTTAGAAGAAATTGTTTTAAATAATGTAGAGATATTTCTCCTTTGTATTTAAACTTATTAGTATGAGATTCGTTAATAGCACTAAATTTTTCAATATTATTTTTTATTTTTACGGTGAATAGGGACCTCCATTTTTTGTTCCGCACCGGGCCACAAAAATGTCAGGGCTGGCCCTGCGCACGGCGCAGCTTTGTCATAGACACATTGGCGTGACGAACAATATAGAAAAATAGCTTATAAGATTTAGAACAATATGTCAATATATAAGTACTAAAATACTAAATTGCAAATAATAATATTAATATGGTATGATAAACATAGCAATACAATATCAAATTATAATATTATGTCTAATAATATATTTAAAATTTAGTAAATAATCTATTTATATAAATTTTACTGCACAACTCATTTAAATTTCAGCTCATTTAAAGCTCATTTATAAGCCCTAACTTCTGAAGAAACCCCTCTTTCTCAGCCCCCTTTCTAGCTACCACACTTTTGCTTCTCTCCCTCTTCTCTTTCCCATCTTCTACACTAGTGCATTGGCCGCCGCCAGATCTGACCCTTGCCACGCCCTCGTCGTAGCTCCGCCACACCCCGTCACGCCCTGTCACACCCTCGTCGTGTTGTTGCCACGCTCTCGTTGTGCCTTCATATAGCGAGCGCCACATCCGCTGTGTGTGTCACACCATGCCATAGTGGCGCCACACACCTGTGGCACCTGCCATAGACACTCGGGCGATATGGCGGTCCGTGGTGAATTGCAGATTTCCACCACAACGATATAGCGACGCTATGGCGATAATATGGTGACACCATAACAACTATGGTTATATGCTGTAATGGACTGGTTATTGATTGAGACATTGACTGTAAATCTAGTTATGAATGAGCATTGGATTGTTATATGTTGTAATGGAAATTGACATTTATGTATATGACCATTGGCTATTGCTTTTGTATTGTGTGCTGTATTGAATATTGCTGTATCATGTATTCAACTTTTCATGTCCATGTATGACAGATAAACACTAATGTAAATGCATAACAGTTAACAGATTAATACTTTGTTCTCTTAGTTCAGTGTTTTCATTAGCTAATTTGTTGTATTTTTGCAATGTAGCTGATGTTTGAAAACTGAAAACAAAATCTGATGTAAATTGTTGTATTGTTGTGTAGTATTGAATTATTAATGTATCATGTTCAATCTATTTTACTATTTGTTGTTTTATTTTTAACAGAGCAATGTCGAGTCGGCCAAACACAAGTCAACTTTTCATAAGCAATGATAGCACATATGATCCTAAGAATGATCCAACTAGAAATGAAAAATATAAAGATCTAGGATGGAAGTATAGGTATTGGGCAGATTTAAACAAAAAGGGATGAGGTGACATGTCTTCTTTGTGGTGTCAAGGTTTGTGGAGGGATAAAAAGGTTGAAGTAACATCTGGTAGGTGGCTATGTAGATGTAAGAATTTGTATGAAAGTTTCTAGTGCAATTAGAAAGAAGATGACAGATTACCTGAATGCACACAAGAGAAGAAAGCCAATATTCTTAGATGATAGTGGGGTTGAGATAGAAGAAGTTGTACATTTTCCCCGTTCGAAACAGTTGTGCGTGCTGACTCGGATCTTTGCTGCAATTTGTTTTCCCCGTTCGAGCACAATGAAACATCGAATGACTGAATGAGATCATCTCGTAATCTTTGGTTCCACTTTGTTTATGGCAGGAGAAAGACCGATGGCGATGTATTCTCTAATTCCCTGCTAAGGGCTAACCCACGAGACGTACAACAAGCTGCAGCTGTTACCCTGTCGTTGATTCTTGTGGCCTCCCATTTGTCTAGCTTTCATTATCTCCCGCGCTGTTTTTGTTCATTTATGTAAGTGATCGGAATTTTATCCAAAGCTGGCTGATTGAAATGTTCCATCGTTTTCACTCCCATGTAACAGCCTAGCTCATATCGTTCAGATCAATAGTTGATTAGTGATTGCATACTGGAGTTGCTCAAACAGCAGCAGCAGCAGCTTCGTCAGTCCAATGGGGCTTAGGAGACAATGACATGGAAAATCCAGGAAAATAGCAATCAACTTAAGTGAGAGGTGTAAAGCTGAGACAAGAGCGGACACAAGGCTTTATATATGTCATTCACCTGGCAAAACATCCCATAATTCCAGCAGCGCCACTTTCAGAAATCAAACAATAAAATATGTTTCTTGATGCATGGTCCTCAATTCACATGCAAAAATATTGAGTTCCTTGGACAAAATAGCAAGGATATAATAACAGCATACTTTACATCAAGAAAAACTAGTCAATTTTGAGCAAAATCATGAGGGGAAATATGGTTATAATAGAAAATTAGGTAGGGCTTTGTACTATTTTCTGTATTGAGTTGAGTGGAAACAGCTCTTGAACTAAACAATGCAAGATCCATCTTGCGCATTTCACCGCCTCATATATAAAAAAGCCATCCACCCTAACTTGAATCATCATCTTTCATCTTCGCTTCAAGATTCTTCACAACGTTGGTAAGAGATCTGGCATCCAAGGATTTAGCCAGTTTACCATCACTGTCATACTACAGAACAAAACCAGATTCATTCAGTAATCATATCACCGCAATCCATGAATGTGTTACTTCACAATAGCTTGACAACAATGTTGACAAAGCAAAAAAGAGGGCAGCAATTTTAATTGAAAAGCATATGTTATACTCCCTCCATCCCAAAATACAACCATTTCTACCATTCAAATTTTGTCCCAAATATTGCAACTTCTACAATTTTTCTCCAAAATCTCCCCATTTTACCCTAAAGTACTAATTGTTATTTGCATGACGTGTGTGCAATAGCCTATAAATTTGTTACATGGCTGCCTTTACATTAATGAAGGGTAGTTTAGTCTTTTTACCTCACATCTTAATAAACGTACCAAAAACCTACAAATGACTATAATTTGAGCATCGCAAATTTACGAGATAAGAAGCCTAACCTTTTCCAGCAGCACAGCATGGTCCTTCAGCCCATCGACCGTAAAACCTTTCTTATGAATAACCTGAAGGACCTTAAGGAGGTGTGGCTGGAGAAACTCAATGCAGTGCTGCTCAAGATTACGCTCAGGGAAGGAGGAATCACAGCCAAAAGGGCACTTCATTGGCCTCATGGGGCACACAGTCACACAGTGCCTATCCATATCACGCCTCAAAAGCCGCTTCTCGCAGTTCTGCTCACATGTAAGGATCTTAAATGGGCAGGCCGAATCATGATCTTGCATGCATCGAACGGAAACTTTCGCTCGGCATCCTTCGTTTGGGCAAGTAACAGGTCTGAAGCTACATTGGGCCTTATGATCAGCAAGACGCTCTTCAGTTTCATATTTCTCAGGGACAATGATACTTGGTTTTCAGGTCTACATTCTTGAGTAGGACCTCAGCAATAGCTTCTCTCCTTTCTAGTGGCCAGAAGCGAGTCATCTCCATTTCTTGGACAAAGTCATCAATCTTATCTTCACGGCTGTCACTCAACAACCACCCAGAGACATGGCCAATAATGTTCCTTTTGGTGCTACTGAAATCATCCATGAAAACGGACACGATCTCGAAAGGGTCCTCCGGCATTTCATTCTGTTGATCCTGGTTCTCTTCTGATTCGATAAGCGCATCCGCTATGAATGTATCGCTTCTCTGTGTGACGTAGTCCACCATTTCCTTTCTCAGATCAACGGCGACGGCAGATGGCTTCCTGAAGAGATCCCCTGTTGTGCCGTCCACGCATACCGCGGCCAACCCAGGAAGCAAGATTTGTGCGAGCTTGTGCATTGCCTCTGAATCACAATAGGTGCACTGGAGAAGCAAACCTTCAGACCTTACCAGTCCAGGCTCGGCGACTGGGACTGGAACCTCCATTTTGCACGGTGATCAACACCTGCATATGCATCCAAAAAAATCAAGCAACATATGCAGGAGTCAACATCAACATGGGAAACATGAGCATTAATTGGATTTATCAATATCATCTGGAATTCGACAAGCAGCAAGTACACCAACAAGGCACATTACAGCAGCATCAAAAGTAACTAACAATCCCGCCAAATGTATGAACAGGGTTAACACGCGCACGCACTTGAGAGCGAGCGAGAGGGAGGGCGAAGATGTATTTCTTCACGCACCACGCCGCGCGACACGGGTAAGAACAAACGGAGCGATCGAGCAACGCGATCTCGGCCTCGCGCCAAAGAGAGAGGGCAGGCGCGCGAGGAGGAGGAGGAGGCTAAGGATTCGAGCGGAGAATCGGTTGGATCGCTCACCGGTGGTGGGGGTGGGGGAGACGGAGCTCGCCGCTCGGTCGTTCGGGCGCAGGAGGAGGCGGGGATGGAGGAGGAGACCCTCGCGTCCTTGGTTTCCGTTGGTGGAAGGGGCGACGTGGGAACGGGAGAGGAAGGAGGAGACGGGAGAGCAGAGGAACCGGTCAGCCATTTATTTATATATATATATTATTATTTATATTTATCAGAAATACAAATAGACGTGGATATACATATAAATAAGAGTCTGTTTAGTAGAGTTTGGGAGCACTTAAGCTGGCTAGGCCCACTCCATCACTCTAATTCATTTTTTTGAAGTGCTCGGTAGAATCTAGGAAAAGTGTTTGATTTAGTTCTAGTTTATATGACAAAGAAGCTGAAATTGGAGTCTTACCAAACGCACTCTAAATATGAAAGTCAATAATACCAAAAATAAATATAGATTGAATAAAGAGGAAATATAAACACGAAACTGAATATCAAAAATCACTTTATACATGAAAAACAAAGAAAACAATAGAGAGGTTTAATTTGTAAGATGTCCTAAAAATATTGATACATGTTGATAAACCATAAGCACATGTAATAAAGTAAAAAGCTTTATATGATTATTTGGTTACAATAAACACACATTTTTTATTTTTCTGCAAACTATCATATATATAGTAGTTTGATTCACTTGGATCATTAAATATTTTATGAATGGAAAATATTTCAAAGTTTCATATAATGTACAAGCAAAAAACCAATAGTACATATGGTGCAGCAAACAATCGGTGCAAATGGAACTTTCTGTATTTAGTAGGTGTGGAATATCTTTTTTCATCATTAATCATCATTCTGTTTTATCTTCCATTTCCAAATAAAAAATTCATTTTTATTTCCGTCGCCAAGATATTTTGTTTATGTTGCATATAACTCTCTCAGTTTCCGAGTTTTTCTATTTTCTAGAATAAACGAAAAACCTTCTGCTCTATAGTTATGAAACTACCTTTCTATTTAGGAATTTATTTAAATTTTTTACTTATACTTATATGAAAAGTCCTTGTAACTTTTCTACCCATGCAGAATGCCAAGATAAGTTAGGAGGGGGAGGATGGAGTATGAGAGGAAGTTCACAATGCCAAGGTATATAGACATCATGTTTGTGGTAGATCGTGCCATAATATACATCATGCAAACACTTGTTAGGTTGTTCACATGAGACGATAATAATGTCACAACAGCTTCTGAACATATGACCAGAAAACTGGCATGCAACAGTGTTAAATAATCACAAGTATTTGTTCTTGAAGAATAGATAGTAGATACCATTCGTAAGAAGAAAAAAAAAAGAAAAAAAATGTCGTGGGCTATTAAAAATCAACACCGTCGTAATTGTCATAGGCTCCATCACCATAGCCATCGTAGTTGTTGTAATCGGCAATATCATAACCAGCTTCAAATGTTTCGCCGTCACCAGTGTCCTGTCCATACTCATCGTTGAAGCCCATCTCTTTATCTGCTTTGCCGTCTTCGTCTTTAGTCTGCTTGCAAAATCAATATAATGCAATGAGTGTCAGTCAGAAAATATAACAGTGGAATATAATGAAGTAAATATTAGTAGCTGATTGCCATTTCACAGAAGGTTGGCTAATACACTAATGCACATCTTTCATGGGCTTGTATGTTAAGGGCATTGGGAATGGATCAGAGGCAGTAGCTGTGGGCGCATGGCCATGCCGAGGAAGAGAATGAGATAGAGAGAGATTGGGTTTTCTGCTTGCTTGATCCTGATCCAGTACACCTAGCCTCCTTCAGTAGATGAGGTCCTGGCAAATGGATCTAGCATATAACCATTTAACATAATCAAATCTAGATGAGCTCTCTAAAGAAATCTAAATGAGCCAACCAATCTTGTCTATAAATGAAAGAATCGAAAGAAAGTGCTTTAATCCAGCTGAGTCCATGGAGCACTACTTGTGGCACAGCTGCCTCATTCTTGTTCTGGCTATACTGACGATCCCACATAACATCGCACAGCACATAATTATAGGACAGTCAATTCAACCCACAGCAGAAAATATACTATAAAGCCAGTGAGCACAAGTAAAGAGAACATACATTGTACAATTTGGTAACAGCTTCCTCATTGATCTTTGATCCAAGTCTCTGCAAGTAACAACATTATATATTAAATTTTAGTTAGTTTACATGCTACTGGCCTGAAAGAATACAGGAAAAAAAATGCATCCATGGGAAAAAACAGAGGATTCGAAAAGCAATGAAGTTTTATGGAAATGGTGTTTAGATGGCTGATAGGAAAAGTGGAGGAGCCTTGAGGAATTTTAGGGGTCAATAGTCTTCACATTTTCATAATCAATATTGCTGTCTACTCTGTTGGACTATGGATAAAAGCTCCCACCTCTCCCACTATAACGCCTAGGTTTTATGGTTGGGTTGGCTAGATGGGGTGAGCCTAACATGGTATCAGAGCCAAGGTCCTAGGTTCGAATCCCCCTGGCCACGCATTTCCGCATTTCCGCTGCGTGATTTCCCCTACGCCTATCTAGTGTGCTGAGACCTGTTGCGGGCTACGCCGGGCCTCTAGAACCTGCTGCGGGCTACGCCGGGCTCGCACGCCGTAGGGGGAATGTTGGACTATGGATAAAAGCCCCCACCTCTCCCACTATAACGCCTAGGTTTTATGGTTGGGTTGGCTAGGTGGGGTGAGCCTAACATATTCAATCAACTTGGTGTTTGATTAATCCCTATGGGCTCATTGGAGAAAATTCCTAGCTTCATGCAAAGGAGATATCCCTAGTTTCATAGACCTTTGCTACCAGCCACTTCACTCACTTCTGTGTTCTTTCACCTAACAACACCACAAATGTTGCCATGTTCACCCCTTTGCTTTCACCGGTGAAGCATCAATGTTGAAGTAGATATGCAGATGCATGTAATGACATCTAATTAACAAAAAAATAATCACCCAAGCACCCAAAGAAGATGCTTGGACTAGAGATGAACATTCCATAGGTTCTTGGGATGTACCTCTTAAAAATCATTTAAAAAGCACATTGCACCTAAAATTTGGAGATTAGAAACAAACAAAAAAATATACACTAGATATTAAAATAAAATCTGCACTTTTTTGTTTTATGTTTGGACTTTGGACTAGAATATATAAGGCCATTGAGTTTCAACCAATTTTCCACAATATGCAACTGAGCATACGAGTGCTTGAAAGATTTTTTTTTTCCGTGACGGCTTATAAGCCACAGCCGCTTGGCACCCAGCAACAGATTTTAAGCATGCCCTAGATGTGGATTATAATCCAAAGCAAAGCTCTCCTAGTTGAAGAAAATATAATTAAAATACTTATAAATTCATCAGTACTCCTGTGATCTTTTCTCAGTTGCTTGTAGACAACTCCCTTTTACAAAAATTAATATGTTGTTACGAGTGGATGGTTGGGATAGGATGAGATAGTGAATTAGCGATGCATGATAGGAGGCCTTATCCAGGAATTGTTGGATGCAGGAGGATCCGTCGTGGTGGATCTATTCTGGCAGCAGAGAGGGGATGAGATAACAGAGTTAAAGGGGATGAGGTATTTAGATTAAACTTCTGCTTGCTTTATTTCTTCAGCACATGGCACCATATATATATGTCTTTACAAATATAGTCCCAATCAAACACTACTGCTAACAGATAGAATCTTAATACTTTCCATTCTAAATACCTGACCTAATCATATATACTTTCTCTGACCAAATCCTATTCAGGTTCCCTGACTGAATACTACTAACAGTGTCCTGTTTGACTACTACTGCTTATATTTATACTATTGCTATTCTGGCAACACCCTAATTTGGAGTTGTAGCATCAGCGGACTTTTTCCTTCTTCTGTGGTAAACTATGCTGACCCTGACATATATAATGCAATAGGAGCCTCCCCTGTTTTCCGTCAAAAATAGAAATCTTAAATGGCATGGGAATATATCCACTGTTAATACCTTTCGTTTCAACATGTTATGTGTTGCTTCTGCTGGTGTTTGAGCTGGTGTTGAGTTCTTAGTATCTTCATTGTTTCTTCTTTTCTGCATATGAAACATCCATGGTTAATCACAACTATAGTAAACACATGGGCAATGCAAGCTTGGTAAAACTAGAAACATTCCATACTTTTCTCTTTCCCTCTTCCATAACCACTCCTCTAGCTGCCAGTTCTGCTGCTAATGCTTCTTTTGCTGCTTGTTCCTATATAAAAGCAATCAGCAGAGTGACATGTGGTTACAATAAAAGAAGTAATTATGTTAATAAGTAATTGACTTAACTACCTCAAGGTATTCTTTGTTCATTTCCTCCCAAATAATTTTTTTGTATTGTGTTTCTTCCTCATTGTGAAGGTACCCATCAACCTAGAAAAATAATAGATAACATTATAGTAAATTACAAAGAACCTATCTATCTGATCATAATGTTACTCTATGAAATATCTATAATGATCTCATGAATAGAATAAAGTACCTCCACATCATCAATATCAGAAAAACTTTCAGGATCTGCATCTGCTTTACCATTTTCACCTAAGGATATAACATGGCATTTAGCAGCAACAAACTTATCAATAGGAACCCAAAATGGGAACAATGGACTTTTTTGTGGAGCATCACTATTCACGGTACAGAAACAAGCAAACCTTCCCCTTCTGGATCTTTAGAAGCTACTGAATCATTTGCAGTTTCCCCTGAAGTAATTGTAGAATGTTTATCTCCAACTATATTCTGTTCAAATAAGGTAAACAGAGCATTCAGAGAACAGAAACATCATGTGAAATACAACAGAAATAAGCAATGCACATGTTGTACAGAAATAATATATAGAGTAAATTTCACAAATTCAGGTGTACTTGTGGCCAAACTATCACAAACTATAGACTTAGTGCCAAATTTATCATAAAAGTACAGATTTAGGCCATGGTATCATAAAAATATTGATTTAGCACAGAATTGGTCATAAAACTACCGATTTAGGAGTTAGATCCCTAGCACTGATGTCCTAATGTAACTTTTAAATATGTAATTTTGTGGTAAGATTGGGTACTAAATCCATAGTTTTTCGATACTATGGCTTAAATATGTATCTTTTATATTAAATGCTAAATTTGTAGTTTTATGATATCATGGGTTAAATATGTAGTTCTGTGGTAGTTTTGTCAACATATATGTAGTTTGAATTTATTCTAACATATACGCAGTACATGAGAATACAACAAATTTCAAATTTGGCAATAATAATAGATTTTGAAGGTTTAAATGTCCAGTTATAAGATACAGCAGCATGTCTTTCTATCTAATAGTGATATAACAGAACTGTTGTACAGAATCTACATGATCCATAGTCGCCTTCTCCTACCCTTGTTAATGAACTATAATAGTTCCTCATTTAGTCAAATAATTACAACTAACAAATAAATAATCTATGGTATATAGCTGACCTGTGTAGGTGTCATAATGTTATTTTCAACATCAGAATCATTTGTCTCAAAAATTGACTCCAGTGCTGCATCCTCAGTTGCAGCAGCTTCCTTAGCCTTTTTAGCAGCCTCCAGTCTTTGTTTTTCAGCTCGTTGAAAAGCTGGAGGGTCGGAGCCACCCTCCAATCCACCCGACAGTTTCATAAACTGATCAATCAGGTCATGTGTCAAGAGTGAATGAAATCTCAAAACCAATGTATTATGCATGTAGTAAAGGCTTGTTACTTTGTTGTAGCATTTTTCACAGAGTCCATGAGCAAAATGCTCAGCACCTCTATCCTTGTGCTTGCAAAGGACTTCTCCAGACTTTGGTGAAATTTTTGCAACCGGCACTTGTTCATCAGCCTTTGCCAGAAATTCTTCAATCTAGCAAGAGGGCATAAAATATAGTGTATAATTGAGTATGGTCATGTTTACATATATGGCATGGATATAATACATCAAATGTGAGCTGGAAATACATCTGGTCCATTAAATATAAGAAAACACCTCCTATCCCTAATCCTGATGCAATGAAATTATGAATGGTAGGGGTAAGGACCCTTCAGCCTTGTCAATGCATAAAAGGACCCAGGTAACATGACAATGGCACACAGGTTGCTGCACCACAAGGGCAAGGGAGATGAGGAGACTACATACTCTTGTATATTCCTTTGTTTAGCCTTAGCTTAATGAAAAGATACAGCCCCATCATTAAGGACTTCTTTTTTAGAGAGAGTAAAATGAGATGACTTCACCCTTAAGAATAAAGAAACTAATCTATAAAATTAAGGTAACAAACCAATAACAATTCAATCTTATCTTATCTCTAAAATAATAAATCAACATATGGCACCGTGAACAGGGGCAGGTGATGCTCCCTTCATCCATTGCATGAACACTAATGGTTAGCACATGACACATTGATATCTCAAGGATCATTTTCATTTACAGTCTACCATAAACAACATACTATTTTATCTGCATAGGAGTAAAAATTGAGACAAGTAGTTAACACTTGTTTTGATGACATGAAAACATAAACATGGAAGAGAATAACAAATACTTTGCCAGATAAGAAGTCCATGCTGAACCAATGTTTAAAAAAAGAACAATAAGACTATCATTGGACAAGATAAAAGACAATAGACACCTGTCTAGTTGGCATGGGCTGCACTAAGCCACTAACCAGTAGGTTGGCATTTGCTTCAGTATCATACAAAATATCTAATGCTTGCCACAGCAGACACCATACACTGACAGTAACACTCCAGTATGCTCAGAATAGACAGATTAAGAATGACTCCAGAGGTAAATATTGTACCAAATAAGCATTTATTGCTAACATTCCCATGTGATAACAAGTTAAAATAAATGTATCGCAAACACATTTATTGCAACAAATTTTATCTGTATGTTATAAGCAATTGTGTCTATTGAATTTGGCAACTTTCTGGAAAATGAAGATTCATACCGTTAAGCTACCCGAGTCTGTATTTTCAAACTCTATCAAGCGCTTAGTTAGTGTTGCCTCGCAAACATGTACAACAGCAACCTAAAAAACAAAGACAAATTATGTCATTATGTGATGTAGCATAAAATCATATTCAGGTCCAAATTACACATAAAATGTGGTGCACAGTGCATGCCAGCTAATACATAAGGAAGGTGTTCATAACACAATTCTGAATAAGTAGGTCTGACAAGAGTACTTGGGCTTACAATATCTGCCTTGGTATAATCATATCCATGAGAGAGTGCAGCAATATATAATGCTGCACCACATAATCCACTTGGCTTCCTCCCAGTCTGCAACACTGGACAAGTTATTGCAACCTTACAAAAGAACAAAATAAAGCATTAGGAAAAGATTCTAGCCTGCATCCAGTCTCGCTTCATGCTGGCTACAATGCGTAAAGCTGTGTCTGAGACAGTATTGTTCCTCTTCCCCAGTAAACCTACAGACGAAACCAATAAAATGACACAAACAGAAAAAAACATGACTAAGAATGTTTAGGAATTAAACCAAGCGATTGCCTTCTGGCCTTGCCTGCCTGCAAAGTCCATGGATGGATTCACCCCCATCCCTAGTATGAGGGGTGCGGAGTGCCATTTCATGAAGTGCAGACAATTGAGTGGCATATTATTAATTTGCAGGCATAGAATGGAAAATCCTTTAGTCCACATCTATTGAGTAGTATATAGTTGATTCCCCTACCATTAAGCTAGAACATCAACTATACATGCTGAATTTTTTTATACCTGTGTTATAGGAATTTGCTGAGGACAAAAAATGGTGCAGCTGGACTTGGATCTTTTGTAATATACGCTATTGGGATGTATTTCAGAATTGGAGCATAACTAGGAGAGGCCTCTATTATGTACAATTGTGCATGGTTCACTCAGAGTCCAAGGACCTGATCAGTCACTCTCTGTGGCTCTTCCTCATAGTGGTTGCCTAGGATTGGTCATAGAAGAGAGTGAGACTATAGATTGTTTATTCTTTTGTTGCTTTCCAATGTGAACATTTGGAGAGTTTCTAAATTCACTATTCAGTCCTTATGGCATATCTCAAAATAAAAACATTTTGGTTAAATAATTTTGAAATGAATAAATTTTTTAAGCAGAAAGCATGGTGGCATGTTCCATCTCCTGCAGGGTGTGCAACCACGGATCAACTCATGGATCATTCCAAAGTTTCATAGGTGTCACAATTCAATGATAGCTAAATTCAAATTTTCTACTTTGGATTCAAACAAAGAACTGTCATAGACATTGGGCCGGGAGGCCAAGGCCCAAAACCTAGCCCAATGCAGGGAATGAACAGTACACACAAGATATTGTAGCAACATCTTAGGATTTGTTAGTTTAGAGATAGGTTAGGCTTCTAATTTTAAAGATAAGATTTGGTTGAGTTGTAATCTATTTCCTAGAATTTAGAGATTAGATTATTAAGAGCCAGGTCATGCCATCTATATTTGTTATGGCATCACCATATCATTGCCATAACAATAATATATCGTCGTGGCATTGTTGGGTAACTCGCCACGGGAACACCACACCACCATGGCACAACCAGCTTACAGTGACTGCCATGCTACACACCCGTGGCGCTCTACATTTGCATTGCTACTTTAATGTAATAAAATCCTAAACTATAACTTTTGGGCTGCATTTACATTTGATATTCAAGGATTGTCTCTTGTGCTATATTTCCATTGCTACTTTGATGTAATAAAATTCTAGGCTATACCTTTTGATATGTAAATAATGTCCTAGTGTATTTGGCTATTCACCACGCCAATGTGTATGGCGTCGCCACACCACGCACCATAGGCGATGTAAAGTTGTGAAGGTGTTGGGCAGGCCACCACACTTTGCCACACTGCCATAACAACCTTGTAAGCATGGGTTGTATACTTGTATCTTTATTTAATTAAGCTATGAAGAATTAGTAATCCCTCCCCAATGTTCATCATCCCAATCTAAGTCCTCTCATCCCTAGCCGCCAATGCCTCCCGGCTATCCTTTTGACAGTGCTTATCCCATAATGGGGCCACCGGGCCATGCCCATAACAACTTCCAACAATTCAGACACAATTCCCTTTGAATGTGGAATTCAATTATTTACCCCTGATAAGATGGCAATTTTAGGATTTATAGCTGCTTAATCCACAGCTTAGTGACACAAGCAAGAGAAATGTTAAAGATGCACACTTAGTGGCAGAATCTAATTAGTTGAGCTCTGACACACATATAGCTTTAGCTGACCAAATGTCTAAGACTACCATGCCAGCCGCTTCCTCAACTCTCTCCAGCCACCACTGAATCACTCGTAACCCCCACAATCAACTAAATCTATCAAAACCATAGATTTTCTTCCATGATGCCATCATGCACTGCATCCTCCAGCAAACCTCTGCTCATTGTTGTCAGCCTCTAGATCTATAGTTAAGGCTTCCTTCTATTTGATCTAGTTAAACACGTGGACTATGTCACCCTCACTGGTTAATTGGTGCAGATGATTTTGGATGACCTACTCACTGGAGAAAATGTGACATCCTAATGGACAAATCCATTTTATTGGTAATCGAACATACTTTTTAATATGGTTTAGGATTCCATTTCCAGATGTTAGTTTCTTTACAATCCAAAGAACATAATAAGAACTATAGGCTCATTCTGTTTTGAGTAAAAGTGGAAATGAGACTCAATTCTGCAAATCAATCAGAGGTATGATTGAGTCAGAATTCATGTGTAATTGCTATGTCCAAACAGGATCCACCTCCAACATAAGCTTCTCCCAGGAAAATGAGGTTGGTACCATCATTGGACCAGTCTGTCCCAGCCTCTTAGTATTTGCAGGAAATATGAACTATCCCCCTCCTCCCTTTGAAGTTTGAACAACCCAGATGCACATACTCAAGGTACACAGAAATGAATTTATGTATAGAACTAGAAGTGTTGAGCATGATGTACACAAGGATTGGCAGACGTGTTGTCAGATGTCGACATGTCGTATTAATTAAAAATAATGCATTCAAATATGATATCAACTTACGCTCTGTAAAACGATGAATGAAAAGGCTGGGGTCGATGAGCTTTTGGATAATAGGATGTTCTGCGAGTAGCAAAACTTGGCAAAGCTGCAGAAAAACAGCACCTAGGACATAACTGAAACAAAAACCCAGATGAGACATGTCAATATGGGCTACAAGTTAAGGACAAGAGAATGGAGCACTTACACACTTATCTGCAAATGGTCTGAGAAATCGATAAGAAGATAAGCTTTTTTACTTTGCCTAGCAAGAAAGTTAAGTAAAAATGGAAATTACTATCACAATAAAAAATACAAGAAAAGAATCATAATGAGTTTCAGGAATGAATATCAACAAAAGTTTGAAACTTCAAGACAACAGATATTCAGACAAAGGAAATTTAAAAGATATAAATTCTAGACAACTTAAGCACAGAAATAACAAATGAAACTATAATGTAATAAATATGACTGCAAATATAGCACATCATCTGGGACATGGAGAGAGTTTAGCTAATTTGATTGTGAATTTCTATAACTACCTAGATGCCCATGTGTTTTCTATGGACAAAAATAATCATGCATATCTTATATCATCTAAAAGAAATGAAAGATAGTTTTTGCCAGGTGGGCCTACCACCGCCGGAGGGCTGTGCCGGCCCAGCCGGTAGGTGCGCAAACCCAACATGAGCCAGCTAGTGTTGGTTGAGATCTAAACTGAATTAGTTTCCTTATTTTGCTGTTAGATACAATTTCTTATCTTCAGTTAGTTCCTAGAAATAAGGCATTTCCTCTATATAAAGGGCTAGTAGTTTGTAATCAGAACAATCAAGAAATAAAGCCGTCTTTTATTCCAATCTATCCACTTGTCCTTCCGGCCTTCCCTGCACCAGCCTCCTCCCAGCCGTCACGGTGCCAGGGAAGCAAGGGACAGCACACCCTCGCCCTCCCGTCTACCACAGCTACGCCCTCCGCTTGCTCCCTCACGTTCCACTACTCAAGGGCCATGACAGTTTTGCATTGAATATGTTCATGGTCAAAGTTAAAAAAGATTGACAGGTGATAAAAAAGATTTATTTTGCAATTACAGGGAGCATTATGTCAACTAACAAAGAACAAAGCTATTATTGCCAACCTCTGTCAAAAAAAGGAAAAAGAAGAGATAACATAATGCCATAACCAGGCTGATGAGTAATCTGCACTTGAAAATCTAGGAGAGCACATTCCTTCCAACTTGGAAGATATATTTGAGGGCCATGAATGGCCAAGTTCAGTTTGTGTGCTTTGTACAGTTTTACAAGTATTAACCAAACCCATAGCAAGTGTTCATCATGCATGCTTTATGGTCTGGAATAGCTTAGTTGTGTTATAGTTTAGGCACGTTATAAGTTGATCTTATCACTTGTTTTACGAACTTACTGGCAAAGTACCATGCTCAAACATTGATTCAATCAAAAGGTACTGTTTGAAAGTGAAATAAGCACAATAGCTGAGAAGACTTTCAATAAATAAAGAAATTAATTAGGTGGCAGCATACCGGCAGGCAATATAAAGGCAAGCAGCAGCAACATGAGTTGTTCGACGGCCCCTTGTAAAATTTTTGTCAACAGCTAGCTAAACATCAACAAGAAGAAACATCAATATCAAATTGTATCATATTATTTTAGAAATGATAAACTATTAAGAAGAAGATGCATACTGTATAGAATCGATGAGCCATGCTAATGATAGAATCCCCACCACCCACATGTAAGCTGTTGACAATCTGCCTAATCTCCTCTCTTCCTGGTAAAACAAAGCATTAACTTAGATCGTAAAGTGCCAGAACAAAGAAGATAAAAGAATGAGCTGAAAGGCATGCCTTTATTTACAGTTCTATCATGAGATACTGAATTGCCACTCTCAATGCTTGACAGAATACTGCCAGCCAGCCGAGCCTGTACAGCTCCAAAATAAAACAAGTAAACAACATCAGAAGTTCAGAACTGCATGCACAAATAAATAAACCAAATACTAAGAAGCACAGTGGCAAGATCAACCTGCCCATCAGCACCCTTTTGAAATGTAGGCTCTCCATCGTAAACCTGATCATCAAGAACCTTTCCACAGAAACCACAGCATCTGATCACCACATGACAAATAGCATAATGACACACACACAAGTGTTAGAGCTTCTTTGTAGAAATACATTGTGCAACAGCTAACAGATTGATCAATAAGGCAATGCTTATAAACAAATGAACCACATCGATAAGGCAATGCTTATAAACAACTAAACCAGATGGTTTCGTATTGCATAGGAAGAACAGAGAAAGAAGAGGAGAGGCCTCACGTGTAGTTTTTGTCAGGGTCCTTTATGATGGGACAATTATCTTGACAGTGAGAACAGTACATTGCTGTAGGTATGTAGACTACAGAGGATGCCCCAACTAAAATCAGCCTGCAAAAAGTTCCAATGTACTTTTTCCGCTCAATTCCAAGCCCAATTGGCTAATTTTTCAGATCAGTCGTTAAATTAAAAGCAATCAAACAGTATGATTGGATTTGCATAATTGCTTCGCTTCCCCAATCCAAACCTAATAACATGTGTCTAATTTTTCAGATCAGAAGTTAAATTAAAAGCAATCGAACAGTATGATTGGATTTGCACAATTGTTTCGCTTCCCCAATCCAAACCTAATAACATGGTTTACCATCCAAAATCGAAACTTTACTATACTTCCCCACAACCAGGCATACCTTGGATGGCTGAATAGGGGAGTGGACCGACGCAAGGGGGTGCACCTCTCAGTTTGTGCCCCTGGGCTGAGGCCACCAGCCGCCGCCGTGGGGGAACTCTTCGTCCCAGGAACCCTGAGCAACCGCAAGAGAAGTAGAGGTGTGGGGAAGAATAGGAGGCCCGCTGGCACTGCAGGTGTGCTGCGGAGAGGGGTGAACTATGAACTCATAAACCCTAGACTGCCTTTATTTTTTTCTCTCCCTCTCTCCCCTTCGATTTGTGGTTTATTACTGCCAGGTAAAGAAATTGAGGTGTACCTGGCAAGAATTGACTTGTTGATCCCTAATATTGCAATAAACGGATTCTATTTGAATGTCTACTTGAATTAAATCGGTAGAAATTGGATTCGAATTCCATATGTCCTATTGGATACCATCTCCAATCAAATTCCCCAATCTGCCTTTAAACTGAGAAAGGGAGCAACATAAATTAAATCATTCATACCTGGCAGCATTAGGAGGTTGCCGCCGGCGAGCACACACGTTGGGGGTAGGCCCCCGGCTGCGAGTACTCTCAGCGGGGACAAGCCACCGCCATGAAGAGTGCGGAGAGCAGCTAGGGGCGTCAGGAGCTGATCACGGAGGGCAGGGTGGAGTCTTCCGCCAGAGATAGAGGAGGGTGGGGAGGAGGTTGCAGCCGGCGGGCAGGGAGGAGAACACCGGCAGGGAAGAAGCTTCCAGCTGTGCACAAACTGTAGGGAGGTTGTGTCCTCCCCCTGTTGGCGAACAAGCCCGATGTCGAGCGGCCAGCGGCACGGGAGTGCGGGAGCGTGGGATGCGGGAGGGGGCGTCGCCGGGGCGCGGAATGTGGGACGCCGGCGCGCGGCGGGGCACTACGGGCGACGGGCGGCGCTAGGGTTCTGCCGGATTAGGGATTAGTTTTTGTGTGCAGGTAGCCAGGTACCGGTAGATTACCTCGTAATCTTAACCGTATTGTAATCTTAATCGTGTGTGTAATTTTATTTGTTAGATAATAGTGATTAATAACTTATAATCTTAACCATAATCAATAACTTAGATTTAGTCAGGTCGGCATTTGTGATTTAATCTCTGTTTTGTTTTAGCACACATATTTTAAAAGAGTGTTTGGTTCATGGATTAAAGTTTAGTCTGTATTACATTTTACATTGAATATTTGGACATCAATTTGAAAGATTAAATGTGAACCGATTATAAAAATAATTGCAGAATCAGATAATTATTCACGAAACGAAACTATCGAGCCTAATTAATCCATGATTAGCAAATGTTTAATATAGCATCACATTATCAAATTATGACGTAATTAGACTTATTAGATTGATCTCACGAATAATCCACTGATTATTAATGGATTTTGTATTTTCACTCTGTACGGTACCGAAGCTGGAAAAAAACATTCTGCTAATCATTCAGGAGAAAATGTGTACAGATAGTTAAAATTCTGAGGTACGCAGTGGCAATTTGTGTTCTATATATATTGGCATCAAAACAAAACCTCGTAAACATAAAGTTTTCAAATTTGTTACGAACTAAAATTATGTAGTTCTGTAATCTACTGAAATTACATACTTTTGTTAGCTACTGACCGTATCTTGTTTAGTTAGCTAGGATTAGTACTTATCTACTGGACTAGTAGTACATGGTTTTGTTATGTACTTTAGACTCTAAGAGTATTATAAGAGTATTAGGGTGTAGTGAGACGTAGAAAAGCTGAGTAAGTTGTTTGGTTAGAATAATTATGAATTTATGTTTTTGGTAGTGTGTGATGTTTAGTTATATTATTAATGTGTAATTTTACATGTAAATCATTCTAATCATGAAATTTTGTAATGTTTATATTAAAATTATATATTTTTAAATTACACTAAAATTATATATTTTACTATAATTTTACATGGCTTGATATGTTTTAATAGCATAGTAGATAATGCTCATTCAAAGTTGAACTGAGAATCTATAAAATTTGGGTTATACCGGTTTTCAAATTTATACTATAAGAATCTACAGATTCTGAAAAAACTGGGTGACCAAAAAAGTTGTTTGGTTCAAATTCCAGCTTCTGAGCCAGGAAGCTGGTTCAAAAATCTGAACCAAATATACCCTTAGCTTGTTTAGAAACCAATAATATTTGTTTTTTTACGAAGAGCATTCATATGCATAGGTTGTTTAGTTACTAGTCACAATCTACCATACTTAAGATTAGATAAGTTTGAATAATTTGGTTATTGTCATGATTGTGTAAGATTCCATTCAATTATATGTGTTAATAAAACTAAAAAATGTGCTCTTAGACTTATTAAGATCGATGTTACCAAAAATTTGGTAATCTCAATCTTACTAGCAAAGTATGACCAGCGAAGAAACATGTAAACTATTACGCAAGTCAGCTTGTGATCATCTAACCATCTACACTCACTTTCAGACACTACAATATTAGTTTGCTTTGTTTGCTATATATAATAATTTGGTTTATTTACAATTTCCATTTTGCTAAGTTGCCAACTTCTGTTGATGTGTCCCTTGTCCCGTTCTGATCTAATGTGTTTGTGTGTATAAATTTTTTTTGTAGGTTAGTCATTATTGTTGCATTGCCAAATTAAACCTGTTGCTTGCCAAGGATGTTAATTCATTAGTACACAAATTTGACAATGAGGGAGTGCATCAGTGTATAGTGTATGGTATTAGGGTTTAGAATTATGTATGTGATTATACAGTTCACAAGCTTAAGTAATCTTAAAGAAGTAACAAGATATATAACTTGCAAGTTTGATGGAATAAAGTTAAATCCATCTATTGTTATACTGCCACTTTTGTGCATTTTTGCATTGCAAAATGTATGCATCACTGCTCTTCTTTTTCATTTTCTTTTTAAATAATCGAAAAAATTATTTGTGTTGTGCTGAGTTTTCAATTTTGGAGATTTAATCACACACATATCTTAACTATATTAAAACGGGGACTTACTCGTCCGTCCGCTCGCTCCGTACTGCCTCCCCACTTCCCACAAAAAATCAATCAAAACTTATACCCTATAAAAATCGGTGCCCCAACCGCCGGGCCGGAGCCCTGCAACCGTCCCTGCGAGTGCGCCGCTGTTCCACCCTCCCGCAGGCCGCAATGCGCGCGCATGCATGTGCGCGCAACAACTTGCTTTGGCTGCGTGAGAAAAAAAGAAGAAAAGAGGAAAAAGAAAAAAGAAAAAAAGGAAAAAGGAAAAAGGGAAAAAGAATAAAAAATAAAAAACAAGAAAAAGAAAACTGTATTTATATTTCAGTATTTTAATTTATGTATTTTGCGGGAAGTAAAAACCTTTATATTTCTGGAAAAATCATGTAGAAACATGAATTTTGCGCAAAAACTCTATTATAAAATAAGATTCTGTTGCAAAGCACAGGCCTCTGACTAGTATATATATATATATATGCATACTTACTTATACATACATACTTATACTCCAGCCAGATGGGAAGTTGAATGAGACAAATCAAACATAATGTTATTGATCTTACAACAACAAACATTTTAATCCTAAATAAGAGGGTGTTTGGATAAAGGGCCTAATTTTAACATCTATCAGATCCAATGTTTAGATATTATTTAAGAGTATTAAATGTAAACTGTTTATAAAACTCATTCATAATCGGTGAATTATTCGCGAGACGAATCTAATAAGCCTAATTACACCATGATTTGACAATGTGATGTTACCGTAAATATTTGCTAACCATAGATTAATTAAGTTTAATAAATTCGTTTCGCGAATTATCCTCTGATTTTATAATTATTTTTATAATTAGTTCATGTTCAAAATGATATTCAAAGTAAGTGGACTAAAATTTAACACCACCTAAGTTAAGATAGACGTGTTCTCGTCAGTCGCGAGATGTATGGTCAGCCTCTTTTGATTGAGCGTACAAATTCCTTTATTTGTTTTCATATAAATTACAAATCAATTACAACCAATTTGAATCGCAACACATTTGCACATCGAATTCTCACACCCAAACCAACAAACAAATTCACAGCTCCAATCCAACACGCAAGAAATGAAGTATCAAGCGAAGAGAGAAAGTAGAGATGCATGCATGCATGCATGCATGCATAGTGGGCCGGGATCGGCCGTCATATGGAGACGCTGTTGGGTATCCCTTGTCCGGTGATCCCCTTCTTCTGTCCGGCGACGTTGCCGACGTCGGGGAACAGCAGCGTGTACGGCACAGTCACCGGGCCCCTCCGGTTCTTGAGGCGCGGGTCCTTGTTCCTCTGCGTCACCGTCTTCTCCACCTGCCGGAGGGTATCACGGAACCGGTCCAGCAGCTGCAGCACCTCGCCGTCGTCGGTCCACGTCGACGTCGCGCGCTGCCCGAGGTAGACCTCGTCGGAGGTGTGGTTGGAGAGCACCTCGATGAGCGCCAGCCCCAACGTGGTGGTGAAGCGGTCGGGAACCATCTCCAGGAAGAACCTCTCCGGGTCGGCCTCCAGCTGCGTCATCTCCGGCGACCCCGGCAGCGGCACGAACCGCCGGCACCGCGTCGGCCGGTTCGCCGGGTAGCCGGCGTAGCCGTACTGGCCGAAGTTGACGGCCGCGTGCAGCGCGGAGGCGATCCATATGAGCGTGGACAACGTCTCGGCGAGGTGCGCGACGGTGTCCAGCTCCAGCCAGCACGCCGGGTCGCCCTGCCGGTCGCCGTGGCCCACGCGGCGGACGTCGTCCCACCACGCCTGCAGCTCCGCGTCGCCGGCCACCGCCGCGTCCGTGTGGTAGAAGTGCTCGCAGTAGCTGCGCACCCACCCCTCGATGGCGAGCCACACGTCGAGCCCGTCCACGGCGTACGGGTAGTCCTCGATGTGCAGCGACACGCCGCCGGGCGCCCTTGGATCCTTGGACGCCACCCCCCTTGTTGTTCGTAACGAATGGTTTAATTAAGAATTTGAACCAGTTTAATTTTACGAATTTCAACCAAAATTCAAACAAATTATAGTCAATCGATATCTATACCACTCCTAGCAAAATATGACATGAGTTTATTGAAGTGACATGCCAATCTAGTTACAACTATACTATTTTTTACTATCTAAAGCTAAAATAAACAGTTCGTCAGATTCTATATTCAGACTGCAAGAATCAGTAGCAACAGAATCTAGAAATAAATTAGAATCAAGAAACCGAAAAAACATTGGCATCTCTAAATTCTCATCAACTAGATACTCAGTCTTATTTATTTCAGCTTCTGACAGTTGTAGCTACTTGTAGAATTTGATGTAGAAACAAACGGCTCATATTTTGGACTCAGATTGTGAGAATCAGTAGCTGCAAAATCTGAAAATAAATTAGAATCCAAAAACTGGAAAACACCAACTACTTAGACTAGCTAGCTACCGAGAATCTCTAGATGGTAGAAACCGAAAAAACACTGACACAACTAATTACTACTAAAAATATGACTAGTTAAGGATTTGTGGCACTAGTGATTGGCAATTGAGGAACAATTGGGATGACGACGATGACAATTTGTAGTTACCTCTTGATGAGATCGTTTGGCAGGGACTGGTCGGTGAACCTCCAGTGGGAGTAGATAGCCGACGACATCTCCATGGCGTACTTGCCCGGGTACATGGTCATCTCCAGGATGCCGCCGGCGCTCAGCAGGATGCTCCTGGCCAAGGTGTTGATCTGCATGTTGTCCTTCAAGTGCGGGTCGAGGAGCTTGTGGATCGGGTGCATGGCGCTCAGCTGCCTCCTCGTCGCGATGATGAACGGCTCCACCGTCGCGTGCGTCAACAGCCTGTTGATGTATATATATCTTGTTTTAGAACAAGGATTTCAATGGAGCATTCGGAGAAAAACAATTCCTATTTCAGACCAAGAATTTCGTATAAGCACTAAGCAGTCAGAGAAATATCATGTTTCAGACAAGATTTTCAGATGGAGCACTCAGAGAAAAATAATTCCTATTTCAGACCAAGAATTTCGTGTAAGCACTAAGCAGTCAGAGAAATATCATGTTTCTGACAAGATTTTCAGATGGAGAATTCAGAGAGAAATCCTGTTTCACAAGTATTTCAGATGGAGCATTCAGAGAAAAATCCTGTTTCAGAACCAGAATTTCATGTAAGCAGCCAGAGAAATATCATGTTTGAGACAAGTTTTTCAGCTGGAGAATTCAGAGAAAAGTCATGTTTCACAACAAGAATTTCATACGAGTATTTCAGATGGAGCATTAATAGAAAAATCTTGTTTCAGAATAAGAATTTCAGAGAAAAATCCTGTTTCAGAACAAGAATTTCATGTAACCAGTCAGAGAAATATCATGCTTCAGACAAGTTTTTCAGCTGGAGAATTCAGAGAAAAATCCTGTTTCACAACAAGAATTTCGTACGAGTATTTCAGATGGAGCATTCATAGAAAAATCTTGTTTCAGAACAAGAATTTCATAGAAAAATCCTGTTTCAAAACAAGAATTTCAGATGGAGCATCCACAGAAAAATCCTGTTTCAGAACAAGAATTTCACACGAGTATTTCAGACAATAATTTCAGATGGAGCATTCAGAGAATCAGGAACAACATTAGTTAACATTATTGCAAGAACTGAAACAATAGCATTGCAAAAAACGAGCTTTAATTTTCCTGCAGTTTTAAAAAGAAATTAACTAAGATTGCAGCTGAAATTAATGTCGGGGTAAATAAGTAATAAGTTGACCGAGATGGCTACTGACCAGTGGCTAATGAGCTGATGGTACCCTGAATCATTGACAGAGACGTGAGCCTTGGCAAGCTGCCACAGATGCGCGTCTGTCCCCTGGCTCGCAGGGAGGAAGATCCTACTGATCTCGCCGCCGCCGCCGCCGCTGCCGTCGTTGGGCAGGCTGAGCTCGATCGCGACGGGCTTGAGCGCGCCGTCGTCCTTGAGGAACAGCAGCGTGCGCGACGCGTAGACGCACACGCTCAGCGTGTTTATGCGCCTCAGGTACGGCATCAGGTAGTCATGGTGGTCCAGGATGTACAGCCTCTTCTGGCCCATCGCCTGCGAACCAGATCGCCATCGGAGAAGAAGAAGAAGAAGAACACACGTCGTCACGAGGTGATATGATGGGCAGATCATGCATAAAATGGAATGTAGATCTTGCTGGGAGATCAGTTCATGGAGAGCTCGATCGAGCACATACACACCGTTTCGACGGTTGCACCTTCGAGCTGGTGCTCGATGTGCGCCGCGGTGATCGAGCTCCTCCTCCCTCCGACGCCGACAGGTGGGAACGCCTTTGCAGGTTGAAGAACACATGGCGATCAAGCAAAAGCATTATATTGGCTCTAATAATTCTAGCTTTAACTTGGAGTTAGGAACACACTTCACAAATCACAAATAGAGTTGCAACTCAATAATCTTGAATGTTAAGTAAATGATTTTAATCACCAATTAAAAATAGAAGCCCTGCTCAAGCTTCAAGATTTTTTACAACCATGTAACAAATTCTTAGGTCCAACTTAGCTGAAATATCATATCAAACATAATCATATATAATATTTAAGACATGTTTGATATAGCTCTAGCTCAGAGTTTTGAGCTAAAAGTTCATTCAAACAATTTATATATTGTATCTTTTT
The DNA here is from genome assembly GCA_019279435.1 of Zizania palustris. Lineage (NCBI taxonomy): Eukaryota > Viridiplantae > Streptophyta > Magnoliopsida > Poales > Poaceae > Zizania > Zizania palustris. Next base: position 45,731,070 of record JAAALK010000082.1, on the reverse strand, counting down.
CTAACTCGATTACTCTAAATTACTTGGGGACTAATAAGAATATGTTTGGAAGTCTATGATAGTTGCAGCTACTTCTAAATCTCTCTTTGAGACAGATAAAAACAATATATAGATTCTTTGATAAATAAGATTATGATAAATTATAATAGTTAGTTATATTGTTGATTATGCATATGATTAATACTTAAGTTGTCTGTATTTTTTATTTAGGACATAATTTACTTTTGTTTAGGACATAAGTTGTTAGTAACTTGTTTTAATTGTTTTAAAAGAGCTAGCCTAAATAGCCTAGATAAAGAATCTAGATGGCAATTACAGAATATGAAAAAAAGAATTATAATCTAGAATCTATGAACTGTTTATCACGGCCAGTAAAGATGGCGATTTTTTTAAAATATTTTAAATCAAATCTGTATACCCGTTTCAAAAAAATGCATAAGTAATATGCGGTTGGCACTTAAAGTGCAGACCGGACTCCAGTTTCCAGTCGGCACTTCAAGTACCGACAGGATGCTGCTCCTTATAAGATTCTGTCATGTTAGCACCAGTCGGTACTTGAAGTACCAACTGAAGCACTTGGAGTGCCGATTGGAGCTAACCGCATACTACTTTTGCAAATTTTTCAAATAGATCTGCAGATTTGATTTTTTTTTAAAAAAATCTAAAGATGGCCACGACTAGCTGTGCCGGCCTTACCTCCAATCGTTTGATCACAACCGGATTGAGGCCGGCCAGCATCTCCCTCGCGAATTCCTCGTCGCTCTTCCACGCCTCATTGTCATCTACATCGAGCACGGCAATGGCACCATGCATGCATCCATCAATCCAAGCTTGCTTTGGCGAATGGAAATCAATGCAAGAAGCAACAAAATCATATCAAACACATACGCTGGATGACTTGTGGGAGTTTGAACATGACGGGGGTCTCCTTGACCATCTTGGAGACATGCTTGTAGGTCTTGGGGGAGGTCACGGAGGACTTGAGCTTGTCCATGACCATGCCGTCCACCGCCGGCTGCGGCGGCCTGCCGTAGAGGTCCTTGCGCAGCTGGTCCAGCGACCTGAAGTTGGTGACGTCGCCCTGGAAGAGAGACCGGGCCTCCGGGATGACGAAGTGGGTCACCGCCTGCACCGCCAGCGTCAGGAACTCGGCCAGCTTCCCCGGGCTGAAACGCTCGTCCGGCGGGATGTAGAAGTCGAGGTTGATCTTATGCTTCCGAGTCTCCGTCATCCCGTCTTCCAATTCCAATCCAATTTTTCGTCTCAGATAGAAGTCAGAATTCGTAGTTTGAGTTGAAGAAACCAACGAAGGATTAATGGAGGGCGCGCGGGCACAGTTGAGTTGTAGTATACTAGTACGTACCTGTCTGGCTGAGAGCGCGGCCGGTCCGGCACCGGCGAGGGTAGGGGTGGGTCCTGGTGCCGCCGAGCACCGGCCGGACGTGGTCGTCTTTGTCAGGGTTGCCGAGGTCGTTGTAGTTGTCGTAGTCGTAGATGCGCTCCCAGTCCTTCCTTTCCCCGCGTCCGTTCCCCCTAAGGCTTCGAAGCTCCTCCTCCCGCAGCAGCCGCAGCGCCTCCGGCGTCTTGTCCGGCAGGTAGCTCTGCCACCACGACGACACCGCAAAAGCTTAAGCCGTTGCCACCGATCGAGACCGGGTTCGGTTGCAGAATATAGTTTGCATGGTCGTCTCTGAGCCGCTGACCGTGTTGATGAAGAAGAGGCGGTCGGCGTTGGTCTTCTTGTTGGGGTAAACCCAGGAGTTGCACTCGAAGTGGACTCTCCGGTCCTCGGCGAGCTCCAGCTGCACGAGCCGGAGGAAGAACTGGTCGTGCCGGTTCCCGTTCTTGACGACGACGGCGCCCGGCGTGCCGAACTCGGCGTCGACGAGCAACGTCACCTGGTACGTCGTCGTGCTCGCCTTCCCGTGCTTCGTCTTCTTGCCGCCCCTCAGCGGCGCCTCCGCGCTCAGCCTCCCCTTCCTCGTCTCTGCATTGCATTGCATGCAGACATGCAGTTGCGGACGCAAAAAAAAAAAAGCTTCAGACTTTGAGGCAAATTAAGCGCGCCAAGAACACGCATGTCACCGTCACTCGATCCGATGCACTCACCGTGATCGATCTGCGTGGCGCTGAACAGGCGCAGGGTGGTGGACTTGCCGGGCGCCGACAGGCCGAACGTGTTGGCGACGACCACCGTGCCATTGACGGCGACGAGGTTCCCGTTCTCCGGCTGCGCCGCCGGAGCCCGGTCCCAGAGCTTCGGGCAGAATGGCATTTGCATCGACTGCCTGCAAGCACAAAAAACCAGGAAGATCTAGCGACCTTGCAGTCTAGCACTGATGTAGCTAGCTACTAGCTAACCAGGAATCCAGGATTATTCAGCTAGCTGATGCAGACAATGGACTAATCCCATGAGATTATATACACACACACACACATGTACAGCACATACATCACAGTGAGGAGGATTCTTGGAGTGTGTGAAGAAGCTAGCAAGGAGGGCATCATGATTTGAATATTGGAGAAGGAAGGCAACAAACAGAAGAAAAAAAAAGGTAGGGAGATGAGAATGTGTGCCAGCCTTTGGTGTCACCCCTTGCATCTGATGCTGCTTACTTGAGGGGGAAGGACACCATGGCAACATCAAAGCTGCAGGGTCAAGTGCAGAATAAAAAAAAAAGGTCAGCTCAGCATTCTCCCTTTTTACCCTGGAGATGCCCTACCTGCTGCTGCATGCTTGCTTGCTTTAATTTCAGATACCAGATAGCTTTGTGCCTTTGTGTTTGTGTAGTAAAAACTTCGAAATTCCCGTCTGTCGCTGACATATATGGTTTCTTCTCTTCGCACACTGAGCGCGTCTGCATGTGTTAATCGAATCCGAGGAAGAACGAGCGAGTAATTAACTTCAGCCGCCGCTGTATAGTTTCTCTGCAACGGTGTCAACGCGTATATATGCATGTGTGTGTACCAAATTAAAGTAAGACTGAGGTCTCAGATATACGCTGGTGGTGTACTGAAATTGACTTTCCAGCTGCAGGGCAATGGCAAAGCTAGATAAAAATTGAAGGAGCACCACTTTAAACGGTACAACATATTAGATTCAAGGAGGTGTACAAATGGTAAAAAAATGCTACTAATAATGGTCTTTTCTTGGAATCGAGTTCCTATGAACCCGCACCTATCATGTGGCTCCGCCCCTGAAGTCAGTTGATCTCTCGGTACCGTCGGATTTCGATTCGATGGGTATCAAAAGGACTTCGCAATCCAACGGGTACCAAAAAGGGCTTCGCACAGGGCTCCATACATAGAGGCGGGCGCAGGATTTGAACTATGGGTATTCAAAATCCCTCGTAGCAAAAAAAAACCTAAATTATTATTTTGTAACATAAAATTAAATGACAACGTCATTGATTAATAAAATTGATCACAATTCACAAATCACAAATCACAAGCATTGACAAATTACAATGACAACTTGCTATGCAATCACCGAAAACAGCGTCGGCTCGCTGCCCGCTGCCCCGCTGGTTTTCGTTGCCCCACCGTGTGCTCGTGCACCCACCGGTCGCCCTGCCGCCTTCGGTGCGCCGCTCGGCCATCGCCGTCCCATGCCCCCACCGGCCACTGTCACTCACCGCGGCACACCGGCGCCACCCCGCACCCGTGCTGCGCTGCTGCGGCTGCCGCATTGCCGCCCGGCACCCCGCACTCGTGCTGCTGCCTGCTACTCCTGACGACCGGCGCAGTGGCCTGCTCTGCTGTTCGGTGCTAGGCTGCTCACCGCTCGGGCTGGGGGCTAGGTCCTGGGAGGCTGGGAACGAAGAGGGGAGATTGGGAGAAAGGGTTTGACTGATTGATTTGGTTAGGGTTAGTTTGACTTGGCTTGTTGGGCTGTTGGTTAGTTTGTTAATTGGGCCTGTGGATCAATTCGTTTTATTGGGCTAGTGCGGGACTACAGAGTGCAGCCTGGAAATGACGAATTGAACATTGAGTGGGCTTTTTTCTTTAATTTTTGATACATAATACAAGATATATTATATATATGTACACACTACAAGAAAACATGAACTTTTCGTTTGCTAAAATAACTTTTGTCGGCTTTTGACTGTGGCCGACGGAAGTTAAATGGATCTAGCCCTGCTCGGGAATATATCCCTTAACTTTCGTCGGCCAGCATTAAAGACGACGGAAGTTAATCGATATAGGTTTTTCCCGTCTGCACGCATACAGGGAAACCTAACTCCCTGTACGCACGCCACTGCTCCCACTGCGTCGTCGCCGCCTCTCTGCTCCCTGTCCTGGAATTGACATCCCCAGCAGTCGATCGATCTCTCTGCATCATCGGATTTCGATCAAGTCGGTTTTGAAGGGGACTTTGATCAGGCTTCGCACGGTCGATCTCTCTGCATTATCGGATTTCGATCAAGTCGGTTTTTCATATCTATCTGTATCATCGGATTTTGATCCGTCGGTATCGAAAGGGACTTCGTATAGGTTTCATACGTAGTGAGGTTACCCCACAGCGTTGGAAAAGGTTCCATAATATCTTTCAATATTTGTATTGTCACCGGCACAGTTACGAGGTCTCACTACTATGAAAATCTGGTTTTGTACAAATGGTTTAGTAAGTCGATTGTAGTTGCAGATTCTATGGGCAAAATTGTCCCTTAATTGGAGGGGTTAAGGTAAGATAGTTGGCAGTAAGCATAGAAGTACTATTCCTTCTCATATATCAGATGTATATGAAACTGTGCGTTGCTACGGAGCATTGACATGTTCATTACAGAATGCAATCATGCATAGATTGGATACCAGTTGATGAATTTATCATGGATGCAAAGGACAGCAGCACAAAACAAGCAGGGGAGCAGCTCCTCCTACGCTAATATCATTGATAGAGAGACCCACAAGAAAAAAAGGGGGAAAATACATGCTTGGGAGTTGGGACTCTCAAGGTAACATGAGCAAGCAATAAGCAGTCATTTACATCTGGCAACTACTTCATAACACTAAAGTAGCATCAAAATCAGGCAAGAAAAGAAAAACCTCAACTGCTTATCCTGGGCTTCTGGCATAGATTGATCCCAGCAGAAGAAAACTGCCCTCCAACACTCTTGCCCTCACTGGACTGTATCTCATACGTCCTTGGACAAACCCACATACTTGTGATGTGGCCAACAACTAGACCCCATCCAAGTCAAGGGTTATTTCTCCATGGAGTTGCTTGTGGTACAGGGGGAACATTCCTTGCATAAATATCACCTCATAATTCCTTATTAGCAGGGTCCTGCAGTGTGTGGTTCAAAGCCATTCTCCATATAGCTTCTCTGGAACCAAGCAACCATTCCAAATATCATAGTACCACCATCAGTTTGTAAACATCAATATCTGCACGCGGCCTCACAAAATTCTTTTTGGTAGAACACTTCCCTCAGCCGTCAGCATGTTATGCAAAAACACTCAGTACAGAGCTCTTTTGAATCATGAAAACATTCAAACTATACAAACTATACCAGGCAGGCATATTGAATCTTCCAATTCCTTGTTTGTAGGCTCCAACACAAATACAGTACATTGTGCAATCTTGATACAGAGCACCTTTGACTTCATGCAAACATTCCAATTACATCATGCTTTCAGCTCGCTCCCTCACCAAATCACCACTTGAGCAGAGTATGATGTAAACTTCATAATAAGCACATATCCAAGCTAAACAATAGCACAGCTACTACACCACCAGCTACAATGACAAAGGAGCATATGCACTGTATTTTGGATCAACATAATTCACAGCATGAAATCCAGTTCAGAATGTGAAGCACGATCATACCACCTCATGAACTTGCTCTTCATAAGATCCTCCCATGTGATCCGCAATAGCAACCCACATTACTCTGTAGAGCATTTTACTAGATATAAGGTGCTGCCCAAAGGAATTTCATTCTTGTGTCCTCATGGTTGATATTCCATTAATGCACTCAATCAAATTTTCATTTCGCGTTTGCTATTGACTGTCTTTCATTCCCGTGACATAATTCTGCCAGCGATGCACTTCAAACTTCAACTCATACATATATCACATGAAGTTTCCTTGTTTTGTTTCATTAAAGAGTGACTGCAGTATTCTGGAAGAGGAAGTTATCAATGCATTTGGTAAGCATCATAACACCTGGCATTTCATAAAGTTTGTGCAACAATACAGATCATAGGACACAGCTCAGTCAACTTTCCCATCTTTAGGGCATATCTTACGTGCTGCACTTAGTGATTCTCTTCGTTTGGCTTGGATCTGATGAACACATTCAGCAACCAAGAGACTAAAATTTGGGGAGACCTTGCCAGTAGGTGGTGGATTAAATCCAACCTTCTTATAAGCTTGTGCAATATACTTCTGAGTTCTTTGCAAATGAACATTGCAGAGGGAGGGAACTGAAGCTTTTAGGATTGGTCTGCTGCAAGTTATTTGCCCAATCTGTGCACCACTGAAACATCACCATGAATCTTGTCAGAATGCTAACTATAAAGCTCTGTTAATAAAACAGAAACACAGTCAAAATAAATGGAAAGTTGTATCTAAATTCTAAACCTAGATTGGTGTCAGAATATACAGGCAGCAAATGTAAATCAGAAGGAAACAACAACATATGCCTAACATCTACAAACAAAACAACTACCTATTCAAAAAAACTTAGCCCAAATTAAACCTATCATTCAAACCTATTCAGAAAGAAAATAAATGGATTTGAAAATGAAAGTTTAAACCTTAACAGGCATACAAATGCAAGACATGAAGACACCCTAAATGAGCAGAGAAAATAGAGAAGCCAATTTCGATGGTGTAACTTAGCCTTATTTGAATGAATCCCAAATATTCCATTCTGCTAAAAGATTATCATATTGATGAATCTGACTACCATAAACCATAAACTTAGAACAAAAAAATGTGTATTCACATGTTCAGCATCTCAAACATACAGTTAGATATTATTATACTTCACTAATCACTACAGAAGGAAGAATTTACAGGTAGTTTAAAAGGCAAAACAGATGATACCAATCAATGCAAACCCACAGATCTCATTTTGCTTTATTTCAACAGGAGCTGTAGACATTTTTCTCATCTCTGATTTTCACTAGGATATGATTGGGTATGATTGGACTGAACTTCTATTTTCACTTTTCAGTTCTATTTATCTCATGAAATAACTTTTTGTTTGGCTGGGTCAATATTCTAGAATTTATTTATCTTGCTCCAATGTTCCCTCTCTACTTGGTTAGGGAAGATACAAAATAACATAGACAGCTACCATATAGTTTAAGCACCACACAACTCAATTAGACAACTAATACTAAGAATAGTTAAAATTGAATTGTGTTAGCGTGATGTATAGGCCCACGGGCCCAGGGGGGTTCGGCTGGAACCCTAGAGGTGCCTCCCTCCCTGGTTTTTGGTAGTATTTATATTTGGCAAGGATTCCCTAGATTATTTGGCAAGGATCTCCTAGATTAGCTGGATTAGCTCCTTCCTTGTTTAGCTATTTCCTTGTTTAGCCCTTTCCTTCTAGATTAGAGCTTTCCTATTTCTTGGGACATCCTTGCCTATATATATTGAGCCTTGGGCTCCCCCATAATCAATCTACTAATTCCCAGCCATCCTCTTTCATGGTATCACGAGACCGGGACTCTTCCCTCTCGCCCTTCCGCTGCCCCTGCGCACACTAGCTGTGCACCGGTATGGTTGGGACTCCTCCCTCCTCCCACGTCGATCCTGCTGATCAGCCTCGCCTAGATGGCGATGCTTCTTCGCAGACCGACGCCGAGGCTCGCCGCGCCCTCCGCGAGGCTGCTCTGGCCGCCGCTCAGGCCGCTGAGCAGGAAGCCGCCGCCGCCTCCAACGAGCGCGACGCTGCCGCGGAGCGCGTCCGCGCTGCCCTCGCTCGGGCGGCCAAGGCCCGGGCCGACGCCGCCGCCGCGGTTGATCCCGTCGATCAGCCTCACGCGGGCGGCGACATGAGCGTCACCCACGCCATGATGCTCCACGAGGCCGCTGCCGTCCTCAACCTCCACGCCCAGGCAGTCTCCGTGCAGAATGCACGCAGCCTGGTGCCAACCGTCCTCGACACCGCCGGCAACTACCCCCGTTGGCGCGAGCAGTTCCTCCTCGCCGTCACCAAATACTCGCTGCTGGATCACGTCCACAGCGACTCCGTCTCGGCCCTTGCCGACTGGACTCGGATGGACGCCGTCGTCAAGTCATGGCTCTACAGCACGGTCTCCGCTGACCTCGCCGACGCCGTGATCGACCACCGCGCCTCCGCCCGCGAGGCCTGGCTCGCCATCGAGGATCACTTCCTCGGCAACCAGGAGACCCGTGCCCTCCACCTCGACGCCAAATTCCGCGCGTTTGCTCAAGGTGATCTCTCCATCACCGAGTATTGCAAGCGCTTCAAAAAGATGGCCGACGATCTCGCTGACCTCAACGAGCACGTCACTGACCGCACCTTGGTCCTCAACGTGCTTCGTGGGCTCAACGAGCGCTACAAGGACATCGGCGTCCATCTCCGGCGCGGGCGCCCGTTTCCCTCCTTCGCCGCCGTCCGCAACGAACTCCTTCTCGAGGAGATCAACATGGTGCAGCACCCTGTTGCCCCCTCCACTGCTCTTGTCGCCACTGGCTCCTCTCGCCAGCCTGCAGCGACCGGCGGTGGCCCTCCTCGGACCGGTGGTGGCGCCCCCAAGCCGAAGAATAAGAAGAAGAAGGACCGTCGGGCTGGCAGCACCTCTGCTCCAGGTCCCAATGCTCCCTCCTCCGCACCTGGGGCGCCTGCTGGGTCTGGCGCGACCTGGCCCTCCGTCTACAATCCGTGGACCGGGTCCATTCAAATGTGGCCCGGTCCCCGGACTCCCCCGCTGGCCCCGCTCCCTCAGGGCCGTGCCGGCCCTCAGCAGCAAGCGCTGCAGCAGGCTCTGCTGGCTCAGCAGATGCAGCTTCCCCAGCCGGCTTACCTGCCAGCCCCCGGCGTCTCCGCCCAACAGGCCTTCCAGCCGCCGCAGCTGGCGCCGTCCCACTACCAGCCCATGGTAGGCTCTCCGGTTTGGGACCAGAACTCACTGGCCTCTACATTCAGTACCATGACGGTCACTCCGCCGGTGAACAACGACTGGTACCTTGACACCGGTGCTTCCTCCCACATGACTTCCGATGATGGTACTCTCTCTCACTCCTCAATCCCTCGGTTTCCCTCTCCCACATCCATTGTTGTCGGTAATGGTTCGCTCTTGCCCGTCACTGCCACCGGCAAGGCGCAACTTGGCCCCCTTGCTTTAAATAACGTTCTTGTTTCGCCTCAGCTTATCAAGAATCTTATTTCTGTTCGCCAATTCACTGTCGATAACAACTGCTCTGTGGAGTTTGACCCGTATGGTTGTTCTGTGAAGGATCTTCTCTCGCGGAACGTGATCATCAGGTGCAATAGCTCCGGTCCGCTCTACCCCTTGCAGCTGCCTGTCGCTCACTCCCTTGTCGCCAGCTCTTCGCCACCGTACCTGTGGCACCGTCGCCTCGGCCATCCCGGTCGCGAGGCCCTCTCCAAACTCGCTTCAGCTATTCCGGCTTGTAATAAAAGTTTGGATTCTCTATGTCATGCGTGTCAGTTGGGACGACATGTTCGTCTTCCTTTTGGTACTTCAGCGTCTCGGGCGTCAAACAACTTTGATCTTATTCATTGTGACCTATGGACATCACCTGTTGCTAGTGTCTCTGGTTACAAATATTATCTTGTTGTTCTTGACGATTGCTCACATTACTTGTGGACATTCCCTTTACGCTTGAAATCTGACACTTTTACCACTCTGTCTAACTTCTTTGCCTATGTGTCTACCCAGTTCGGCACCCGCGTTAAGGCCATCCAGAGTGACAACGGCAAGGAGTTCGACAACTCCAGCGCCCGCACCTTCTTCCTCACTCATGGCGTCTTGTTTCGCATGTCGTGTCCCTACACGTCCCCACAGAATGGCAAAGCGGAGCGGATCATTCGTACCACTAATGATGTCATCCGCTCTCTTCTGTTTCAGGCGAGCATGCCCCCTCCATATTGGGCCGAGGCGTTGCACACTGCGACCCTCCTCCTTAACATCTTACCAACCAAGACGCTCGATTTCTCGACCCCCGCACTCTGCCCTGCTTGGTAGTGCGCCGTCCTACGATCATCTCCGCGTTTTTGGTTGTAAGTGTTATCCCAATCTCTCGGCAACTGCTCCCCACAAACTTGCACCTCGTTCTGCCCTTTGCATCTTCCTTGGCTACTCCGCTCACCATAAGGGGTACCGATGCCTTGATCCTACCACCAATAGAGTCATCATCTCTCGTCACGTTGTCTTCGACGAGTCCACCTTCCCTTTCGCCGAGCAACCCTCGCCACCCACGGCTACGGACTTCACCTTTTTAGATGAATTCCCTAACCCGACAGTCCCTTTAGGACTGCCGACCATGTCTTCTGCAGGATCTCCAGGCTCTCGTGGTGCCGTTCTTCCTGCACCCCCAGTCCCCCCGGGGTTCCCCGCACTCCCACGTGCGGGTACGGCGTCACGTGCGGCCTCGACTCCCTCCTCGCCGACCGGGGCGCTGTTGTCCTCACCAGGCGCGGACACGCCGGCCCCCTCTGCACCCCCACGTGCGGGACAACCGGGCGACTTCCCCGCGCTGCCACGCGCGGCACCGTCTCCACCAAGCGCGCAGCCCCCAGTTCTGCGCGTCTACTCCAGGCGCCCCAAGCCGGCCGCTCCAGCCCTGGCTGGACCGGCTCCTGCGCCAGCCCCTGCAACACCGGCTGCTTCCCCATCACCCGGCCCTCTTCCCCGGGGTGCTGTCGCCGTCCCACCTACAGTCAACCAACATCGCATGGTGACTCGGGCCAAGGATGGCTTCCGCGTGCCGGTACTATACCATGTTGCGCCCCTGTCTCCGGTTCCGAAGACCTTCCGTAGTGCCCTTGCCGATCCCAATTGGCGGGCTGCTATGGAGGAAGAGCATACAGCGCTTCTCCAGAACCAGACTTGGGACTTGGTTCCTCGCCCCCGACATGCCAACACTGTCACGGGCAAGTGGATCTTCAAGCACAAGTTCCACGCCGATGGTTCTCTGGAACGCTACAAGGCTCGTTGGGGTCCTTCGTGGTTTCACCCAGCGTCCTGGAGTTGACTTTGCCGAGACTTTCAGTCCCGTCGTCAAGCCTGCCACAGTCCGCACGGTGCTCTCTCTGGCTCTCTCCCGCCAATGGCCAATTCACCAGCTCGACGTCAAGAATGCCTTCCTCCATGGCACCCTGACAGAAACGGTGTTCGCCGCTCAGCCCTCCGGATTCGAGGATCCTGCTCACCCCGACTTTGTTTGTCGCCTGAATAAGTCGCTTTATGGGTTGAAGCAGGCTCCTCGTGCTTGGTACAGCCGCTTCGCCACGTACCTGGTCTCTCTCGGCTTTGTGGAGGCCAAGTCAGACATCTCGTTGTTCGTCTACCACCAAGGATCTGACACGGCCTATCTGCTCCTCTATGTCGACGATATTATTCTCACTGCTTCTTCGACACATCTTCTGCGGAAAGTCATCCTGGCTCTCCAGCGGGAATTTGCCATGAAGGATTTGGGAGACCTTCATCACTTCTTGGGGATGCAGGTTCAGCGCACTGCTGATGGTATGGTTCTCTCTCAGCGACAGTATATGTTGGACATCTTGGATCGTGCTGGCATGGCGGAGTGCAAACCTTGCACTACGCCTGTTGACACCAGTCCCAAGACCTCAGCCGACTCTGGAGCTCCAGTCGCCGACCCGTCAGATTACCGCAGTCTTGCTGGCGCCCTGCAGTACCTGACCTTCACACGGCCCGACATTGCCTACGCCGTGCAGCAGGTCTGTCTTCACATGCATGATCCGCGAGAGCCTCACCTGTCCGCTCTCAAGCGCATTCTTCGGTACATTCGGGGTACTCTTCACCTGGGTCTTCATCTCCGACCATCGACTCAGGATGACTTGGTGGTCTACTCTGATGCTGACTGGGCTGGTTGTCCCGATACGCGCAAGTCCACCTCGGGCTATGCTGTGTTCCTCGGCGACAACTTGGTCTCCTGGTCCTCCAAGCGACAGAATACTGTCTCTCGCTCCAGTGCAGAAGCTGAGTACCCGCGCTGTCGCCAATGGTGTTGCTGAGGCTTCTTGGCTACGCCAGCTCCTCCACGAGCTCCACATTCCGCTTCGCCGCGCCACAATTGTCTACTGTGATAATGTCAGCGCAGTCTACATGTCCTCCAACCCGGTACAACATCAACGGACGAAGCACATCGAGATCGATCTTCACTTCGTCCGTGAGAAGGTCGCCATGGGTGCCGTGCGGGTTCTTCATGTTCCCACGACATCCCAGTTCGCCGACGTCTTCACGAAGGGGCTGCCTTCTTCGGTGTTCACTGAGTTTCGGTCCAGTCTGAATGTCCGTGGCTAAGCACCGACGTTCAAACTGCGGGGGCGTGTTAGCGTGATGTATAGGCCCACGGGCCCAGGGGGGTTCGGCTGGAACCCTAGAGGTGCCTCCCTCCCTGGTTTTTGGTAGTATTTATATTTGGCAAGGATTCCCTAGATTATTTGGCAAGGATCTCCTAGATTAGCTGGATTAGCTCCTTCCTTGTTTAGCTATTTCCTTGTTTAGCCCTTTCCTTCTAGATTAGAGCTTTCCTATTTCTTGGGACATCCTTGCCTATATATATTGAGCCTTGGGCTCCCCCATAATCAATCTACTAATTCCCAGCCATCCTCTTTCAAATTGGATCCTCTGCATTTAGTTTACAATCAAATTTCTCAAACAAGGACAAACCCTTTTGTTGCCATCCTTTATCATACAATCAAATGGAGGCAGTGAAAAGAATTAGGAGTTTCATCCATTTGGAACTATGTTGGAAATATCCATTTATTCCGTCCTCAAGAAATGTCAGGTCAATTGAGTCACACCACAGATTATAAAGTTTCTGTACAACCATACTGCATTCATATCAAATGCTTTGTGCAGAAGCAGAAACATGTAATGTAGGATAAAAACCTTTGATTCCTCATTATGCAAAAAATCGAACCATTACATAAAGGAAGAAAGTAAGAAACAAAACAACTTGAAAAACTGAATCTTTAAGCAACACAACTGGAATGTGTTTGAATAAAATATTAACTGAAACTCTTATTTACACTCTCCGCTTTCTTTAATTCACTAGGCAGAGCTCCTGTTGTTTCTGCTAAAAAAATCCTACGCCCACAGCAATGCATGTAAGCGTCTAAGTGTCTAACATTACAGAGAAACCCCAAAACAAAACATCATGACACTCACTGTAGGAGTATCCTTCGCATGAACATAAGTTAATATGACCAAAGTGTCCCAATATCTAGTTTAGCTTCAACACAGCATGACACTCACGGTAGGAGTAACATTCACATAACACAAGGTGATGTATGACCACAAAGGCGTTGAAACTCTTAACCTAGATTGGTAGATCTAGACCTTATCACGCATCACGACTTGAATCAGGCATGCCAAAATCAGGGGAAGAGAAGAGAGTTACCAAGTACTCACCTTTTGATAACGAAGGCGCAGCCCTTGTAGAGTACCTGGTTGGGGTCGGAAAGTATGTGGGAGTGACAAAACTTGGCCATGGCCATAGCCCGCACCTTGCATCCCGTAAAACCGCACTTCTTCCGTCTAGGCACCGCTGCCGAGGCAGGCCTCAACAACAGCTCCCCGCCCATCCCGGATGCGGAGGGCGGCGGCGGCGGCTGTTCGTCCTCGAGCGGGCTCCGCCCGAGCTCCCAGACGTACTGGCGGTGGCGCGCGCGCAGCTCCTCTGCCATCGCCCAGTACAGCCTGCGGTACAACGCGAGCAGCCGCGCGGCCCGCCGCCGCCGCCGCCGCAGCACCTCCTCCCGCGTGAGCGCCTCCGCCGTGGCCTCCATCTCCGGCGACGGCGGGCCGTGGGGTCGGTAGGGTTTCGCGCCTCCCCCTCCGGAAGCGGAGGCTCCGCCGCCGCGGTGGGTTTCCCGGCCCCTGAGGCCTCGCCGGAGGCGTGGTTCGTCGTCGGCGCGCGGGAGGACTCCATGCGAGCGGTGTGATTCGCGCTGGCCGGTCCGCGATGAGAGGAGGAGAGGGGGGCTGCGGCTCGGTGGAGAGAGAGGTAGAGATCAATGAAAAATCAAACGGCGCGTCAGAATCTCTAATGTTAGTATCATTAGCTGTTTTTTCTCTAAATCTTATATAGAAAATTCTCTTAATAAAATTTAATTCTAAAATTTGTTATTCTTTAATAAATTCTTGATACCATGTTACCTATATTACTCTATATCATCGACAGATAGACTCTACTTATTAAATATCTTCTCTTTTCTTTTATTTATGTCTCTCTTTACTCTAGTTATTAAATATCTTTTCTTTTTTATTAATGTCTTTCATATCAGAGTAGATAGAGAGCGAAAGTCACTCGAGAATGTAGGGAGCACCTTATTTTCTTAGAGTTTTTTAAAGTATCTATTGGAGACTTGGAGCTAATTTTTTAGTTATAATCTAAGGAAAAAAGCTCTTTATAACCTATCTTGAAGATGCTCTTATGTAGGAAATGATTTATGCTACTTTTTGAAAAATTATATAATCTAAATTTAAAATAAACTAAATTTAGGAACCGAAAAACATTAACATCTCTAGATTCTTTTTTTAGAATAACCTCTCTAGATTCATGCAAACTAGATAATCAAAGTATTCAATTATTCAGATTAGCTAGCTACTAAAAAATCTCCCACCGATAAAAGCTGAAACAGATAAAACCTACCATATAGCATATTGCTATATACTTAAACAGTCATAAACTTGACTGCATGGTTTAGTGGCAGTACACTTAAATTCAGCTTTCGCATGATTTAGCGTAATATCATGATAACCTCATAATGTTTTTGTATGCATTATGTATGTGTATATATAGATGGAAAACAATATCTCATAATGTTGGTGCAGATTTTATCTATTCTTTTCTCAAATATTTCTTCTTGTTGTAACAGTGCTGTACAATTTTCTAGTTTTTTAAACATTTTGTGCTGGATGTAATGTCAGGTAGCTTTTTTGGGTTTTTTATCCTGATTTTTACTCACGTATGTATGTGCTTTTTAATGGTTTTTTTTCATTTTTCTCTAGATTTCTCTTTTTCATTTAAAAAATTCCAATTTTTTTTAGTTCCTCGGAATGTTTATACTCTCGCTCACCACGCAGAGACATGGAATACGATTTGAGATCCTCTACAGTCGGCCTGCAGAGAGAAGTCAGCCCCTCAGCGTCGTCCGATTTCAATCGGACGGGCGCACGAGGGGGCTTCGCACCGATGGGACCCACTTCGCAGGAGGCTTCGGAGAAAGCGAAGGGGGCTTCGCACCGTCCGATTAAGATCATACGACTGCGGAGTCTGACTGCCCTCTGCAGTCAGCCCTCCGACCATAGAGGAACCGCTCCCATGGAATACATCCCCTTGAAAAAGTGGATGGGAGGACACATCATCCAAGAATCTTGGAGATTCTTCCTGGTTGCGACTCTTCCTAGCGTATTTCTTCCCAAATATTTGGCCCTAACTTTGAATACAAGTGCACCAAGAGAAACTACTCTTATAACTGAACCTTAATTAATACATAGCTCATATTGACTTAACTAACAGCTCCTACTGAGAACTCTAACTAACTTCCTTATGATTAAAAGATTTTGTTGTTATTGTTGCTAATCCCCCGGTGTTGTTTTTCTTCTCTTCTACTCGTACCAAATAAGCCCTCAGTAATATTTATAACTCGCAAGCTCGTTATACTTTTAGGTAGTGTTTGATTCCATGTATAAGGAGGAACTAATGGTTCCTAAATATAGGATGATATTGTTGTTTGGTATGTGGTGGAATCAAATAGAATCGAACTATTCCCCAAAATAGAATATTTCCTGTAGATGCTGAACCGTGTAGTACTGATTTTTTTGGTGAACAAGATGGTTCCGAACCATCCCGTTCCATTCTTTATCGTTCGTCAAACCAAACACTACCTTAGTAAACTTCCGGAGTATGTAGTAGCACCAAAAACTCGAGTTCCTTAACTTCCTTGTAAAGGATGTATACCAAAACCAAACAAGGGTTACTATATCTATTATCCATTAAGTGCATAATGTTCTTGAATTCAAAGAGTCCTTAAAGCAAGTATAATAAGTTGACGTAAACATGATATAAGCAAACTACAAGACTCGTCACATCAGATTAAAATGAATGAGAGAGGGAAGAATAGAGAAATAATGACTACTAGTTAACAGTCTGCTCGCTGATACTGATACACAAGTTCTCGTGAACTTTGTAAAATGGTGTGATAGATTACACATTAAATTTATAGTATATATAGCTAATCTTAACTAATATAATGTGACTACTTCGTCCGCCATTTTCGTCTCCATCCGCGTCCACGTATGTGCCTTTCCTACATCCCATAAAAAACCAGCCAAAACTTGTGCCTCGTAAAAACCGCCCAAACCGTCGGTTCGCCCGCGCGCCCGGCGTGCCCACGCCCTGCGCGCAACCGCCCGCTCACCCGCCGCATGCGCTGAACTGCCCGGCCGCAGGGCAGCGCGACGGACTGCATGCGAACTGAAAAGAAAATGTAAGAAAGAAGAAAAAAAAGAAAAAAAGAAAAAATATTTTTGTATTTTATTTTTTAATTTATTTATTTTTACGCGGATGTACGAATTTTGTATAAAAATCCTTAGATTTATGAAAAATCACGCATAAACATAAATTTTACACAAATACCCTGTTGAAAAATAAAATTCTCTGTTACAAAGCATATGCATCTGACTAGTTAATATTATATGGGTATACTATTAGATTAATTACATGTAACATGTATATAGTCATTAGTCTTGCTCTTAGGAGAAACCCAGGGGCATCAATATCACTGTTCTAAAAGGCGCTAGGCGCTAGTCGGGCGGGGACCAGGCGCCTAGCGCCTAGGGGCGCCTAGGCGGCGTCTAGGCGGCGCCTAGAGTTGCCTCCTTTTGTTGTGTTTCAGATGCTCCCCTCCCCTCATTCTCCTTGGGCTGGCTCTCCTTCCCTCTCCTCCTCCACCTCCAGACCCCTCCCCTCACCTCCTCCTCCAGCTCAGGAGCTCCTCTCCTCCTCGCCTCGTCGCCGGAAGCCGGATCTGGCAGCGCGCGTCGCCGGTCGCTGGATCTGGCCGCGCGCGCGCCGCCGGTCGCCGGATCTGGCCGCTTGCCTCCTTCCTCTCGCCGGATCTGGCCGCTTGCCTCCTTCCTCTTGCCGGATCTGGCTACCTGCTTCCCTTCCGCCGCCGATTCCGGGCCGCCTAGGCGCCGCGGTCAACCGCCTAGGCCGCGGTTGACCCGCCTAGGCGCCCCCACCCGCCCAGCCAGCCTCCGCGCGGCGGTGGGCTGGCGCACAGCGCCTTTTGCCGCCTAGGCGGGCGCCTAGAGCCGCGTTTTAGAACACTGATCAATATAATTCCTAATTACGCCCATGCAAACATGTGCTGGCCGTATAGGTTTCTATGCCTATAAATAGATCACAGGAAGTACTGATAGATTGGCATGTCCAGTGCACCAAGATAACTCATACCATGGGCAAAACCGTTGCGCTTCTGCACAGTCCGTAAGATTTATTATTTTGGCATTCCAAAGATATAAACTTTGTTATAATAATATTTTTTGAGGCTGACATGTAGAACCGTCTGAGTCAATGAAAGTTGATTCAAATGTTATTATAACGAAGCCTTTAGAATGCTAAAATAGTAAATCTCTCCAGTCCAGCTCAAAGGCTAAAGCATGTTGACCCACAAAGATCCAGCTCTCATGGATTGACAGGTTACAACCCTTTCACTAGCTAGTTATAAAACATATAATCATATATGATCTCGTGCAACTGTGTAAGCTAATGCTGTATCAAACTCGGACGCGACGAAGAACAAAAATGCTGTCAGAATCATTCTCACCAAGCCGTTTGCTTTGCTCCTGTCTGGGCAACATATATAACATCTGAAAAATCAGGGAGAAAAAATCTTCCACCGTGTATGTTTTTGCTGGCTTGAAGCCTTCAAGCACTGTTGAGGTGTGACAATTTAGAGGCTGAAGCTAGAAAAATATGTGCAGAATGAATCCTTCAGCTGCATTTGCATTCTCATTGATCCGGTATGCTCTGCAGGAAAATACAAGACCAGATAAATAGCCCTTTAAAAAAATTAAAAATAATGCTCTAAACAACAGGACCAGGATTCTGGGGAGAAAAAGCTAAGAACTACATTCAGAGCAGACTACATCACAGCTACTACTTATTGTCTAGTATTTGGGGAGCACCTCATGTACAGTTGTAGAGAACATGTAACTCAATTGAAGAGCACAAAGTTCATGGTTGTTGATACCACTTGTTTGAGTACCCATTCACCTTAAGGACAAAGTTACAGTTCTCTGTGGCTCCTGCAAATTCTCTCTCAACACAATTTATTCTTAAGGATTGTTTGAGACTACGAGTTGTAGATTCAGAAAAAGTGGTTGCGAGCTACGAAAAACAAATGAATCAATAACACTTATGTATAGCATGGTAGATAATTATTACACAACTTTATAGTTATATTCAATTGCAGTAGGTTAGGAATATGTGAAATCTAGGCTTAGACAATTTTCATTTTACGCTTGAAGGATCTGATGTCTTTTAGAAATCTAGGTTGCTAAGTTGAGCTGTTTCGATCTTTTAGATTTTCAAATAAGTTGATTAAAAAATTGCAACCAAACACTTCATATATAAATTGAATCAATTCGTTCTGGTTAAGTTCATCCAAAGATTGTTTAACCCATACATGTGGATGTATGTAAAACAATATCGTAGGAGTGCCTTTCAAATAAGAGAAATTGTTCCATCACAAAGTTGAGTGACAAGCTTACATTTACGACAAAGTTCCTTGGTATTGCTTAAGTGACACGACTGCATTTCTCTATTTTGCCGCATTGGATACTATACCCACCAAATGATGAATCAGGAATGCGGCAGCAAGAGCTAGGGTGTCTCTGGGCGACTGAAGCAAGGACACGTGTGTTCTGGGCCTTCCAGCAGCCAAAGCTAGTGTGCCCAACAGTGTCCAGAGTTGGGACCCACGCGTCAGTGGCTGGAGCTAGGATGCCACCACAGCGCCATGGTTGGAGATGGAGATGGAGAAGGTAGAAGGGATGTGAGAAAGATGGAAGGGGAAGAATATCAGGGAAAATTTGTTGTTTCATATGGTGCTTTAGGCCGAATTTTCACAGAACGATGTGGCATTATTGTAGCTGTGGCAAGGAAGTGTGGCCAATGTGAGAATGGCACGCTGTGGGTCACAGAAGAACAATTTTTTCTCTTCAAATAACTACTTTTAATAAGAAAGAGTCTGTTTTTAGTCCTTCAATTCTTTCACAGCCTAATCTTCAGTTCCAATTTGGAAACCATTTAGTTTATGGTGTCCAAATATCAACTTTTCACTGATACAGCATGCCTGGTGCTTTCTGGTTTGCCATGTTGGCACCCATCTGTCTGTTCAAATACCAGATAGTTGAAAACCAGGGGGAAGGGTTTATTTGGTCCAGTTTAAAGAGTTGAGGTTGAAATTCGGACAGTTTTGAAGTTAAAGGTAAAAACTAGAATTTCAAAAGTTCCATAGTAGACTTTTTCCTTTGAAATATTGGTGTTATGTATTCTGACATCCTCATCTGCTTATCAATGTATATTGTATAGATGTCATTAATCACATATATTGGGAGCTCTAAATTGCCATAAACAGACAAACAACAGTGCACCTTGTACATGTGTGTATTTTTCATTCTATTGAGCTATAATATAGCACACATGTTGTCCTTCTGCAAAAAAAACTATGGGTCATGACAACTACTTACCAGGCCAAGAACCTCAGCAGCAGTTCTGAGATTACCATTAGTACAAATGCTCCTATATAGAGATAGTAGATGAACCCTCTCCGAAACTTGTAAATTCTTTTTTAGTCCACCAGCAACCATTTCCATCTCTGCCTGTAAAATTATGTTTCCACTAAGAGGATAAATATGCACTATGCATAAATAGCATTCAAAACTCAAAAGTGCCAAAAATAACTGTTAGGCTCACCCCACCTAGCCAACCCAACCATAAAACCTAGGCGTTATAGTGAGAGAGGTGGGGGCTTTTATCCATAGTCCAACATTCCCCCTACGGCGTGCGAGCTCGGCGTAGCCCGCAACAGGTTCTAGAGGCCCGGCGTAGCCTGCAACAGGTCTCAACACACTAGATAGGCGCAGGGGAAATCACGCAGCGGAAATGCGGAAATGCGTGGCCAGGGGGATTCGAACCCAGGACCTTGGCTCTGATACCATGTTAGGCTCACCCCACCTAGCCAACCCAACCATAAAACCTAGGCGTTATAGTGGGAGAGGTGGGGGCTTTTATCCATAGTCCAACAATAACAAAGCCCGGTTTTTGTTTTTTGAGCATAATCGGCGGGAGAGGCTCCTACCCAGATCATTTCATTAAAAAGAAACAACAGTTTTACAAGCGAAAACAAAAGGGTTACGAGAGAACAACAGGTTACACGAGCAAGAAGAGGGGGGGGGAGGAAAGAATCTCGAGAATAGGGAGGAATATTAGGGGGGAGGGGGTAGTACATAAAAGAGGTAGCTTGAAGGCCCAAGGAAGAGAGCCAAGGAACTAGCTGTTGGCGCTGCTTGTCGGAGAAACGAGAAGTCTGCAGAGAAAGTTGCGAGGAGAAGATCTTCTTCCAGCCTATGATCAAGCAAGGTGTGTCACGAAAGATATGATTGTTCCTGCATAGCCAGAGGGACCAGCAGCCGATCATGACGATCTCCAGGGTGAAGGGTAAACGGAGAGACACAGTGGTGTTGTAAATCAGATCCAGATGCTGTGCAGGGAGATCCCAGTATATCTGAAGAGTGTTCCAGCAGGAGACGCTGAAATTGCAGCCGAAGAAGAGGTGGGATGAGGTTTCGTCTGAATTGCCGGAGCAGATGACACAGCCGAGGTTCAAGCCCGGTTTTTGTTGTTTTGGGGTTATTTGCATGCATATGCATACAGAACAGAAAATGAACTTAATTCACACAAAAGTGGTTAGATTTGTTAATATAATAGAATGACAACAAATCTCATTATATATCTTCCTGAAAGGTCATAAAACGTGCTCAATTATGCTCAGGTAAACAGATATGATTTAAGGGAAATATCACCATGATACGATTGATCATGAAACTAGCACAAGAAGCCAAAGATTCATGTTAGAGACAAGTAATCAATGATACAGCCTACAAATATATATTAATATCTACAGTATTTACTATTCTGTAAGGGTGAAAACTAATGGGGTAATATGCCTCAGGGACCAAACACGCTCAGGCTTACACCCACGTTTTGGTCTAGGTATTTTGGCTACTTCACATCATGATCAATTTTTTGAAGAGTGGTGGAATAGGGTCAATGAGGTAACTGGTGGCCCGATGCAACATGATCTTAATTCTCTGATCATTATTGGTGCTTGGAGCCTTGGACACTTTGGAAGCATCGAAATTCGAAACAAGTGTGTTTTTGATGGAGCTTCCCCAAATTTAAGCAATGCTCTCCTCCTTGCTGAGGAAGAAGGGTTGTTTTGGCGTTTGGTTGGAGCTAGAGGGTTGTCCTACTTATCGTCTTTTGAGCCTGCTGATTAGTTTCCTGTTTAAGATTGTGGTTGTCCGGTCTAGTAGGATCTTGGTGTAGCCTATGGGCTGGGGTGTGTGTGGTTGTACCCTGGGTTCTTTACCCTTTCATCTTCTTAATATAATGATATGCTGATCTCTTGTGTGTTGGAGAAAAAGCTTACACCCAAACCCCAGAAGGATAAAAGCCTGATCTTCCACAAAAAAGGGGGGGTGGGGTGGGGTGGTGGTGGTTAACCTTGCCTCGGTGTTACTACTTGGTTGCCTTGGATATGTCATATTAGCCTCATATATACCAATATGATGCCAGAATATAAACAAACTCACAATATAGAATTTTAACCTCACCCACATTGGCCATTTGTACAACAGACAACTGGGCCAAGGCATCACAAGTCCACTATTTCATAAGACAAGCAACAACTAAGAGTGTGTGTGTGTGTGTCTAAGATTGTAGGCAGAAAAGTAATGCTCAAAAACAGGTCCACGAGCTCAAAAACCAAAAAACATACAGAATTTTCTTCTGGAGGGAAAATGTTATGAATTCTATAAATTTTCAAGAGCTCATCTAGTGCCTCTGATCGTTTTCCTTGAATCTCTAGTGCCTACAGGCAGTGAACAGATGACATCAACATGACTGATAATTGATAAATGGGTAAGAACACAAGCATGCCTGAAACCTAAGGTAAATCTGTACCCAGCATTGCAAGAAACAAGCGCGTGTACGAGCAGCAACTGAAGAACATATAAGTGTGGCAGCACGGAACTTGTCCAATCCAATATTGCCAGCAAGACCAGCAAGAAAAAACCTTGGATTCTCACCATTGATTTGTGTTGCTCCAATTTCATGTGCTGCTCTTTATTAAGCAAAAAATATCAGGACAGTGAAAATCAAAACAGAGATGATAAAACCAAATGTAAAACAAGGTAATAAGTGCGAACAGTATTTGAAATCAAAACAAACATTCAGCAGAAATAATAATATACCTGCTGCAATCATCCAGAACAAAGTTTATTGCTGCTCTATAGAAAGAATCACAGGCATTCTCCGTGTCAAAAGAGACCTTTACACCTGATATCTTGCATAATTGCCTTAGCTACATTCAAATGCAAGACATAATTAAGAAACAGAAGAAAGGCGTATCTCATTAGACAAACTGCGCACTATTCCAATAACATCTCTAGTGCACCCAAGATTGGGCGATTTAGTTTGGACTTTTGAGTGTTCTGCCCAAACAAATCTTTAAATCAATAGAATAGTCAAGATCATGCCTATACAGCATATTACTAGAATATTGAGGGCTAATTTATGTAGCAAACAACTGCAATGCCTAACACTTCTATCCTTGCACGAATTCAGTCAATGAACAGGGTTGTAATGCTTTCTCCAAAGCTCAAAAGTTGTATTACAGTAGAGAATAAAAAATATTAAATTGCACCATAAAGAATATTCTATGAATGCCAAGAAATTAAAATGAGCAAATTGAAACTCATATGGAAATGTGATAGAAGAGTTTGCGTCTGCATTTTGATAGAAAGCTTAGAATCAGTTAGGATCCACGGCATAAAGGCAACAAAGCTAAGGGTCGAATTTTGAGGATTGAACACAATTGAAACATAACAATAGAAAAAACTGTGTTACCAACAAGCTGTCATGCCATTGTTATATGGAATAATTCAATTTATGTCATTACAATTTTGTGACTTTAGAGAAATGCCATTACAATTCGCATATTTAGATTTTATGTCATTCCGAAATTGTAGCTCTCTGAAAATGTAAGGGTTAATAGCTTCTATGCCACCGTTATTTTCCCGAACGCCAAAAATACCACTACTATTCGTCTAATAGCCTACATGCCATTATTATTACAAATTCACTCCGAAATACCATTTGGACCCACACGCAGAGCACTGTTTTTCGCAAATACCCGTATTACCCCGCACTGTTCATCTTCTTCCTCGCGCAGCTCATTCGGAATTTTCATTTGCTATTTTAACAAGTGAAGAAGCTATCTCCCACCAGGCCCCAGGTGATTGTGGGCTTGTGGTTCCATCCATTCTCATCAGTCATCCTCTCCCCAGGTTCCCTTTCCTCCTGGCCCCTCGATTCACACTTCTTCCCCTCCCCCATTGCTGCTCACACCACGAGCTCCAAATCTCAAGAGCTTTTTAGCTCCGGCTGCCCCAAATCCACCATCCCCCTCTGTGCTTCACTCTGCTTCCACTGCCCTGCATATGGCTGCATTGCTATAATATCCGCTGCATCTCCACTAAAGCACCCCCTAATCCTGCCAACAATCCATGGCCGGGGCCAACAAATCCACCCGCATTGTCCTCTCGTTTGTCTTCCTCCTCATGCCGCTCGCCGCCGCGGCCTCTTCTCTCCCCCTGCTCAACGCCTCGCTCCCCGACCCAGCCACCGTCGTCGCCGACTTCCACAGGTACCGCCGGTTTCCTTTCCGGGTGTAAATTTGGAATCTTTGTGTGGTGCTAAACTGGTAGTGGGCTGATGGCGGCGGGTTGTTTCGGGCGCCGGATGGCAGCAAGGTGGCGACGTCGAGGAGGCGAATGCAAGAGGCCGGCGGTGGCGGTGGCGGTGGCGGCGGCGACAGGTGTATGACGGGTAACCCCATCGATGACTGCTGGCGGTGTGCCAAGACGGACTGGCGGCAGGACCGGCAGCGGCTGGCCGACTGCGGCATTAGCTTCGGCCGGAATGCCATGGGCGGCAAGGGCGGGCCGATGTACATGGTCACCGACTCCTCCAGACCGCGACCCGGTGAACCCTGCGCCGGGCACGCTCCGGTACGGCGCCATCTAGGAGGGCCCGCTCTGGATCGTCTTCGCCGCCGACATGTCCATCCGCCTCAACGAGGAGCTCCTCGTCAACAGCTACAAGACCATCATGGGTGGCGGACACGGTCCGACGGCGACGGCATCTCTCTGTACAGCGCTCGGTGCCGACAAAGGGGCTGCGCGAGGAAGAAGATGAACAGTGCGGGGTAATATGGGTATTTGCGAAAAACAGTGCTCTGCGTGTGGGTCCAAATGGCATTTTGGAGTGAATTTGTAATAATAATGGCATGTAGGCTATTAGACGAATAGTAGTGGTATTTTTAGAGTTTGGGAAAATAACGGTGGCATAGAAGCTATTAACCCAAAATGTAATGGCATATTTCAGAAATCTCTAAAATTGTAATGGTATATTTTGGAATTATCTAAATTTGTAATGGTATAGTTCGCAGTTCTCTGAATTATAATGGCATGAATCTAAATACGTGAATTGTAATGACATTTCTCCAAAGTCGCAAAATTGTAATGGCATGGATCTAACTTTCCCTTGTTATATTGTTGCTAACTTGAACATCGTATTTTATCAATGACAAAATGGATAGGACCCAAAACAAACCCTTTTTTCATTATTATTAACCTATTAGTAACTTAGTAAGCATAGGTGATGATCAAAACAAGTAAAGAAGTGTCAGTACGACCCTCAGCATATCCAAATGGCATGCTTGCACTTGTTTTCAAATATTTAAGTTTCAAGCATGGCACATCCAATGGCATCACATCATTACTTCATGAGTAAACTAGAAGCTAGAAAATGCAGCTGAGCATAAGAAATTAAGAATAACAGTACACCAGAACTAAAATTAGCATTCACCTCGGACCAATCTATCCACCAGGCTCGCCCACTTTTCCATCCCTGGCCCCTGATCCACCACCTCCGTTCCCAACTCTGGCCACCATTCTGGAACCCTCGCCTGTGGCTCCCTCCTCCTGACCTCTCTTACTGGTTCAGGGACACGGCTGACTGGAGCCGCCACCGGGGACGAGAAGGCGACCACCACCTCCTTGCCACCCAGGCTGCGGTCCCTCCTCCGCACTACAGCTGCGGCCTCCGCTCCGCCCCACCAGCCCCGTCCAAGCCCCAGCCACTGCCAAGCACGTAAGGCCAGCCCCAGCAGGGCCCACGCCGCGGCGGAGAGAACGAGCGACCATAGGAGCGCGGCGGCAGCGAAGCGCAGGGACGAGCGGCGGAAGGTGAGGATCACGCGGTCCCCGCCGACGACGCGGACGGTGGAGCTGAGGTCGCGGTAGGCCTCGTCGGCCTCGGCGGCGAGGCGCTGGAGCCGCAGCTCCACTCGGCGTTGGAGGCGCCAGAGCCCTGCCTCGAGGGCACCAATGCCGTCGTCGGGGGTGGTCGGGGGCGTAGACGCGTGCTTCATGCGGGAGCGGCTGTTTCTAAGTTTTATGCCGCGGAAGCGGCGAGCGCCGGACGCTACGGTGGTGGTGGTTCGGTGGCTGCGGGGCAAGGAAAAAATTACTATTTTGACACTATGTGCACTTTGTTAATGATGATATTTCTGAAGCTGATATATAAGATCACTTGAATCAATGAAAGTGAATCCGGATGTTAAAAATGTAAAAGTCACTTTTTTAAAGTGTCAAAATAGCAAATCTCTCCGGGGCAAGCGGTAACGAAGAATCTACGGGAGCGACGGGAAGAAGGTAAAGGTAAAGGTGTCCACGGAGCTCGCCAGCGCGGTGGCGGCATGACGTGGCGCAGCCAATGGCCTAGATAGCTAAGATAAATAGATGGAAGAAATTTCGCTGGAACTCAAGGATTTTAAGGCCCTTTTTTTCTCTTTGGTGGATTTTTAAAAGGAATTTCGAATGATTGAAGTCTAATAGAAAATTTTTCTATAAACATCTCCGAATTGCAGGGATAGGTTCCAAAATTAACGGTTAATTAAGATCTATTTTAGACAGCTTATGACTAGCTTATAACTTCAAAGAAACCACAAATTATCTATAAGTCAAAACTTATTATCTAAATCACTACTAGTAAGTCTATAATGCTATCAAATAATAGCACAATACTGGTGCACAGAATCCATAGATAAACTCACCTTATTTGTTCCACAATCATTCATTTCTTTACCGAAGTGATTTTTTGTGCTATGAAGTTACACTGCTTTAAACTCAGCTAACATATGCTTAATGACACAGCAAAGCATCTTAGCTAAAGTGCACACATGATGCAATGAGTGGACATCGAGTTTAGACAAGGTTTAGACTATGAGCGCTTTCTTTTGATGTTTTATCGATTCAGCTGTGTATTACTAAGGGCATTTATAGTACCAGGCATCCCATGTCATGCATATATCCTAATAATTAATGTCTCATGGATGCTTGTTTCAATAGTATAAGGGCATGTACGGTGAAACAGTTTTCAAAGTACAAGAAATAATAAAAAAAACTGCATCTCTAAGACGGTGGAACAATTTTCAAAATATAAGAGATAACAAAGAAACTACATGATACAATCGTAAGTCTCTGAATCATAAATATAGCTAAGAGACAATCATGTAAAGACAAACTCTTCACAAAAGACCAGCTCTTGTATTTTGTTTATTTAACCCCTAAAAACCTCTCAAAAGACGATATATTAAATTAAATAGGGTTGTCAGCCAATAAACCACCCATCCGTCTCATTGAAGCAGCTTAAATTCTCAGCCAGTTTGGTCGTAATATCGCTTCAAATACCAGCGCACGATGTAAACCCAAATCATGCCGGCCGGCTCGGTCGGACATGACGTCGACGGAAACTTGCACCAAATGAAAATGTAAACGGAGAAACAGACCAAAATGCAACAAAAAAATGCCCGGTTATGTCATCGGAACGGGACCATGCTATCTCGTCAGAGAGACAGCATGGACAAACGGCGGCACGGGAGTCGACAGGAGATGGCTGCACAGTACGCTATGCAAGACAAGTCAATGCTACAACATCTGGCGAGTACAAAAGGTACAAAAGTCGGCTATCGTAAGCCTTCGAGAAAAGGAAAAACCCGAACAGAAACGCGCACGATTAACACCCCACGAAAACAATCTGATAGCTAGCTCCTTTAACCAAGAGAGCTTTATCTTGCCCAAAACACCCACATTATCTGTCACGGCTATATAGTTTACGATACGGTAAAATGGCAGCATTGGCTCGGATATCCGCCATATCTTTCCTTGTTTTAGAAGCCCTGGCGAGATTCTTCAAGCCTGTTTTCAGGAAATTGATGGCAGGTAACTAGTTAGCTGTCGAGATACATTTTGGCTAAAAATAAAACACAACCACATGTATTGATTCATTCAAACAGGTAACCAAGCATGATCACAAGCAGTTATCGTACCTTGTTGGCGATGTTGTTTGAAAGCCAGTCGAGCCCCTCGTACAACCCCTCGCCAGAGGTAGCACATGTGCTCTGGATGTACCTGGACGGATAACAAAAGATAGTTATATAAACAATATGGGCAGCAAGTCATCATATCGAAAAACACGTGTCGTTGTCAGCAATGAACAAATTTATCAGATGGATAGTGCAGGTGTGTTTTACTTTGTTTTGGACAAGAATATAGTGCTCATATAAAGTATATCATGGTGTGAGCAGCAAACAGCAGGTGTTACCACTGCAAGACCAGAGAGGTCAGCGCTCTAGTCCTTTCTATACTAAAAATGCCATGTTATTGGTGAAACTCGAAATCGTTCTGCAGCAGGGCAAAAACTTCTACCATAGGATAAGACCAATACCAGTGCCGCTGGCGCAGGGAATGCAGACCAAGCTTGTCTGTGATTTCAGCAGCATTCATGGCATTTGGAAGATCTTGTTTGTTTGCAAACACCAGCAGCACAGCATCACGCAGCTCATCCTGCGACCATATTATAATCATGTTGCCATCAATGATCAACAAGGCACCCACAAAATGGTAAGAGCTAAACATTCTTGAACACCAGAAAAAAATGTCAACAGCAATAGTCCAACTGTACATGAAAGAATGGATATCTTTTCATCGATATTTGCTTAGGCATTTCAAGTAGTTTCAGCATGTTTTGGCATTTCAAACAGCTCAGTAACTAAGGTTCTGAATCTAATTGATATCTAGCATCTTATACTATGCATCATAATGGCCAAAAGAGTCCACATCTAGAAAGTGCATGGCAAAACTACCTCTTAGCTCAAACAAAGAACACTGTGATGTGGTAATACCTCATTCAGCATCCGGTGGAGCTCATCTCTGGCCTCAACAACACGCTCTCTATCATTGCTGTCCACAACAAAAATGAGGCCCTGGGTGTTCTGGAAGTAGTGCCTCCACAGGGGCCTAATCTGTATTGACAAAAAACAAAAAAAAATCAGATCACAAGAACCTGATAAGACAAAATAGATGAGATAGTGATGCTACAAGCATTGCAATTTTCAAACAATAGATTGAAATGTTTCTAGTACGAAATTGAAGTTCACCCAGATGTATATTATATATAATTCACTGTTCACATCAGTTTTAAGAAAACAGATACATCAAGGATCAAAGCCTCAAAGTAAGGCATTGCAATGCAGTTTGCATGCACAACTCTGATTGTGCAAGCATACCACTAATAATAAAATGATAGGACCAAACTGTAGATGCACCTAAGATATCATCGCAGAAAATAACAGGCAATTTTTTCTAACCTTGTCCTGGCCACCGACATCCCAAACAGTGAAGCTAATGTTCTTGTACTCAACAGTTTCGACATTAAACCCTGCATTTCAATGGACAGGCAGTTTTACCAATGTAAATAACAAGTCACATTTTATAAGTTATAACAGATTCAAGAATCAAGCCCTGATTAACATCAAAAGTTCACATGGATATATCCTGTCAAAAAGTGCAATTTGGACAACAGACCAAATACCAACCATAACTCCCTACAAGAGGTTATTCTGCTCATGAGTTAGTTACTTTGGTAGGATTTGGTCCAGTTACCCTAACAATTAACAAACTGTCAGAAGATAATCAGGCTCCAAAAGGCTATTTCCATTTTTAAATTGCATGATCATTGTGCAACAATCAAAGTGATAGCATAGTGAAGATGACTGTTTTCAAGAAATTATTTAAACGCCTCACTTCACTTAACAGAAAGGGGGCCCTATTGAGAATTACGAGCATCGCATAACAGAAAATCTATTTACAAGCTACTGATTCTCCGACTCGTCTTTTTCGTTCGCTCCCCATTTTTTTCTCTATGGAACCCTAAACAATAAAGCTGGTGCCAAACATGTGTCATCAGGCTCCAAAAGGCTATTTCCATTTTTTAAATTGCATGATCATTGTGGAACAATCAAAGTGGTAGCATAGTGAAGATAACTGTTTTCAAGAAATTATTTCAACTCTGATAAACAATACAGCTGGTGCCAAACATGTGCCATCCCTATGGTATCTTTTGACCTTCCTAAAACTATCTATCACCTTGTCTGAACTTGTAACATCAATTCCCGAGTTAAACTAGATGAGATGGAACACGCTAGACTGAAACATCGCTAAGTTGCTTCTTTAACCATCACATATTTAGCTTATCTCGCCATCTTTGGAAGTCAGCTCGAAAAATTCAAAAGGCCAAAATGAGATTAACTTAATGACATTTTGCGTGAAAGTGGACTTCAACTCTAAAACAAAATTAACATGAACAAAAGAAAAACTTGCGATCAGATGCAAGTAATCCCCATAGCCGAAACTGTTCTTATCATCGAAGGTCTGCCTGACTAAATAGATATTATCCTGAGAACTTTGCTTAACTGCTGAGCAACTCAAGGTGGAATGCTAATTGGGCACACACAGTCATATATTTAAGCCGCAGGGAGAAAAGGATGGTCAAATTTTCCGGGAGAAAATGGAGACTGGATGCATATAGAACTACCACTAATCTGCAGTACTAAACACACTGTAACAGAACATGAAAAGGATTGGAAACGTACCGATTGTGGGGATGGTGGTGACTATCTCGCCGAGCTTGAGCTTGTAGAGGATGGTGGTCTTACCAGCCGCGTCGAGACCGACCATGAGGATCCTCATCTCCTTCTTAGCGAAGAGGCGACTGAACAGCTTCGTGAACGTGAGCCCCATCTCCGCTCCCGCTCTGAAACGAAATAAAAACGGAAGTCAGTACCGTAGATCCACAGAGCCTCGCTAGAAAGCCAGCGGAACGGAAGCAACCGCAGCTAGATCCGCAAGATCTGGCTACCACAGCCCACAGATCTACGAGGAAGGCACACGGAAAGCACGGCACCGGATCGGATTCGGAGCCAACCAGCACGATTCCGAGCGCCAGGTTCCCCCAACACCAGCGTGCGAACGAAGCTAAATCGAGCGGAACCAGTCAAACGCGCCAGATTCCAAATTCAAAAAGCCAAAACCGAACGAATCTACCGAAAAAAACCTAACGAATCGAGCTCCTCCGATTACTCAGCCCGTACAAATCTCAGCAAATACAACATCCCGAATCGACCGATCAAACCAGCGGCCCAACCGGAACAGATCGGATGGAGAATTCCATCAAAACCAGCGAGGATCGACGAGAACTAGAGGAGAATCTGCACGCGCGAGTGGCGGTTACCGAGATCAGCGACGCCTCCTGCTGTGTCGATCTCCTCTCTCCCCCGCTCTCCTCGCGTCGGGCTCTCCTCGGCGGGATGGGGCGCGGATCGCAGGACGCAGGAGAGGAGAAATGGGCGGAGAGAGAGAGAGAGGGAGATCTTCCGGTCGCGTAAGAGAGGAGGCTATATAGGAGCCAAGAGGGGATCGCTTGGTCACTGACAGGTGGGCCAAGTTTCTGGTCAATGGGGAGAGGTGGCAGGCAGGTGGGCCCTGCTGGTAGGTGGGGCCAGGAAATGTTCGGTGTGCGTCGGTGCTCACATGAATTGTAAAAAGTAAATACTGCCATGAGACGTCCGGTGACGACAAAAATTATACGGGAAGGATCTCACACCTCGTCTCACTTGTGAGGCCCATTTTTTTGTCAAATTCTAGAATACCATAAAGTTAGTGGCATTTACGATTTTGTCACAAAGTTTCGTTGATTTATTTACTATTTTGATATTTTCTCATTCATACTTATTTTTCTTTTTCCTTTTTATTTTACAAAAAATCATTCCGCAAAAAAAATTGTTGTCGCTCATAAAGATCTTTGCCAAGCTATTGCACCGCTATGCCACCGGGAGCCAAGCCGTGCCGCCGCCGCACCATGGCAGCGGCAATGATTCGATTTTATAAAATAGAAAAGAAAAAATATAAATGAGGAAAAGGCAAAAAAGTAAATAAATCTGCAAACTTTGTGACAAAATTATAACTGACATTAACTTTGTGGCATTCGAGAACATGACAACAAACTTCATGGCAAACGAGCAATTCTTCCTTTTAAATTTGTGTCATGTCAAGTTTCACTAATCTCAAAGTATTGTACTAATTTTTGGTTTGGCAGTATTGGCGGTGGTGCACGACGCGCGCGATGGAGGCGACGGCGCGTGCTGTGGCAAAAGCGGATACGGTGTTGGCGTCGCGTGCTGCAGAGGTGAAGGTGGGTGGCGGTGGCGCACGTGTGACGGAGGCATCGGCGGGTAGCGACGACTGTGGTCTGTGGGTGCCAGTAGGGAAGGGGAGGGGAGCCCATGGGTGCCAGCACATGTGACCGCCACGTGTTCGTCGGCGGCGCCATGCGGCCCTCTGCCAAACCCACGCGGCTCGCGACAACTGCGTAGCCCCCGCGTCACGTCGGTCGACAACTGCTCTCAATGGTCGCGCCCACGACAAACCCACGTGGTGGCCCTGGCTCCCGAATGTTGCATAGCCCTATGCACGAGTCGATCGGCAGCTGCTCCCGATGGCCTTGCCCACCCTGAATCCACGCGACAACCGAGGTTGGCGTGGGTTGGGATGGTGGTGCGGCGGTCGGGGGACAGTGGTGGGTTGTGGCACATGGGGGGTCGATACACGACGGTGATGGCAGTGGCTGCCGAGGGCGGCGAGCCGAGGTTGGCGTCGGCGCGGTACTTGGGGATGGAAGTGGCAGAAGAGAGAAAGGGAGAGAACTAGTTGCATTGAGATTAATGACGGACATATGTCAAAGATCTAGGATTGGCCTCAAAAGGATAGTCGCGAAACCCTTCCCATACAATTTTTCGCTTGGGTGACTAGGTGCAGTGGTCGTGTCGTTTGGTTGTTGTATTAATAAGTTTATATTGTCTATGTAGCTCGAATATAGTATGTACTTAAATGTACTAACACGCATAAAAATCAAAATACAATTTTGATTCTTGTACAGTATTGATCAATGGATGGTATTATACTTGTATTGAAACCGAAAATAGTACACAACTTAATATCTAATGTTTCTAAGTGATGGAATGATACCGTTAGGGATATGACTTCCCGGTACCTCTTGATAGAATTTATTACTCGGACCAAAATTGAGCTTAATCAACTTTGGAGTTGCCCATAAACCAGGATTCAAATTCAATAAGAAAATTAAATGTCATATATATATGTATAGATATCCTTGTGAATAGAAAATAGAACAGAATTTGATACATAAATCTTGTTATTTAGGGAACCAATTTGGATAAGAACCTCAATTCCATACGACTCACCCCTCAATTATATAAAGGTAACGAGACACTCTCAAGAGACATGATTTCATATGTTTTTGAGTTATTTAGCATACATCTAGAATACAATGTTTTCTTATGTACCCTTGTAGTGGATTGCTTAGTAAAATCCCGCCAATTGACACGTCAAGTAGAGAGTCGTTATTTTTTTATTGTAAACTCAAGGGCTCAAGAACCTCTCCAGCTCTCGTAGGATAGTGCAAAGGACACAAGGACTACTCCAATGGCCTTCCATTAGCGAGCAATGGCCCACGCCGATGTGGGAACGAGTAGGAGCATGTGTGTGTGGAAAAAGGTAGGATATTTTTTGTCGAATATTTTGGCTGAAGACGAGCACAGAGGGCGATCCCACATTACGTGGGAGGATTGTAAGTCGTGCGACACACTTGCAGGCTTGTAGTACCGAAAGAGCTACGACATATTTGTTTTAGTTTAGGATTATATTAATCTAAATTATTTTTATATGCTGAAATAAATGTGTTAGTTTATTATTCTATTTTATTATAATCTAGATCGTAGGTTATAAAAATCTAATAAGCTAATATAATTCAACTTTTTTATAAACGAGATTACTGTAATTTTATGCTGGGAAAAAACAGACCGTACGCTTCTTTCATTCACGCGTGGCAGACGTATGCAGTCGGGCTACAGGGGGTGACGTCTGCAACTAAATTCTCGAGTACAGATCCACACTCTCGTCCTCTTTCTTCCGATCTTTCTCCCGTCCGCCGCCGGCCCCTCCTCGTCGACGAGATCCACCGCCGCCGGCCGACTTTGACGAGATCTGCCGTTAGCCCGACCGCCGCCGCCACCTCGTCGAGCACCGCCGCCGCCGCCTGACCCCTCGTTGTCGAGTTCTGAACTGCTTTCCCGTCTTCGTGGCTCGCCTTGAAGCCCCCATCGTCGTCCACCACCGCCGCCGCCCCCTATTCGTCGAGCCCCGGGACGGATCCCTCCATTTTAAGGGTTATTGGTTCTCGCGACTGCCGATTCATGATCCAGGCGATGGCTTCGCGTGCTGGAGGTGCTGGCAGTGGCCGCGATGCTGGCTCGGCGCAGCGCGGGCAGACGCAGAGCTTGGGAAGGCAAGGCTCCCTGCATGGCCTTACCCTCAATGAGGTGCAGAACCAATTGGGAGAGCCCTTGCTTAGTATGAACCTTGATGAGATGCTCAAAAGTGTGTTTCCTTGTGGCGTAGACCCTGATAGAGGCAGTGTTGTGAGCCAGTCTCAGCCAGCCCTGGGCTTGCAGCGCCTGGGGAGCATCACTATGCCTCCGGAGCTGAGCAAGAAGACAGTGGATGAGGTGTGGAAGGGCATCCAGGATGTGCCTAAAAGGAGTGCTCAGGAGGGTGGCCGGCGGAGGCGGGAGAGGCAGCCAACCCTAGGGGAGATGACGCTTGAGGATTTCCTGCTCAAAGCTGGGGTTGTCACACAAGGATATCTGAAGGATTCGAATGATTTGTCAGGCAACATGGATGCAGCAGGGGACAGCGCTGTTGCGGCTGGTTCATCTGATTTGAACGCCGGAGCACAATGGCTACAGCAGTATCATCAGCAGGCTGCTCCTTACATGGCAACTCACTTGGCACCTCAGCCATTGGCTGTTGCTACAGGTGCTGTTTTCGATTCAATTTACTCCGATGGCCAGATCGCTTCGCCAATGCTCGGGGCAATTTCTGATCCTCAGACACCTGGGGGCAAACGGCACGCCTCAGGGGAGATTGCAGATAAGATAGTGGAGAGAAGGCAGAAGAGAATGATAAAAAACAGGGAATCAGCTGCGAGGTCAAGAGCGAGGAAGCAGGTATTGATCCATTGCCATGCCTACTTCGACTTTTCTATACATTCTATTCTCTTGCTTTGCTCAATATGATTTTCTATTTCCAAATACAAATGCCTCATGTATTAAGTAGGTGTTTCTCTTACATTATTTAGTCTGATATATAAGGGTAAATGTTATCTTTCCAAAACCGTAAAAACATGGCATTTGCAATAGCATTGGCCAATGGCCATTGGAATGCCATTTTTCCCTCCTATAGATCATGTGTATTGATTTCATAGCTGTGTACATTCTTATTG
The DNA here is from genome assembly GCA_019279435.1 of Zizania palustris. Classification (NCBI taxonomy): domain Eukaryota; kingdom Viridiplantae; phylum Streptophyta; class Magnoliopsida; order Poales; family Poaceae; genus Zizania; species Zizania palustris. The sequence continues at coordinate 45,695,753 of JAAALK010000082.1, read as the reverse complement.
GCAGGCTTACACTAACGAGCTTGAAAACAAAGTGTGCCGTCTAGAAGAGGAGAATGAGAGGCTAAAGAGGCATAAGGTACTTGCTCTGCTGTTATCACTGTACTGTTACCTTCTTTTTGCACTCCTTTAGATAGAGGGTATTCAACTAAAGGATTTTTTAAAATAATATTTTTTAAAAAAATAAAATAAAATTTGTATGTCCGTTTAAAATTTTTGCAAAAGTGTCGACTGGTGCCACGTCAGTTCCAGTCGGCACTTCAAGTGCCAACTAGAGCTGACGTGGCAGAATCTGATAGGGGGGCAGCATCTAGTCGGTACTTGAAGTGCCGACTGGAGCTGACGTGGTACGAGTCGGTACTTCAAGTGCCGACCGCATGCTACTTTTGCAAATTTTTCAAACGGACATACAGATTTGATTTTTTTAAAAAAAATATTATTTTTTAAAAAAATTCCCAACTAAAGCACCATTCTGTGTATTACTGTGTTGATGTTGAGCCATATGTATTTCGAACGCTGTTGATGGTCATTAAATCTTGTTTTACTTTAGCCAATAATATTTCCTCCCTATCTACTTGGGGACAATTGTTACACCAAGTCAACCAAAGTGAGCAGATAAGTGCCATGTACTTTTGTGCTCATATTAGTAACTGCCGTTTGATCTGTTGATTCAAAAACGTTGCTGTATTCTCTTTTTAAATGGCAAATGTACCAGATGTAGTTGCTGCTAGTGCTATATTCGAACTATGAACCAAGTCATTGTGTTATCATGAATAAAGAACCAACTGTTGGAAAGATATGCAAGTGCATCTTGATTTTTTTTAACTTATATGAAGTTACTGATGACTTTAATCAACTTATCATGCTACATAATTGAACAACATTAGATATATGAAACACTAATATTGTCATCAGTGCTTTTGCACATCATTTCAATCTTCATCAAGTTGCTGAACACATAGGCATGCCTCCTTTTTTTGGTTGCCTTTTATTTATCAAATATGATAGTGATTTCTTAGCAATACATGGCTTTTGTAATAAGCAATTTGCATGTGTGTGTGTGTGTGTTATGGGCTTCACTGAGATGCTAATTATCATATTAGTTCACTAAGATGGTCGATTCCCATGCCCTTAACTTTTGGCCTTCTCTCCTTGAACAGAGACTTGGTGCTGAACAAAGTCACCAGCATCTCAGTACAATCAGCCTAATAGAATTGGTGCCCCATTGATATTTCAGAAATGATTTTATGATATTATTTCTAGTATAGTCCTCCATACAGTTTAGAAATGATCAAACAAGATTGGTCCTTTTTCAATTTACAATCCCCCAGTCTGGCCACACTTCAGATTCCATTCATTCACACAAGCAAGTCATTAATAGAAAATATATTTAATGAACATTGTTATGGACCAATCCAACAAACAGATCATGGCTAGAACTATTCCATTAATTAATCCTAGCGCAATCATGCGCAAAGCTACAGACCACCTATGCTCACATTCCTCTATTTTGGGTGCAGCTTCTATTTCCTTTTTGCCATATTAACACAATGAGATTGTGATCTCCTTTCTCTTGTCACAATGAATCAATATTTGGCAGTATGAAGTGAATCATGCTGCTCTTGGGTAAACAATAGACCACAATGCCATTTAGCTTATAACATCTTATTACAGTTAGTCTTGTTCATGTCCCTTGTGATGATATTGGTTTTGTTCGCGCTGTTTCAGGAGTTGGACGAGATACTGAACTCTGCGCCTCCCCCAGAACCCAAGTATCAACTGAGGAGAACAAGCTCGGCTGCCTTCTGATACTTGCAATGTCCATATTAAATTTTGTAGATTATATGGGGTCTTCCTATATCTTTCACATCCTTGGTTGTAGGAACAGTTGATAGCTTGACTCTTTTCTTTTTTTATCTTGCACCCCCAGCCCGGTGGTTGAAAGCACATGTACACACCAGCACCAGCAGCCCTAGCATGTCGCCCCAGCTGATCTGTTCGGAGGCTTTGCGACTTGTATGTAAATATTCCAGGCACATGTCGCTGTTAAGCTGTCAGAGTTTCTTGCTTATGCATGACTGGTTATGTCTATCCCCTGTTTCTTAGAGTTTGTTTGGGACTACTTCACTCTCTTAAAATTTGCTCCACTCCACGAAATTCACTTAGAATCAGATCTAGAGTGGAGTTGTTGCTCCACTGTGAAGTATTTGCACTTGTTTGGCTTGCGGAGGGAATTCAGATTCAAGAATAGTAGAATTTGGTAGGAATGTATTATTTTACCCCGGAGTTTATTCATAAATCTCCAATTATATTATTTTTCATATCCATTATGTAAAACATATTAAATCAGTACTCTCTCCATTAACTTTTAAATAACGTCGTTGGTTTTTATCATAAACTTTGATCATTCATCTTATCAAAAAAATTATGTAAATATACAAAAATATAAGTTATAATCGAAGTACCTTCAATATTAAAAAATATATAACAAAATAAATGATATTTCAATTTTTTTGAATAAGACGAATAATCAAAGTTTTTGATAAAAGTCAACGGTAACATTTAAAAAGTTAATATAGATAGTACTAAATAAAAAATAATAAATATCAACTAAAAAGTGAATCGATGAGTTTAAAATAGCATTGGTGGGTAAATTACCCCGAACTCCATGTTTTGTTTTAAAAACTGAATCCGCGGAGTACCTCCTGAGGTGCTCCACAAAAAACGTGGAGCGGAGTCGCAACTAAAAAGTGAATCGATGAGTTTAAAATAGCATTGGTGGGTAAATTACCCCGAACTCCATGTTTTGTTTTAAAAACTGAATCCACGGAGTACCTCCTGAGGTGCTCCACAAAAAACGTGGAGCGGAGTCGTGGATCTGCATTTTTTGCAGATCCAAAAATTGAGATCTGAACCTGTTTGGCTAAACGTTTATGAAGCAGAGCTATAAAACGTGGAGCAGAGCAGTCCCAAACAGGGCCTTAGTTGATGCAATACAACGCTGCATCTTGCGCCATAGCCCTCCCTGCTAAGTAGCTGCAGTGGTTAGCACTTGTTACCATTTGGCTGCAGTGAGCACAGCTCGACGCAGCAAGCCATGAGACCTGTCACCATTTGTGTTATTTGTGCTCTCGATCCTGCACTGTCTTATCACCAACCAAGCTACGACACATAAGGCCCGTTTATTTTAGATTTAGATTATAAAAATCTAGCTTATAAAAAAAGTTAGGTTCCATTAACTTATACTCAAAATTATAATAAGCTGACATAAGAAATTACTTTGGCGCAGTGGAAATCACGCAGCGGAAATGCGGAAATGCGTGGTCAGGGGGATTCGAACCCAAGACCTTGGCTCTGATACCATATTAGGCTCACCCCACCTAGCCAACCCAACCATAAAACCTAGGTGTTATAGTGGGAGAGATGGGGGCTTTTATCCATAGTCCAACACCCACGTTTCAAATAACCTAGATACTCCCTCCTTCCCATTATCTCCATCATCTAACAACTTGACACGATGACCAAGGCGAGAGATATGGAGCTTAAATTCTCTCTGTATGATGTGTTTGTTGCTTTGTTTTTCCGCACTCTCAACCTACATGTGCATGTGACAATGTGGATTACTAGTAAAATAAAAAACAAAAGCGGAAGTCAAAGTCATGCACGTGGACTCTAAATCAATTCGCACATAATACGATATGCTGTTTTAATGACTCAACTATTAGATGATGTAGATTGTGGGAAATCTAAAAAACGCTTAGATGATGGAGATAATGGGAAAGAGGGAGTATATAGGAAAATTTTCTAAATGATTTGAGTACTTCAAAATTTCTTCCATCGAAGCCCTCAGTGCTAACAAAAACCGCTGACCGATTAGACCGGCTGGCTAAAAAAACCCTGATAACCATAGTTCCGTTAACCGTCGTAATGATACTGCATTTGCTGCGAAAAAAAGAAGCAGAAACAAACAAAAAGCAAGCAACATGGACCACTGGTCGATCATCTGATTCTGGTCAACGCCTCCAGCCCTCCACTCGCTCCGACGTGACGACGCCTTTTACGGAGAGGAGAGAGAGCTCAGCCGCCGCGCATGTGGCCGGCTGCACGAACGGACGGACGGACGGACGGACAGCATTGTTTCGAGCCTTTATTCTCTCTCACGTCAGCCGTTGGATTCCCCGACCCCACCATTTCCACCCAAAAAAGAAGTTACGACAGCATCCACTTTTTTCTGCAGAGAAAAAAAACAATGATGCTTTATTTACGATGACATATCTCTACTATATTAAAAAGCTGATTTACTCGTCCGTCCGCCCGCGCAGATTTCTCTCACGCGCAACGCTCGTCCGCAACACGCTGGCCCAACGTGATTCGGCCCAGCGTCCTCCTTGCGTCGGTTGAGCAGTTGTTCGCAGCCCTAGCCACGCGCCCACACTGCAGCCGCCAACTCCTTCCACGACGCGACTGCCCCACATCGCAACCACCGGTTGCCCTCCTTGTTTCGTTGCTGCTTCCCCACTGCACCACCGCAATAGCTCAAATCCACAGGAAGAGGATAGAAAGCGAGTTGCGTGGAGCACAACGCGCGGAGGCGGATCAGGGCAAGACCATCGGTTCTCCGCTCGAGCACCGGTGGACTCCATCCCCATCGTCGGTCGCATCCTCCGCTGACACCGTCGGACATCCCCATCGGCCATCGCAAAACCCCACCGAAAAACCACAAAATATGGCCCAAAGCCCTCACAGCAGCGGCCTCAGAAGCTGGCGCCTGCATAGGAGTAGCTCAGCAGCTTCCTCCTGGATCCAACCGGTGAGAGCCATTATCCTCCTTCCTTGCTTCCCTATATAAAAAGATGGCTTATTGATGATCCTTGCCAAGATCCCATGAAGCCACTGTGAGGCATTCTTGGTTGCATATTTTGTCCAGGCTTGGATTGATCTGTCTTTGTTGGTGAGAGATAGGTTTGCTTGCTTTCTCTAATTGTGCGGAGAGGTTTCTTCTATTATATCTTCTTTGCTACGAACAATATGTTCGAATCCAAACCTCAATCGCCTTGGATTTGAGCCCCTATTTGCAGATTTGGTTACTGCGTAGTGGAGTTTACTGGCCTACCTCTAAATCTTGGTTGCGTTAGATTTAGATGAATTTCTTTTCATAGATTTGCATTGCATTTGTATAATCAATCGTATTGTTTTCATTGATAGGCTGGACTACCCTGGTGTTGGGCCTGAACATAGTTTTTTAAAGGATATTGGACGTGATGAATATGATAGCGTGATAGATCAAGATGCATTGGATGGTATGTGTTTCAGTGTCATTAGCTACATTTAATTCTCTGATATTTCCTCCTGTTTGATTGATGAAATATCTACTAAATGCTAATAAAATATATGTTTGATGGTGGGGGACTGCTATAATGGGTAAGTTGGCAAGATAAGCCTTATTAAAAACAACTAACAGTTGTTAAAAAACTCAGATCTAAATAACATACAAGGTGAATGCATGGAATTTTCATCATGTGAATTTGTATGCATCAAAGGCACTGGCATCACCATTACTATATGTTTTTTATTATCTCTATCTATTTCATGTTAGATGTAATTTAAGTTATATTGTAAGTTTTAGCTTTGCAGTTTAGTTGGTAGGACATCCGAAAGAGACTGGATTACAGAAAAATAGAAGGTCAGGGAGATTTTTTATCGTGCGGACTCAACAAAGCACTCACACACTCATGTTTAACATTTAGTTGATGTTTTCATCTTGAATGTTAAAGCACATAATGACACTCCTAAGTCGCATACCACATGATCAAGTTGTATAACATCATGGTGGGAGTTTCTTTAACATGCAGACTCAATGTGCTGCATATCTTTCACTCCATAACCTATCTTGAATGTTGTAACACATCTAATCTATGGTTTTGTTGCAACTTGTTCAATATCTAACTTGGCAGCACCTTTCTACTCGCCCTTGCCATTCGTGTCCGTCGGACCAGCTGTCGGCATCGGGTTCGGGGGTTCATTTTCATATCATGCTATTTTCTTAACATTTTTACTATTAACTTGGAATCATCCTAATTATGGTTTGCCCAGAGACAACATTGGCACAACTTCGGCATCCAAACTGCTACATCTCAGCAAATTCAGTAGTACGCACTCTTTGTACTTCAGTTTATATTTGTCAATTTATGTCTTTCCCTTCCAAATGTATGTTTACAGAAATAATGCAGCTTTACTATTCCTTCGATATGTATTTACATGTTGCCTTTGGTAACACTATCATAAACTTGCTACTTTTGAATGTGACATTAGTATGTACTTTCTTATGTAAGTTATTACCAAATTATACATTAAACCCCACGTGTGAGCACTATACCGTGTATTAGGTTGTCAGGTCACATAGATTGATAGATATGAATTTTGACAAGCTCCTTTGCTTATTATCATCGCAAGATTATTAAGCTCATTTAAATAAATGTCATACTCTAAATAGGCTTTTGTCATTAAAAATAAAACTCCGTCGCAAAGCACGGGCGTCTTACTAGTGATTTAAAAAAATCGGACAGTGTTTCGACACTCAGTGAATTGTAAAACCATATTTCACCGTATTTTCAAAAAATATATCGAACGGATCAGATATCGTGTGATGTTGTTTGCAACAATGAAAATAATTATACGCTATATTCTTGTTGTTATGTTTTCGTATTTGAAACTAAATATTTTGTGAGTAAAATATTTCAACTTAGTTTTGACTGTACCACTTTATTTATTTTATTGAAACCTTTGTTATCAACCAAGCTCTATGATTTAGGGTAAGTTTTATTTTTTATAAAACAAACAATTAAACCAATAAATTTTAGTTTAAAATCACGACACAGTAGGATGTGATTCTGATCTGCTAAATTAGAACTAATTGTTTAGTAAAGCCATGAATATATTTGTTCTTCTAATTTTGTCGGTGTAGATCGAGGACGAATTTTCCTAGTTTGGATTCAGGCCTAGCTCGAGGACTTTATTTTTATAATAAGGATTTGACATGACGAGCTAGCCCTATCACGTGCTCAACAATATGGAGCAATTATGGGAAGTAACCTATATACTATTTTGGCAAAAAAAAAACAAGTTTTCAATACTGAGGTCTACGAGATAAAACTTCGACGCTACTTTCTGTATAAAACACTCGAAATACCCAATAAAATTATAATGTTGGGAAATAGTTTTGAGGTAAATCTACACGTATGATTTCGTATATCAAGTCTAAATATCTTTTAAAAAAATCGATGCTTAAGGTTTTTAAATATTGTCATAAAACATATCTCCAAATGATATATATTGCAATTCTTCAAAATTGGCATTCAGATTTGAAATTTTCCTTTTAAAAATATTATTTCGAGAAAAAAATTCAAATTTCGGTAGTCATATTTACGTACACTGATTTAAAAAACAATTGGGCCAACCAAGATTATCCTAATTCATCATTAAGAAAAAGCAGTCACGGTTGCAATGAACAAAATTACCATAATCTATTTTATCTAGAAAATAGCGTAGTAATCAGAGAAAAAAATCAAAATATACATTATTAGATTGTGTTCAGTCTAGATTATAGCATATAAATTTAGCAGAAAAAATAGAATATTTGAGTTTGAATAGAGAAGTGGTTTGGGAGTTTGGATTGAATAACAATGGGAATTTTAATAGAATACAGAGATTCTGACAGCTACAGAATTTAAAATTTTTCTAAATATTTTATATTTCAGCTTTACATAGTAAAACTCAACAACTATAGAATCTAAAAGTTATAAAACATCATCTTATCCATATTCTCCTTAGCTATATAAATTTCCACAAACAAAGCATAATACTAGTGCAAAATAAAATTATATAGCTATATAAATACATTGCATTTTCCAAATAAGCTTGCGTTCAAAGAAACTTTAGATTTTAGAAAGAATCGATGAGTATCTAATTTATAAGAATCTAGAAAAGTCGCAGTTTTTAATTTTCAGATTTTAGTTTATTTTTAAATTTTACTGATATTCAGGGCCGGCCTTGGGCCAGTGCCAGCGGTGCGACCACAACAGACCTCCGAAAGTAAGAGGCTTCCAAAATTTAGTATGTTAATAGGGCTCACAAGTATTAATAAAGCTCAGTTACAAATTAGTAACAAGTCACAGACAACAGGCCTGCTAGAAGAAATTATTTTAAATAATCTAAAGATATTTCTCCTTTGTATTTAAATTTATTAATGTGAGATTCGTTAATGACATTAAATTTTTTAATATTATTTTGTATCTTTATGGTGAATGGGAGCCACCATTTTTGTTCCGCATCGGGCCACAAAAATGTCAGGACCGGCCCGCTGCTATTAGATTTAACCGAAGAAAATTCAAATTTTAGAAAAAAAACAATGGGCCTCTTCAGAAAAAAATCGAAATAATACAAGGATGTTACTGCAATTTACCGGTGGTACAAATTGCCAGGCCGACGAGTCCACGGTGCCGGGGTGCGAGGAGGGGAAGACGTCGTCGGTTTCGGGGAGAGGCGGCGTCGCAATGGCGTGGTCGCCTGACGGCGGCTGGTGGTGCTCCCGGAAGACCTTGGCTGGGCTGGGTCTGGGCCAGCTCGTCTCCCTCTTCGTCACGGCCACCGGCTTCGCCTCCTCCGAGCTCTCCCGCCGAGGTCCGCCTCCTCCAAGTTGACCGCCGCGTGCCCACGGCTCGGCTCCCTCCGTCCGTCCCCTTTGAGGCGCCCGCGCCCGCGCCCTGTTGTTTTGATCATTGCCGCGATTCTACTCCTTCTTTACGGCTGAAGCACCCCTCGTGTCTTCCGATTCTCTGTTTTTTGCCCCCTTTTTTTCGCGCGTGTTCCTTCTGATCCTCTTCGATCTCGGGGCACTGTTTTCTTCGTTTTTGGAGGATTCGCGTGTTTATCGAGCAGCCATTTCATACGCATTTCCATTCAACTTCGGATTCAGTCCTCCATCTTTCTTGCTGCGTCTGCTCGCGTGTTAATTTGGTAAGCAGTTGCTCGTTGCTTGTTGGAACGCCTCTCTTCTGTCATTTCGCAAGTTGATCTTGCGTGCCGTCCACTAGCTTTCTTGCTGCGCCGTCTCTCCAAGAAATTAACCGATTCTTGATGTCACGGCACTGCTGCTTTACTACTGCAGGGATCAATGTGCCAACGTCGCAGTCTCTCCTCAACTACCTGCTGCTTGGGGTCGTGTACGGGAGCATACTGATACACAGAAAGAAACCTCTGCAGGTTCAGCTTTCTTCCTTTTGCGTAGGAAAAAATTCTACAACTCCTAATGTAGTAAAGTACTGGGGTTAACCCTTGAACTATGAAACAAAGTATTTTCCCCTTAAAATACGCAAATTGGTTCAAATACCCCCTAGAGTTGTTTTGTAGGTGATGATATGTTGCAGTGGTATTACTTATGTGGTACATACAGATTCATTTATCTTAATTATTGGCAAGACTATGAATTATATATTAGTATTAACATGCATCTTTTTCAAGGGGACAAAACCACCATATGATGTTATTTGAACCGGTTTGCATATGGGTAGGCTATTCACAGTGATGGATTTTATAACATTGTTTCCTAGAAGACCACAACAGCTTACAACTAAATGAAATACTCTCTCAATGGAGAGTCTCATTTCACTATTTTTTAGGCTAACCAGTGTAATTAAATGCTTTGCAATTGAATTAAATACACTCTTTTCGATGAAACGATTTGGCTCACAGTGGGCGTTTCATTTCGTTTCATCCGTCGTGGAAACGGGTTAGCACCATGTCATGGAGATGACATTGCTTCCTTCTCTTCCCTCATTAATTTAATGTCACGTCAGCAAAAAATCTGATGTGCCATGGTAATTAATACCATGAAACCCCCTCATGAAACTCTCACTGTGAATAACCTAAGTAGATCAACCAAATACTTTAGAGGTGAATAGACTTTTTCTTTTTTTATGTATAACTGTCACAATATCTGGTCAAAATTACCGAATCTTTGGAGTATCTCCTGTTAAGGAAATTCAGGTTAGCGAATTATTTGGTTACCACTTCAGCCAATGCCAATGGTCTTACCTAAAGCTATCAATTGTGAGTCCCGTGTAAAGCGAGCCTTGGGGTGTATTTATCTTTGGACATCAAGAATTTAAGTGCTTTTGTTTCAGCATCATTTAGTTGAATTAGACTATATAACCTCAAGCACACAATACAGCAAGTTTGGATCGATAAATTTCTGATATTTTTCCTAAAGTAAAGCATAGGTGATGTAGTGATTAATTTCGGCAGTTGTGTAACAACAGTTTGCTTCCTTTTGAAAAATGCATCTATTTTATACAGAAACAGTTTGTGTAATTTCACATGACTACTTATATTTTATATTGTGGGACATAACCTTATATAGTCTCCTATTGCTGTAGTGGTGTTTGGATTTGTTAATTTCCAGTCAAGTTGATGTATCATGAGCTAATTTTGCAGATGAAATGGTACTACTATTTGATACTAGGCTTGGTCGATGTTGAGGCTAATTATCTAGGTATGTGCAATCTTTATATGTATTTGTTAGTTAAATTATGCAGCGTGCTGAACAGAGGCACTAATTGCCTGGCCACCTCTGCAGAAACAACAAGAAAGTCCTGTCTGCTGAGATAGATGGTCTTGCAATGTTATACTAACGTTTCATTCTTTTGTAGTTGTCAAGGCTTACCAGTACACCTCTCTGACAAGTGTCATGCTTCTTGATTGCTGGGCTATACCTGCTGTAATATTTCTTACATGGATGTTCTTGAAGACTAATTACAGATTCCAAAAATATAGTGGTGTGGCAATTTGTGTCACAGGACTTGTGCTAGTTGTTTTTTCTGATGTCCATGCAGGTGATAGGGCAGGTAACAGTTCAGTGATTAGTATCTATATGTTTCATTGTTTCATTTCTTCTCCATGTACCACTAGCAAGAGCAATCAAACCTTTTGAATTTAGGATGGATTAAAATTATGGTGAAAAAATGTGCCTTCAATGCACACTAACAAAAATAATTATTCCTATTTTTTTATCTAACAAGTAAATACCATTCCACAGTTGGATATGTTGCTAAATATGATGACTTTTTAAAAATTTAGTATTCCAGCAGTGCTTAAATAAAGGTACTTCAGAAGTTATCTTTTGTGACCAGTCATTAAATTCTAAATGAAGTGTAACTAATTGATGAAGTTCATGGGCTATGCAGGGGGCACATACCCAATTAAAGGTGACATACTTGTAATTGCTGGTTCCACCCTTTATGCCATCAGTAATGTTAGTGAGGTAAAATATTGAGCTGAACTGCACAATAAACATGCTTTTGAGGCATTATTTTTGCACAAGGAACATGTTTTTCAGATTTTATTTTCAAACCTATTTAAGAGTGTTCATCAATATTTTGTAAAAAAAGCTATTTGTATTTGCTTCTTTGTTGTCAAACAAGACTAATTCAGAGAGTTAGCGGCAAGGTGAAAATGATTTTTTACTAGCACTTGCGGTATATGTTTCTCTATAGACCTGGTCCCTCATTCTCTTTATTTGTGTTTCAGGAGTTTCTGGTAAAAGTCGGTGATCGAGTTGAGTTGATGGGGATGTTGGGACTATTTGGAGCTATTATCAGTGCTTGTCAGATGTATCCTGCTGCTATCTTTAAACCATGTTTTATCTTTTTTGCTTTTATAAGCCTATCACATTATTTTAAAAATGAGTCTGTTCCTAGTTTGTTAAATTCATACTAGAGCTGTTGTAGTTCTTGCAACTTGTTCTTATTCCTTCAAACAGTTCTGTGAACTATGTTCTTTTTTCTTTTTACATTTACAGAAGCATATTTGAACGCAATGAGATAAAATCTATACAATGGAGCGTCAGTGCGGTAAGTCTTCCGTCTTATTTTGCCTTTAAAAGTTCCTCATGTAGGTATTGGCTTTATTTATTTTTGTAACGACAAATGCACCTAATATTGTTTTTTCTCGCCAGGTGGTACCATTTATTGGGTTTTCTGTCGCAATGTTCATGTTCTACTCTTTAGTTCCAATTTTACTGAAGGTATATTAGCAAACATTGTTTCCTTTCTAGAAGTTTGTGCACCTGATTATTTCCTTGCTAATCTGCTTGCATATTGTAACTGAAGGTGATAAACGGTCCTATTGGGAAACATGTTAGAAGTGGGAGGACTGTTTATTGTTTAATCTTCCCGTCCATCCAGATTTGTGTCATAGTTAATACTGGAGCTTTCAGACAAAAATGAAAAAAGAAGAAGAAGAAATGATCTTAATGTTCTACAAAACGCAATGAAATCCATATTTTTTTTATCTTGTGACTTCTCAATTCTCACATCCAACTTACAGCCCTGCTGCCCTGGTGCTCATATCCTTCTTTAGAGGATAGTAAAGTTTCTGTCAGAATAAGAAAATTGATAGAAGGGATCTTACTGTACTACAAACTGGCACTGTGATATAAAGCACATGATTCTTGACTCCTCAGGTTCTCACATCTATATTACCTCATGCAGATCAGCGGTTCAACAATGCTCAACCTTTCATTGCTAACCTCAGACATGTGGGCTGTTCTCATCCGTGTCTTTGCCTACAACGAAAAGGTTTTATCATTGGGTCCCTTAACCTGCAATTTGTTTGTCTTACATGTAACCAGCAATTAAATGCCCTTCCCTTTCCAGGTAGACTGGATGTACTATGTGGCTTTTGGTGCAGTTGCAATCGGGCTGGTTATTTATTCACGGTACTCACCTGTTTTATTCTCTGTTATCCTCCTGTGACAACACTGAAAATCTCCCTAGCTGTGAAACATAGGACATTCTGAAGTTTTGAGTTTAATCATCAGAACATAAAACATGTTTAGTTATCGGACACAAATACTGTTGTTCTTCCTCTTTCCTAATGCTGGTATATGGGCGCAGCGATTCGGACGACGATGACAGAAGGGGGCAAGTTGCTGAGGCCACTGATGTTGAGGGAAAGCTGCCTGATGAGGAGGCTGCTGTCCATCCAAAGTGCCAGGGTGCTGCATCATCTGGCATCAGAAATCTAGACGATGGTAAACCCCCTCTCACTGTTAGACCAAAAGAACCGCATGCTCAAACTTGTTAGCAACTATGGAAATGAACATAGAGGAAACAAACATCCAAGGAGAGATTTTGGCCTTGTTAATGTGATTAATTCTGTTTGTGTTGAAGGCAATGGCCGCTATCATGCCCTCAGCAACGACGAGCTGAGCTGAGCTGAGTATCTCGGGAATAACTAGGAATTAGGATTATATAATCACAGGATTGAAGCAAACATGTAATAGACCAGCATATTCATGCAGTTTACTGCAATGTAATTTTGCAATGTGTTATTTTACCTTTTCTTTGGCGCTTTTAAAGGAAGCACCAGCTAACCAGATTGGTCCAGATGTTATTCAGCACTGAATATTTGTTGTACCAGGTGGTAAACAAACAGTATTATGCCAGAGCACCTAGAAAGTTTTTCTCAATAAACATTATGTGACACTGCTACATTGCAGCATGAGCAAATTTGGGGTTTATTAATCTTTTTACACATACTCCGTGTAATTTTTGTCAAGACAAATTAATTGTCTCAGCCGGACAGATCATAATAGCAAAAAGTGGAGGTGATTATCTCCACCATAAACAGGTTCATGTTACCACTCAGTTAACATAGTAATCGGTCGAAGTGGGCCAGAGCAGTTATGTTAAACCAGACGGTTTGGTTTGAATTTTAAATTTTTAAATTTTGAAAATTCATATAAATACTAGGTGATTTAGAATTTTTTAGTGCTTTTTAAATATTCAATTTTGAAATAGTTTTGGGACACAATACCAACAAAAGTTAACCAAGGAAAAAATTGATCCTGACCTAGTTTATTGTTTTTTCATAAAAATAACATCGCTCTATCATAAAAATTGATCCTGAAGTAGTTTATAGTTTTGGGACACAATACCAAATCTTTATCATTATATCACAAATTTAGTTTACCTTCCAATAATTTTTAGATTTCCCACATTTTACAAATGTTTCTATATTTTATATGTTTTTTCATTGTTTTCTATATTTCTTTAAACAACGCCAAATAAGCCAACATCCATAACCAATGGTTACCAAGTGGTGACCGAACCAAACCACTCGGTACCAGATCGATTTAAATTTTTGAATTCAAAATTTGGAATTTAAATTTTAGCCGGTTTGACACAGCTACTATCCGACCACCCTAAGCATAACTGCGAACCCTGCCATAAACTTGAATCTCCAAACATCACACGTGCTTTCAGTAACACAATTGAACGAAACCGAATAGGACTCAACGAAAGATTACATATACTACAATAAATTGTTGGATCCAATAAAATTATGACTGGACATTACACATGCTATCATCATCCGTGTGCGATGCAGCTTTAGCTTGAGAAGAAGCCGTGGAGTGAATCGAAGACGAGCGACGACGAACAAGAGTGAAGCTTTCTCCCACAACAGCTGACCCAAAGATTTTTCACTTGATGTAGGCCTCTATGCTACTATGACCTCAGTTGTATGGGAATTACTTCACAGATATGCAGATATCATGCTCTTGGATAGTCCTTGAATGACAGCATGATTCACTTGCAGCACCTCCAGGATTAGTCTTCCATATAGTTCATAGATCATACAACCTACAAGATAGATGAAAAAGTTAGGTCAATTGATGCATAATATTATCTAAAAAGGCCTATGGGAAAACTATAGGTGCAAGAAGGAAGTGAGAATGCCAGCAACAATCTAGCTTTCAGATGACAACAATGTTCCTTTTTCTTTGTTGACATAAAAGCTCTCAATGTATGTGGTACTTCTACTTCGAATAAAAGTGCAAATGCTGAAAGAAAACCCAGCAACAAGAAACTTGACCTTCATGTTTCATTGATATAACTAAAGTAATAGTGGCCAAATTGGTGTATTACCAAACCATGCCCCCATTCACACAACATCTAAAATTGACGGGTTAATGTGAGCTTATTCATGTGGTTAGGCACTCTTCAAATAGGAATCCATTTTCTAATTGGCTGTATAGCCAACCCTACCCTATCACGTTAATCCCACGAGCCTCTTATCCATTCCCGTTCATAGAATGCCGCTCTTTAAAATAGAAAAAAAGAGTGATCAGCTGTGACATGAAAAAAGAGAGGCTATGGCCACCCAGCAGAATACTTCACCAAAGCGTGATGCCGAATACAACATCTCGAGAAGCATACATCACCGTGTTAACAAAGACGGTTTTTATCCGCCACAAAATGCTATTTGAGTGCAGTCATATATGAACCAACAGTTGCAATTAGAAGCAAAGCCATAATGCAAATTGCAGTATGGGACTCCACATCTCAAAGGAACTAAATAAGCTTGAAATAATAACAAAAGCTATAATTAAATGGCGTGTGCTCATAGATGAGGGTAACATGACTAGTTGACTACAACAGAAATGTTTATACCTCAGATCTTAATGATCTTGGCAGCCTTGATCACAGGGTTTGCCCGAGCAATCTCCTCCCTGCCAGCAGTTTTATAATCAAACGAGCACTCATGGGTCTCAGAATGCCGGTGACGAGGGCAGAAGAGTTGCCCACAGCGGCAACGGAAACCGGTCAAACCGACCCTCTTGCGGCACACGTTGCACCGGTTAACAAACAGAACCGGAGATAATGGCTCAGCTGCCACAGCGGCCCCTGCATTAGCATCAGTGATGACTTCGGCTAGTTTCCTCTTCTTGGAAGCCTCTATGAGAATACCTTCACAGGTCTTGGGCAAGAATTGAGCCACCGTCGCCGCTGCTGGTGGTGTTGATTGTGGAGGTGGTGGTTCTGGCATTTGTGACGTTGGTGGTGATGGGGATGTTGTGGTTGGGGAAGAAGAAGGTGAGGATGATGATGAGGGCTTCAAGATCTCGGCCTCGTCCTTGTTGAGATCACAGCTCTCCTGCGCCATTGGATTCAACGCGGACGAACAAATCAAGCAAGTTGAGGTGAATCCCAAGCTTGGACAATCAGATCAGGACGAATTGGGCGTGGAAAGAGCAAGAAGTGGATTTCTTGCGATAGATATTTGGCTCAGAAATGGGAAATCAATGGCTTTTTTATCGAATCGGTGGCCCAAAACCCAAGAAGAAAACGAGATCTACACACGGATAAATCAGAGAAAAATATGCAAAAAAGGAAGAGTAAAATTGTAGATTTCTCGCACCAAATCAACGTGGAAATGGGCAGGTATTTCGGCTGAAATGTTACAAAGCTGGAGTTTTTCCACCTGACGTGAGAAAAGAAACACAAAAGCCACAACAAGCAATCGAGCCACGACAAGAGAACACACACAGATCAGAGGAGAATTCTGAAGGGAAAAAAACCCCAAAAGGGACGACCTTTTCAGCTCATGCAACCCAACGAAATCCGCTTGACGCACGGAAGCACGGGTTTCCCCCCCCGCCCAAACCGGCCTCAAGAACCCAAAACGAACCGCAGACCGCAGCGCGGAGGGATCGAATTCAAAGGAGACCAACGACCAGACCAGACAAGAACAGGAACAGGAACAGGAACAGGAACCACGGGGCGGCGAGGGGAACGGGCGGAGAAACGAATCGGCGCGGGCTCCCCCAGCGGCCGCGTGGAATCGACACCGAATCCGAGCAGATTCGATCGATCGCGCCGCAGGACAGCGCCGAATTGGGGGAAATCCGGTGGAGGAGGAAGAGGAGGAGCAGGAGGAGAAGGGAAAGCTGGGAGCTTTGGGTGGAGAGAGAGAGAGACTCGCCCTCTCTCGAGGTGCCGAAAGGCAAAGCCGAATGCCGGTAGTGGAGAAATGTATTTATTTATCCTTTAATATATTATTATTCGTTTGTTTTATTTGTGTTCAAGTCGGAGCTTATTGTAGGATTTTGGGTGACGGATAACAATTCAGAACAAAGACCGGTTAAAATTTAATTTTGGATTTTGGATTAAAACTTTTTTTTGACATTATGGTTACCTATTATATCGATTTTGACAAGTAACAACTCGATTAAGGGGGTGTTTGGTTTGGGGTTACTAAAGTTTAGAGACTAAACTTTAGTCCCTAAATTGTCAAACATGGAGACTAAAAAGGACTAGCCCTTTAGTCCCCAAAACTTTGCTAAAAGGGACTAAAAGTACTACTTACCTCTCATATCTCATTCTCTTTTAGTCCTTAGAACCAAACAGTAAGGGACTAAAGTTTAGTCCTATAAAAAAGAGGAGACTAAAGTTTAGTTTAGTCCCTAAAGGAACCAAATAGGCCCTAAGTTCTGTTTGGCTCTCGTAGACTAAAGTTTAGTTTCTGTCACATCGAATGTTCGAATACTAATAAGAAGGATTAAACATGAACTAATTAGAAAACTAATTGCAGAATTCCTAGGCTAATTTACAATACGAATCTATTAAACCTAATTAGTTTATGATTTGATGATGTGGTGTTAAGGAAAAAATTGCTAATGATGGATTAATTAGGTTTAATATATTCATTTCGTGAATTAGTCTAGGGATTCTATAATTAGTTTTATAATTAACTCATGTTAATTAGTATCCGAACATCCGACGTGACCAACGCTAAACTTTAGTTTAGAGAGTCAAACATCCCCTTATAGTTATAGTTGGTTCACATACTACTCTACGTCAAGCCAATTTGCTGAGAAAGCTAGCTTGAGAGAATAATTATGGAAAAAATTAGAAAGTGCAGGAATATAAGTAAAATTTATGATAGAATGATTAAATTTTTATCATTGTGTTCGTTTTTTATGAAACAACAAGTACACCATTACAAATTCAATTTGGCGATCATATGTTCACAAGTTTGTATATTTGATTAAACTGATCCATAAATGTTGATTTCACGTATTGTAGGCAATGTTGCATTCCTCTGTAGACATAGGAATGAGTTGCAAACCACATGTAGCGAGTAAATGTCTTTTTTATCCCTTTCAAGTTTGTTTTATTCAAAACCATAGTGGTTTCTTATTCTTAATATAATATTATATAAACTTTCATATACCCATAGTAGGAGGAGCTTCCGATTTAAGATAATGTATGAATAAGGACAAGACTTATAATAGTCATACAACGCGGAGTCCCTCCTAGAGGAGGCTTATGTGAAGGGTGTATTGGTTATTATCGACCCTAAGGAGTAATTAGGGTTCTTCGTTCATGTGGCATGTCATAGTTCGTGTCCTGAGTGGCATCCGTGAAATATGAGTCACCTATAATGAATAATAAGATATGAGAAATAAACCAACTGCAAAGGCAAGCGGGAGATGGGTATAACATGTAAATAAATTGTTGTTTCTAAAATAGAGTGGACACTATATATATATATATATATATATATATATATACGGGAACGTTATTCTACACTATATATATATATATATATACAAATGCTATTCTACACCACGAGTGTAGAATGCTATTCTACACCGACGTGGAATGGAGGGGGTTGGGATTGGGTGGGGTGTGGGAGCACGGGATGATCGGTGTAGAATAGCATTCTACACCTATAGTGTAGAATAGCGTTCCCGTATATATATATATATATATATATATATACGGGAACGCTATTCTACACCACGGGTGTAAATGCTATTCTACACCGACGTGAAATGGAGGGGTTGAGATTGAGTGGGGGGTGGGCACGATTAGGATGATCGGTGTAGAATAGCATTTACACCCGTGGTGTAGAATAGCGTTCCCGTATATATATATATATATATATATATATATATATATATATATAGTTGATCCTACGTCACGACTATTCGAGTCATGTGTCATATGCCCTTACTATTGCTGTCTTTGCTCTATTGTCTATGTTAGTATTTGAACTATTGTCATTGGATTCTTGGTAGGTAGGGCTAGTATGATCTTCCTTCGTCCACCTAATAGCCATAAGTTAAGATGGTATAAGTGTGTCAGTCTCCATGACTTCCTCATCAAGGACCAAAGAGGCATTAGATCAGCATGTGTCTATTCAATCTCTTATGAGGTTATGGGTATCATACATTGACATCTCCATAATAAGTCCATAAATTACGTTATCGTCATCACGACACGTGTACCATCTAGCTTGGTTCAATTGAAACCGAAGGTTATAGTTGACACACACAAGCTTATGTTGCTTCTTAAAGGGGTAAATGGTTGCAACTTGCAAACATATGTATGTATTATGATGAATGTGCTCCGATTACATTCACAATCGCTTGAACATACTTAGAAAACAATCCATAGCGCTAGCTTCTAAAGATTAGATTATATTCACCATACTTCTACCTATAATCCTATATAAACCTGTTTCTTCTAATGCATCTATGGTGGTATTGGTATCTATGATAGCATAGCCTCGAATAACACACATAGATTAATGGAAACAAAGCTTCATACATACCCACAATATAATGCATCCTGGGATTTGTGAAGTCATGCATTCTTCTTTCCATGATATTAATATACAATTCAAATCTTAAGTGATCATCATGGATTAAGCTATAGTACTCATGTCTCACTTTTTAGCGTTATTCAAAAACTTCACTGATCAAGTTAGGTTGTTTATCTTGATCAGCGAAGCAAAGGATGTTATACAATGATTTAATGGATTGGACAATAAACTTTATGTTGTCCCATCGATCCATGCAAGAGAGTAAACATGGCGATGGATACCGAAACCCAAAATTCGATGAGTTTTATCCTATTATGGTATATATATACGAGTTAAATTGTTCATCTGTTGTTCTATTAATATAAAAAACAAAATCCATGAGTACACGAAAATAAGTATGTTTTATACTATCCATACTTATCATCCAATAGATACCCACCACCCAATAGACCATTTATTTGTAGCTCGGTCTATTGAAAAAATAATAAGTTTACTTTAGTCTATCCTAAATTCCTCTACACCAATCACTGTTTCTCTCCCAACCCCTAAGTCCTACGGTGATTGATGGTGTGTACCTCCACTTCTCCTCACTCCTTAGTCCAGACTCTAGAGTTCTACACATCTAGTGTAGGCCGCTCGGTTCAGCGGCCATCGGCATTGTCGCTCAGGCTCCAGTGACAGCCACCACTAGTGCTCCATTGCCTCCACGCTCTAACTTTTATTGCCGACCACCTTTGGTGCTCCACTGCCTCCACACGAGTACACGACACGTGGTTCACATCTTTGCCCTCTAGCCAACCATTAGTGACTTTAGTCGTTAGGAGATTCCAGCGACCTGATAGCCATTCATCGTGTCGATGGGTATATTTTACCTGTATGTGTATGAGTTTGGGGGCAATTGGACCCATATGTATATATAGGTCACTCGATGAGAAGAATTCTTCTTAACCGATATGAGTTTGAGATGATCAAACCCGATGAATATAGACCCATTGTCATCTTTAGAGAGACAAACAAACATTAATTTGTAAATTTATCCAACTATGACTCGCTAGATTTACTATATTACAACAAAGGCAGGGTAGTCTATCAAACTTGGGAAATCATATTATACCTATTTAACTTTTTATATTTTATTTAAGAAGTCGAGTAGTCAGTCGAATTTGGAAAATAAAAAACGTCTTCATTTCGTGACTGGAGCGACTAATTCACTTTTAGGCTTATTTATAGTTAGATCTCAATTTTTATTTATGCACACGAGTACCTCTAAAAAATAGCTTTTAGATATTCATTCCCTGGACCTTAAAAAAATTTATAATTGGATCTATGTCATTGTAATTTTGTGAGTTTAGAGAAATATCATTATAATTCACATATTTTGATTTGTACCATTACAATTTCAGTTTAGTCTTCTAGTTCTTCGAAATTGTTATAGCATATTCTAGATTTCTTTGAGCTTGTGATGACATATTTCGGAGTTCTCTAAAATTGGAATGGAATAGTTCAAAATTCTCTGAAATTGTAATGACACAAATCAAAATATGTGAAATGTAATGATATTTCTCCAAACTCGCAAAACTGTAATAACATAGATCCAACTAACCCTAAAAATTGCGCACACACACATATATATAATCTTTTTTAGATTTCCACTTTAATAATCTCCCACAAATTATTGCGATTGATACTAAATAAATATACGAAGATATTTTGTAAAAAATATTTGGCACATAGAATAAAAAGTCACACAGTAGAGAATCCACAAGTCATATGGTTCATAGACTATTAGACTTGTGGGTTGTTTGATGAGTAACTCCGCACTTCTTTATCAAATCTTGTCAAAGGTATAGTTAACAATTTATTTGTCACATCTTAGAAGAAATGAATCAATGACAAATAGAATAAAATTATAATTGTCTTAGTTAAAGCGGCGATCAAAGGAATATTCGATGATTTGCCGCTTCGATTATTTGCCACTTTGGCCCACTGTCATACACTTAGATGGTCCCACTTGTCATCCACACAAGTGGCAAATAATCAAAGTATACAAATTTTTTAGTGACAAATTCTCAAATTTTCCGCGATCAAAACACTGCGCTAAGCTTAGTAAAGTTAAGTTAGATAGCAATAAAGTTAAGTTAGATAGCAACTAAACATAGTCTTATTTCGCCTCATCCTACGTACCAACGGGATAAGGCGTGATCCTACGGGCTATAAAAATTTTCATGTTATTAATTACTGAGAACAAGTAAATCGGTGAGCTACTGATTGGAACAAAAGATAATTATAGTAGAAATTAGAAGGAAAAAAACAATTGTGACGTGACGACTGTATAAAATACGCGGGATATCATGTCGCAATCCTCACCAATAATCTCGTCTTAGAGCATTTTCATTGTAATTGCTATCTAACTTGTTATTTTTAAAAATAGCAAGAATTATCCTAAAGGTATCTCCATTGTACTTGCTATTTGACTTGTTATTTTAGGGGGCTTGCTATTTCTCTCACCAAACTTGCTACATGTAACAAGTTTCGTGAGAGAAATAGCAAGCCCCCTACAATAGTAAGTCTAATAGCAAGTACAATAGAGTGGATAACAAAATAGCAAGCCAATTAAAATAGGGAGACTTACTATTGCTATGAATAACAAGTCAAAAATAACAATTATGGAGATGCTCTTATCTCATACCCTAACGTGCATCACCATATGTAATCGTTAACAGAGATGCACGCCTGGTGTGTGTGTCCGCGTTGTATTCGTGCATGGAAGAAAGAAATTTATCCAGAGAAAAATTGAGCTATCGAGATATGTCAAGCTCCGGATTATAACGTAATTCTAACTCGGATTATTTGATACGTAAGATTATGATTGATTCTAATTATTAGTTATATTGTCGATTATGATTATAATACTTAAGTCACCTATAATTTTATGTTTAGGACATAATTTACTTCTACTTTATGCCATGTTTGAATGAACTTGCTTATTTTTAAGAACTAAAACTTGCTTATTTTTAGTAGAGACTAAAGTTTAATTTTCTTGTTTGGATGTATGGACTAAATATCATTTAATTGAGGTTCATAAATGAGGATAGAGTGTGCGTGACACTTTTAGTCCCAATAAGCAACATCCAAGAGACTAATGGACTAAACTTTAGGGACTAAAGTTTACTCCCAATAAGCAATCATATTTGGAATTTTAGGAGCTAAATGAAACTAAACTTCAGTTCTTAAAAATAAGCAACTCCGATCCAAACGGGGCCTTAATCATCACTACAAGAAAACCAGAACTTTTCGTCGGCCTTTTTAACTTCCGTCGGCTTTTGGGCAAGCCGACGGAAGTTAAATAACTTCCGTCGGCTTCTGACAGGGGCCGACGGAAGTTAGCGGGGAATTTTCCGCGGCCGCTCGGATCCCCCTAACTTCCGTCGGCCAGCATTGAAGCCGACGGAAGTTAGGGGATTTATCCCCAACCCCGCGCGCGTACAGGGAGCCCTAACTCCCTGTACGCGCGCACAGTAGCCCCGCCGCCGCCTCCTCCCGCGCCAGCCTGCGCCGTCGCCGCCCGCCCGCCGCCGCCGGCCGCCGCCGCCGCCGCCCGCCCGCCCGCCGCCCGCCGCCTCCTCCCGCGGGTGCCGCCTCCTCCCGCGCCCGCCAGCCGCCGCCCGCCCGCCCGCCCCTCCCGCGGCCGTCGCCGCCCGCCCGCCGCCGGCCGCACGCCGCCCGCCGCACGCCACCCGCCGCCTCCCGCGGGCGCCGCCTCCTCCCGCGCCCGCCCGCCGCCGCCCGCCCGCCGGCCCGCCGCCTCCCGCGGCCGCCGCCGCCCGCCCGCCGCGCACCTGGCCTCCCGACCGTCCGACCGCCGCCCCCAAGTCGTCGCCGCCGCCGCCGCCCGTCGTCGCCGCCGCCGCCTATCTCGTCGTCCAACGAAGTAATGTTTTCGGTTTTTTTTCACTTTTTATTATATTTGTGAATTATGTGTCACATAAATTGTTAATGTGTTATTAGAAGATAAATTGTTAATGCAATATATGTTATTTTTTCACTTTTTATTTGTGAATTGTGTGTCACATAAATTGTTAAGGTTAGAAGATATGTGTCACATACATATAGTTGTTAAGGTTAGAAGATATGTGATTTTACGTATGTTTCACGCTTTTAAATATGTTTCATATATATGCGATGTTTTATTTTCATATGCAATATATGTTGTGATATTATGTATATATGATTCTAATTATATTATTTTACATATATATGCATATAGTTTTAATGATTTCATTGGGTGATTAGTATTACATATATATACTTTATTATATATATTTCTTTTCGTATGCAATTTTTATTTGACAACAACGTAGATAGTGTAACGAAACCTATGCGTCACCCGTTTCGGACCAACATGTCTCACACGTGTCATCCGTGTGAGATGTGCAGGTCCAGAATTGTCCCTTTTTGGACAGCCTCAGAGTGGGCGACAGAGCGTGGTTTTATGATGAGTCATGAGTCCGAATGAGATTTCAGTAACATAACCTGGTTGTTCTCCATTGCACCACTATCAGGCGTGCAATTGGAAAACAGCGGGGTTATGCTGCTGAAATTTCGTTCGGACTCATGGCTCGTCATAAATACCACGTTTTGTCGGTCACTCTTGGGTGGGTTTAGGACCTATCTTTTCCTATAGACCATGGTTGTCACGGCATCGCCTGCGTCGACTAGGCGTCCAGGCGGTCACCGCCGGACGCCATGGTGAATCGCGTCGCCGGTGGGCTCTGCTTCCCCTTGCGTCGTCGGCCGCCCGGCCGCCTCTACTTCCCCTCCGTTGTCCGGAGGCGGAGGCGGGGGGTGGCCAGGGTGTGTGTTTGTTGCGAGCCCTTTGATTGAATGAATGTTTTGCATATAGAATGGCTGAGGACGACCGACGGTGGATGTATAGTGGTTGGATGAAAAGTGGAGCTCACACGAGGGAGTGGGTAATCAACGCTGAGAAATTTGTTCATCGTGCATTCGCTTTGACAACAAACACTGGCGCGAGGTGCCCATGCATGAAGTGCAGAAATTCTCGTTGGCAAGACAAGAGGACGTTGTCATTGCATATTTGCAAATATGGTTTCGTGCCAGGTTATGAAGTTTGGTCTTTTCACGGCGAGACAGGCCTTGAAAAAACGGTATTAGTAGTGGAAGAAGAAGATGATAGCGTTGCTGACGATAGGATCGATGAGATGGTTGATGCTATATGTTGGACCGGAAACGGCGACCAGAGGGGGGGTGAATGGGAGCTTTTAAAAATTAGGGCTAAAAACTTAGCCTTCGGTTCAGTTCTGTCTTCTGCGGAACAGGCTTCGAACACACCCTTCGAAGGTCCGGTTCGGAGGTACTTCGAACACCACCATATGGAACATGGTGAAGACCTCGAGGAGCAAAACCTCTTCGAGAAGCACGAGGAGCCTCAAAAGCAGAACGATAGTAAAACTCAGACTCATGCATACCTAAAGATGGGTAATGCATGTCCTGGTAACTCGTCGCCTGAGAGCGTCGCTCATCCTTGATGCGACGAAAACAAAACTCAACCAAATGACCCGCCCGCTGACAATAAGAACAATGGAACACTCTTCTGGGGGCACTCTCATGGGTCACAGGAGCAACTCTCACAGGCTCCTTGGTTTTCTTCTGTGTGGTTTTCTTGGGAGGATTTTTCTTGGCAGGAGGAGTGGTTTTCTTTGGTGGATGGGTAGGCTTTTTGGCTGATGGGGTGTCCAACAGAGCTCTCTCTTTCTCTAGGGTGGTGGGAGAGGTAAAAACAGTTTTGGTCTTACTGTCTGAAGCTATCCTCTCAAAACCCAAACCTAGAGCTACCCCTGCTCTGTCAGCACACAACTTGGTCTTGGCCAAGAGCAAATCCATCCTACTCTTTCCCTCAGTGCATTTGTTAACCACGGAAAGAAGGTATTCATTTTCTGACATGAGGTTCTCAGCTCGCTCTCTAACAGTGCCTAGCTGGTCCTTAAGGGTAATGCAAGTGTCACAAACAGGTTGCACATCCTTAGAACTACCGGCCCTCTCCAATCTAGCCTCCAAATCATGAACATGCTTATCACGTAAATTAATGCTATCGCGTAATAAAGAGCAGTTCATGCAATCAATAATATCATGAGGTCTAGAATCCACCTCCAAAAGCTGCTTCTGTGCAGTCTCAAGCTCAGAAAGAGTTTGAGCATGAACAGAACGCAACTGAGCAAGCTCACTCATGACAACAGAACATGATTCACATTCAGCATCATCAAACTTAGACTTAAGCATGGCATATTCAGTAGAAATAGTTTCTAGCCTAAGTCTAAGGTCTTTTCTTTCTCTAGCGGCTTGCACAAGTAATCTATCCTGACCTAGCACTACTTCATTCAGCTCATCTAATTTAATTAGTAGCTGGTCAGATGATAGGTTTACCTCAGATGAGTCAAGCTCATTGCCGCTGTGATCGCTGTCGGCCATGAAGCAAAGGCCGGTGAAGTCACGTCCCTTCTTCTCCTTCTTGTCCTCCTTCCTTGGGGACTCCTCCTCCTCAGAGCTCGACTCCTCAGTTGAGGAAGTGTCGATGTCGCTGAGAGCAGCAACAAAAGCTCTGGAAGCGGCCTTGGCTACTTTCTTAGCCATCTTGCCGCGCTTGCCCTTCACAAAGGGCTTCCTCTCCTTTTTGTGGTATTTGGGGCGCTCACTCTCATCTCTCTTCTTGACCTTGGGGCAATTGGCCTTAATGTGAGAGGTGTCGCCACATTCATAGCAGCCACTAAAACCACTTCTCCTCTGATCCCGTCTCTCATGATGAAAGCGGGTGAACCTCCGGGCAATGAGAGCAAGCTCATCATCAGCTAGAGTGTCCACCTGCTCCTTTGTGACGGAGACTAGGGAAGACAAAGCAAAACCATCTGCAAAAATACAAGTGCCTGATGTGCTTGGTTCTGCAGTGGTGCCACGGCTAGTGCTAGAAACCAATGCCAATGGCTGTGGCAAAGAGCTTCTGTGCACAGCAAGAGATGCCTTGGCAATCTCTGTGGACTTCAGCTTGCTAAAGAGTTCATCACAGGTTAGAGTGTCATAGCCTGTGGACTCCTCAATGCTGGATATCTTCACTTCCCATATGCTACGGTCAAGAGCATAGAGAAGCTTGATAGCCCTATCGTGATCACTGTAAGCAAGCGTCCCGTTGGATCGCAAGTTACTCACTATTGCGTCAAAGCGAGAAAACATGGCATCTACAAATTCACCAGGTGCCTGCACAAACAGCTGATACTGTTGATTGTAGGTGCTTTGGCGCCTGGCCTTAATCTGAGCAGAGCCCTCATGAAAGACAGTGAGTGTTGTCCAAATCTCCCTAGCAGTCCTAAGGTGCTGCACCCTATCGAACTCACTTCTACTCAAACCGATGAACAGTATATTTCTTGCCTTGGAATTGGCAATATACTGATCCTTCTCAGTCTGAGAGGTGCGAGTCTCAGGGATGGAGTATTGTGAGTCCACAATCTCCCAAATTGCATTTCCTTGGCTTAACAAGTAAGCCTCCATGCGCACCTTCCAGTATGCAAAGTCTGTCCCATCGAACAGAGGAATTTTACTGCCTCTATCCATGTCGCCAACAGATCACAAAACCGGTTAAGGTCAACTGGTGATCTTAACCCGCTCTGATACCAATTGTTGGACCGGAAACGGCGACCAGAGGGGGGGGTGAATGGGAGCTTTTAAAAATTAGGGCTAAAATCTTAGCCTTCGGTTCAGTTCTGTCTTCTGCGGAACAGGCTTCGAACACACCCTTCAAAGGTCCGGTTCGGAGGTACTTCGACAGCTCCGAACACAGGCTTCGCAGGAGCAAAAGTTCGAAGCCAAGAAGACTTCGCTCCACTTACAACCCTCGGAAATCTACTCTGCTAAGTCAGTGCAGGCTCCGCACACGAGGTGCTTTGAGCAGGCTTCGCACTTCACCCTTCGCAAGAGTGGACAGCCCTCTGAGGACTTCGACCAAGTACTTGGCAGCAGCAACTGGTGCTGAGCTTCATACACGAAGGTCTACACGCACACAAACAGACTACACTAGGGGCTTCGACACAAGAAACAAAACGGGCAACAATCAGGGCTTCGCTAGTAAGCAGCGAGGTCAGGCCTCCTGTTACACAGAGCAGAAGCACGCTGACAAAACACACCTCGCACGAAAAACAACCTTCGCCTCAACAGGCTTCGGTGCACTACTACAGGCGAGGTATGCAACGCGAGCTCAAGCAAAAGCACAGGAAACAGGGCTTCGCTGCTTGAACAAGGAACACAGAAAAATGAACTCTCTGGATGTATTGCAATCGAAGTGTGGCTACAGGAGCTCAACAGTAAATGCTCAAAGTGTTAAATGTTACCTACCGAGCCCCCATATTTATAGCCCACAGTTCACCCAAAGGAATTGACTACACTACCCCTAGGGTTTACATTCATTTTGTCTCTACAGAACTAAGGGGTACAAAAGGTAGTCCACCTTTATTCTGGAGGCTTCTCTGTCAGCTTTGCAGAGGGGACAGTGTCAGCCTTTTACAGAACAGACATTGTCAGCCTTTGCAGTCTTTGACTTTCTGCTGCCTCCCTTCGCACGCGAGGGTGCGGAAGCTTCGGCGAGAAGCCTTAAGCCTGATGGCCTTCGCTTCACCGAAGTCAGTCTCCGATACACTGACGGTTTTGAGCCGAAGCCGTCAAAGCTCCTTGGGCCTTCGCACCAACACCTCCGGAGTGGACCACCACGACTTCGCAGCTACTCCCAGCTCGAACTCCGTCCGTCCGTTTACCGAAGCCATGCAGGCCGAAGCACCTCAAGTCATCCTCACTTCCGAAGCCCCACCTTCGGAATACCACCCTTCGAAGTCCCTCCTTCGTCCAAGGCCTCCGCATGAAGCATTCCATGAGCACTTCGTCGCAGTGTCTCTCCCCGAGCACACTCCTCGACGAGCCTCACCCGGACCATGCCTTCGATGCACCTCGACTTCTGAGACCTTCGTCGGGCACCTTCGAGTGTCTCCCTCCGGAGCACACTTCGAACACCTTGCCTCCGCAGAGGACTTCTTCCAACCAACTTCGAAGTTACTCCATTCGGAGTACCTTCGAAGTGCCTCACCTCCGAGGACTTTGTCTCGGAGTACCTTCAGCCGGAGCCACGCTCCGCACTCTCTACCTTCACCTGGCACGCCTCGACCCGAGGACCGACCCGGACCACCTTCGCAGCCATCGTGACGGAGCTCCCCGCTCCCCTGGCATCAAGCCTCCTGCTTGACCCAGGTTCACCTGGCTCGAACCTTGTTCGTCGCCTCCGAAGTCCCTGCGCACCACCGACAAGCAAACAAGTGTATCCAGTACTCCGGAGACCTCTCCGGGTTAGCAACCTTCGGTACACACTCCGGTGTACCGCCCAAAATACCGAAGCCTTCGGTACGAACCCAGTCATCGCGTACTGTCGGACCCCTCCGACAGGCACACTCCGCTGCACAGCTGTAGCAAGCAAACACCGAACACCCTTCGGTGAAACCACCTCCGAACACCCTTCGGAGGTACCACCTCCGAAGCCCCTTCGGAGGTACCCTTCGAACAGAGGGTAAAAAGCCTGTCAATCACTCATCACAAAACACCGAAACCAACCCTTGGTTTCTCACTATACGACCGGAGTTTGAATCAAACCCCGAGGATCCTCCAACACCGGAGGTTCAAAAGTTTTTCGACATCCTTCGAGCTTCAGAAGAGCCATTGCATGAGCACACCACCGTAAGCGTTCTCGCTTTCGTGACTCGTATTATGACTATTAAGTCAAAGTTTGCATTTTCAAACAATTGTTATAAGGAGCTCTTGAATCTGATCAGCGATATCCTTCCTAAGAACCATAAGGTGCCGAAAGACATGTATCAGTCAAAGAAAATGCTTTCTGCTCTCGGTATGGAGTATGAGAAGATTGATGTGTGCCGAGATAATTGTATGCTGTTCTGGAAAGAACATAGTAATGAGGTGAAATGCTTAAAATGTGGTAAACCGAGATTCGTAGAGGTCATAAATGAAGACGGAGAGAAGGTGACGACAGAGGTTGCTCATAAGCAACTTCGTTACATGCCTCTTACACCTCGGGTGAAACGATTGTTTCTATCAAAGAAAACCGCTAGACATATGCGATGGCATAAAGAAGGTGTACGTGAGAATAATCAAGTAATGGTGCACCCATCTGATGGTGCGGCATGGAAGGCTCTAGATGATTTTGATGCAGACTTTGCTAGTGATGCAAGGAATGTTCGCATCGGGTTGGCAACTGATGGATTCACGCCTTTCAATGTAACGGCATCGTCGTACTCTTGTTGGCCCGTGTTTGCTATTCCATACAACCTTCCACCTTCATTTTGTATGAAATATGAATTTATGTTCCTGTGTCTCATTATACCCGGTCCAGATCATCCTGGAACACGACTAAACGTGATGTTGAAGCCCTTAATTGAAGAGTTAAAACAATTGTGGAAAGGAGTTGAAGCATATGACTATGACCAGAAACAAAAATTCAATCTTCGAGTTGCGTATCTGTGGTCGGTCCACGATTTTCCGGCATACGGTATTTTTTCTGGTTGGAGTTGTCATGGAAGGTTGACATGCCCGATATGTGCGAAGGACACAGATTGTTTCCGTCTGAACTTCGGGGGAAAGATTTGTTACTTTGATTGCCATAGATGCTTTTTGCCCATGAATCACCCATTTAGGTTACAGAGGAACAATTTCAAGAAGGACAACATTGTTGTAAAGGGACCACCAAGGCGTTTAAATGGTACAGAAATCGCTGATATGCTGAATGAGTTGGTCCTTAATGAAAATGAGGATGGATTTGTAGGATTCGGAACCGAACATAATTGGACCCACATATGTGGTTTATGGGAACTGCCGTACGTCAAATCACTAATTCTGATGCACAACATTGACGTTATGCATCAGGAACGTAATGTTGGTGAAAGCATTATAAGTACATGTATGGATTTTACTGACAGGACAAAAGATAATGTAAAGGCGAGAAGAGATTTAGCTGAGATTTGTAATCGACCAACCCTTGAGTTGACGAATAGTGGTGGCAAGCCACGTGCCCCATTTTGTTTAAAACCTAAAGAAAAAAAACAAGTAATGAGGTGGTTGAAAAATTTGAAATTCCCAGATGGTTACGCCGCGGGATTTAGAAGAGCTGTGAACTTGAAGACAGGGAAATTAAATGGATTGAAAAGTCACGATTACCACATAATAATGGAAAGACTCCTTCCTGTAATGTTTCGTGGGTACCTGAATGATGATGTGTGGAAGGCGTTAGCTGAGCTGAGCCATTTTTATAGACAACTTTGTGCGAAAGAAATTAAGAAAGATATGATGGAGATGCTAGAGAAAGAGATCCCGGTGCTTTTATGTAAACTGGAAAAAATATTCCCTCCAGGGTTCTTCAATCCAATGCAACATTTATTGGTTCATCTGCCATATGAAGCTAAGGTAGGTGGCCCTGTGCAATATAGGTGGATGTATCATATTGAAAGGTCCCTAAAGAAGCTTAGAGCGATGGTTGGTAATAAGGCCAGAGTTGAAGGTTGCATCGCAGAAGAATTTAAATTGAAAGAGATAGCATACTTCACTAGTGTATACTTCGTTGATCATCACAATGTCAACACACCTGCTACACGGTACCATATGGATGAAGACCATCCTTGTAGTGATCTCCAAATATTTGGGTGGAAGGGCATAACTGTTGGTGTTTCCACGACATATTATGTAACTCAGGAAGAACGAACAAATGCCTTGCTCTACATGTACTCAAATATGGAAGAGATGGAACAATATTTCGCGTAAGTGATTCGTTTTAGTTTTATATTTTACCTCCAAATTTTATACCCGTTTGTTTACCTATTCGTTACATTGACAGTATGTTTGATTCGAAATACTTGACGTCTGGTCGTCAACCAACGGAGAAGCAATTAGATAAATTGCGTCGAGAAGGAGTAAATGGCGGGCCTAGTTTTCTCACTTGGTTCAGAGAACATGTAAATCCTTACCTTTTCTGACACATATTATTTTACTCTACTGGGTTAATTATCTTATAATCTCTTATGATTTGCAGTGCGTGCTCGCTGACAATGTACATATAGACTTGCGACAGCTCTCTTACGGGAGTATTAGTGCCAAAAGTTACGGTCGCTATGATGTTAATGGTTTCCGCTTCCGTTCAACTATATTTGAAGCATATCGACCTCTAGCGGCAACAACTAATACTGGTGTTGTTACAAGGGTCGTTGATGGACAAGGACACGAAACTATGTATTATGGAATCATCAAAAATATAATCGAGTACAAATTTGCCGGGAATAAGGAGATTAAAGTAGTCTTCTTCGATTGTGATTGGTTCGACCCTAAACATGGTACTCGTGAAAACCAATTTGCGATGGTTGAAGTCAAACACGCGGAACGATTATCTAGTTGCGACAATTTTGTCCTTGCTCATCAAGTCGAGCAGGTGTATTATATGCCCTACCCATGTGAAAAACTAAGTGCTTGGTGGGTAGTCTACAAAGTGAATCCTCGGGAACGTCTACACACCCCTAGTGATGACGCTTATCAATTGGAGGTTGAAGAGGTCGATGAGGTTTATCAAGATGATGAATTGCCGACTTCGTTTAATGTAGAGTCAGAATCGTCGACAGATTCTTTTCTCGGCGATTCTAATGATGTGGCAGTTCCCGAGAAAAGGAAACACCAACATAAGAAGAAAAAAGTAACATGGCGTGCTTTGGGGAGAAAAGGACAAATTGATCCTGATTTTGATGATAATTGACAAGTAATTGTTTTCATACATGGATATGCAATATACTTCATATTACATGTTTTTTCATATGTACAAACCTTCTTTACTAATAAATGCTTGTTTGTGCTTATTTTGAACAGGATGTCGAAAAAGATGAAGAGTGTCACGAGGAAGCTCTTCCGCTTGGGGAGTTCATCGGCGAGTACTCCGGCGAGTACACCGACGAGTCAGGAGGACACCCTATTCCAGGGTAGTTCCTCTTCTTCAAACAGACGTCGTCAAGAGCAGCTCCTGAGATGCATAGATCCGACATTAATTGGTCGGCCTATTGCATTTCAACTAGATGAGGAGGTAACTTTCAGATTGTTTTTTATGCCAGTTATAAACTATTACTAATTGTTTCAATACTGTTTTGTAGGAGGAAGAACACTTGGAGAGTGCGGGTCATGAGGATGATCCGGTGGGTGGCGGGCAAGAGAGGGATGTCCCAGAGTGTGCGGCACAGAGGGATGACCCAGAGGGTGTGGGGCAGGGGGATCTCCCGGAGGGTGCGGGTCAGGAGGAAGGTGCTGAGGCTGCCGGCGGGTCCTCGGTAACTTTCAGGACGAGTCACTTGGTCGCTCCACCAGTTGTCTCTTCCGGTGGAGCCAAGATCGAGATTACGCCTGTTGGTGACGGGTAAGTGTAATACTCTTCTGTTGTTTTGCTTTTGTTTTCAAAAAATTTCTTTCACTAAACTAATTAACTTTATTTATTATGTATTTCTAGATCTTGGATTGACTCTCGGTTCGACGACACTTCGAGGGTCAGGCAGGTTAACCAGATATTGGGTAACCTGTGCCATCTGCACTACCCAGGGGTGCTGACAATGCCGACCGGTGAGCGGGTTCTATGCCAGACATGGGACCAGTACCGGTTCGCTCCTGACGGGCGCCACGGAACTGCTCAGGGGGCGGTGTCTCATGACTTCTGGGTATGCACGTGTTTTTTCAATCTACTTTTAGGCTTTTCGAGTTACAACACTGTACTAATCATTACTTTTGCAGTTACGCTTTTGCTTGCCAGAAGTCGGCAATCACCATAACCATGCGCTTCAAGTCTTCAACAACAATGCACATAAGGTGGTGAAGGACGCCATTTCGTATGCCCGCATTCAAGCGAACAATGCTTACTACAAGGAGAAGCTAGGGCAACGAATGAGCAAGGCGACGGGCTCATCGTCAATTTATTTGACTGAAGAAGAATACCGTTCGGTAAACAATTCTAACTTTTTACTCTTCGATTGTTGAGATTTGTTGTCATATAATACAAATAGCATCTCTGTTCAGGTGAGGATTCCGTGGTTTGCAAACCGCGAGGACGCCTATTTCGAATTCTGCAAGATTTGGTCTTCAGCCGCATTTAAGAAGACTTCCGAGCAGAAAAGACAATGCCGCGGGACGGATCCGAAGCACAGATATGGTGCCGACGGACATATTCGCCACGCTAAACGCTTGGTAAGACCGATCTGTCACTCTCTAGCTATAGATACATTGTAATGCGACTAACTCATTTCTAATGTACAGGAAGCTAAATCTGGCAACGTGCCAAGTGACATAGAGGTGTATACCTCTGGTCACAAAGGAAGCGATCCGACACAGCCAGATGTCTTGTGTAGCCAGACAGCCACGGACCATTTGGTGAGATGTTATTAAGAGTTGACGTAATTTCATTTTTCTGCGTCTAGCTAATCGGACATGTTTTTTGCAGGCGCAGTATGGTGAACACATGGTTCGACTCCATGGAGAGGACTATGATTGGCGGAGAGAACCTATGGACCAAATGGCCGTGTACTCCAGCGGAGGTGGCAAAAGCCATGGACGGTGAGACAGTGTTTTTATTAATGTTTTGTGTATGGTATTGTGATGGTAACTAACCCCTGTTAATGTTGCAGGTACTCCATGTTCAATGGAGTTATTGACTCGAGAGCGGTGAGAGCTCAGAAGTCAGCTCAGTCGTCGCAGAGCTCCGTCGGAGTTGGCTCCAGCCGTCGTCGCTCAGAAGAAACCCCGGAGATGGTTCGGATGAGGGAGGAAATGAGGCGGCGCGACGAGCACTACAGCAAACAACAAGAGTACTATACCGCCTGCTTAGCACAACAGCAGGCGATGATCCAAGTAAGCTTACTTTAGAGTGTTGCAGTTCAAAAGTATTCAGAAATAGGTTTAGAACTAACTGATTACATTACAACATGTGTAGCAACTAGCCCAGCAAAACAGTGGATTTGACATGTCCATGTTCCAACCACTACCTCCCCCGCCACCACCACTATCTCCTACATCACCTGAGGTACCTCCTAAATACTTAAGTTAGCGTTTAGAAGGGTAGTTGAGTTCGTTTCTAATTTTGTCTATTTCTTCAGTGTTTCCGTACGCCTGGTCAAGATGGAGCCTCCGGGGCAAATGTGGACGAAGCGGGAGGCAGCGGCGGCGCCCACGACCCAAATGTGGGCGATCAGTGAGTATGGATGTGTATAATGAACCTGGATTGAATCTCGATATGTTATGTGACTTTGTATGTGAATTTGGATGGTATATGTGAATGCAGATGTGTATTGTGACTTTGATTGTGAATTAAGTTGTATTATGTGATTTTGGATGTGATGTGTGAAGTTTTGGATGTGAGATGTGATTTTGGATGATATATGTGAAGTTTGAATGTGATTTTGGATGTGAAATGTGATTTTGGATGTGTATTGTGAATGTGATTGAAATTGTGGTTGGATGTGAGTGTGAGTAGGGGAACCAGGAAAAAAAATACCAGGTAATTTCCGTCGGCTTTGACCATAGCCGACGGAAGTTAGCTGGTTTCGGCCACGTGGGCAGAAAGGCTAACTTCCGTCGGCTTCGGCCCTAGCCGACGGAAGTTAGCTGACCCTAACTTCCGTCGGCCAGGCTGGCCGACGGAAGTTAGAGCCCCCCTGCTGACGTGGCAGTGTTCGGCGCTAACTTCCGTCGGCCACGTCAAGCCGACGGAAGTTAGCTAACTTCCGTCGGTCGCCGACGGAAGTTAGCTAACTTCCGTCGCCGCGCTTCCGTCGGCCAAAGGCCGACGGAAGATAGCGTTTTGCCGACGGAAGTTGGCTTCTTCCGTCGGGAAAGGGCTAACTTCCGTCGGCTTTGGCCGACGGAAGTTGCCTGTTTTGTTGTAGTGCATAATCATAAACCGGTGGGAAGTTAATTATTCGGAAGAAGGGCCAAAATAACCATACTAAAACTTTATTTGCATTTACGGAGCATTTGATTTCATGGACTAAAGTTTAGTCTATATCACGTCAGATGTTTGAATATCAATTTGAAGGAATAAACATGAACTAATTATAAAAATAATTATAGAATCGGAGGATTATTCACGAGACGAATCTATTAAACCTAATTAATCCATGATTAACAAATGTTTACTGTAACATCACATTATCAAATCATAACGTAATTATATTTATTATATTCATCTCGAAATAATCTATCAATTATGAATGAGTTTTATAAATAATCAATATTTACTACTCTAAAATAATATCTAAATATCCAATGGAACATGGACACAAAAATTCGTCACGCGTATATAAAAAAAGTTAACCAGAAGGAAAAACAAAAGCTAAAATTTCAAACGAAAACACAAAATTCCGCGAGGAGGCGCAGCAAGAACAGCAGCACTGCAGCAGCAGCGGGAGCCGCAGCCTTTCTCGCGGCCGGGACCACCGCAGCAGCAGCCACAAGGCACAAGCCGAGAAGAACCGGCCCGAAGAGGCGATGTTGCCAGTAGTACTGTTTGGTTTAGAGCTGGGACATGGGCCGGGCCGGGCCGGCCCGGTCCGGGTCCTTGGGGCCAGGACCTGAAACGGGTCGGGCCTTTTCGGCCCGGAATAATTAAGGGCTGTGCCGGGCTGGCCCGTGCCTGTGTTTGCCAAGCCCAGGCACGACCCAAAGTCCTACGGGCCTAGATGGGTCGGGCCGGCCCAAAAACGGCTCAACCTTGTAACAAATTTTTTTAATATGATTATGGAAATATTTATTTAATTTATATATATATATAATAAAAATACTAGTTCACATAAAATAATAAAACAACACTAAAAAAATTAGGGGAAATAGATTTCATTAATAATAGTGACACTACAAAGTTGTTGCCTCGTTAAAAACCTTACGCCCTAGTGTAGGGTTCTCCTTGTAAGGAAAAGAGTACAACAACATTATTACAAACATTATTACGAAACACAATATTAGTCTTGATTGTCGTCGCCGAGGCGAAACTCAGCCATCTGACACTCGATCTCTGCTTCTTCTTGACGATGTTGCGCCCGTTCGTCCGCCTCAAGCCAATCTTTTAGGCAAAAGATTGTCTCAATGGTGTCCGCGGTAAGGCATGACCTCCTTTCTTCGACGATCCTTCCAACAGCGCTAAACGCTTGCTCGGATGAGACCGATGATGCTGGAACTAGCAACATGTCTCGAGCAAGGTGGGCTAAGACTGGAAGGGTGTTTTCCTTATCCTTCCACCATGCTAGGAGGTCAACCTTATCCTTATGAAGCATCGGGTCGTGAGCCATGTGATTGGTATCAAGGTAGTGGTTGAGCTCGGAATCGGGATTCCAATTCTAGTTCCCGGAGTGCCTGTGGAGGAAGATGTTTCTTTGTCCTTCTTGAAGTACTTCTTCCATAAGTTCTTGGAGCTTGACTTGCTTTCCTTTTTTTGGGTGACTCCTCAACAAATGATCGAGACGCACCTAACTTCTGCTGATACAAACGAAAAACTCGATACAACTCATCAGAAACATGTTGATAAGCCTCAGAAAAATCAAGTTCCATTGCATCTCCCATTGAATCCAAAGCAACCTTCAAAATGTCTAGCTTTTTACGGGGATCAAGTATTAAAGCAAAACAATAAAGATGGGGGATTGCAGTAAAATATTTTAGAAATTTTAACTCCATTGCTTTAACAATGGGTTTCAAGAGTGTATTCGACCTGTTCTCGCTAAATTGAATCGTAAAATTCCAAAGGCACTCAAGTACCTCACATGAGGTTTGATAGTATACTCCTGAAAGAAGTACCGTCGCATTATAAAAGGGCTTTAGAAACTTACGCGTGCGTGTAGCGACCTCCCAATCAACGTCAGTGAGAATTAAAATTTCATCGATGCTATCATCATTATCTTGTATCTTAACATTCATTGAGTTTATAAAAACAGATATTAAACTCTCGTAACCTTTTACCTCCCTCAACATTAGATATGTTGAGTTCCACCTAGTCTTGATGTCTACACCAAATGTTCTTGGCTTCTTTTGTTGGGCAACACAGTACTCCCTAAACCTCGCCCGCACTACTGTGTGACCTACAATGAAACGAACAGCTCGACGTATTTTAGATAATAAGGCATCAATTTCCCTCATACCTGCTTGTGTGATTAGGTTGATGATGTGGCATATGCATCTTTGGTGGATGACATAACCACCAATGTAGCTCTGTAGTTGTGGCTCCAATATCTGCATCGCCGTTGTGTTCGCCGAAGCATTATCCAAAGTGATGGAAACAATCCTGTCCTGCACGTTAAATTCTTGGAGCACTTCTAGGATTTGCTCAGCAATTGCAGATCCGGTATGTGATTGCATGAGCTTAAATCCTATAACACGCTTGTTTAACTGACGCTTATTATCTAAGTAATGTGCAACGACACTAAGGTAAGAGGTGTTTTGATGTTGTGAAGTCCAAATATCAGATGTAATAGCAAAAGAAGTATGAGTCGTACTAAAAGTTCGTTTAAGTTCTTCTAATCTACTACGATACAAAGCTACAATATCATTTTTGGTGGTTCTTCTAGTGATGCCCCTATATTGCGGGCAAAATGCACGTTGGACCAACCTCTCGAAATGATGACTTTCACCTTGTCTAATAGGTAGATCCTCCGCGACTATATAACGCGCGATCTCATCACGAGCGCGTCGTGGGTCATACGTCCAGGAGCTTACCGAACCGTCGGAGCCGAAGGTGATTTGTGTCTGCCTAGCTCCTCCATCTACCGCGTGTGATCGCTCCTTGAGATGTGCCTTGTAGTGTCGGTTCAAATGGCTCATCCCACCACCTTTAACTGCAGACAACATTTTTGAACAATATTTACATTTTGCATATCTTACCATCTTACCGTCAATGCACTCTTCGGTTGCCACAAAGTGCTTCCAACACTCTGCTTTGCCATGCTTTACGGTGGAAGGTCCGGCTGCCTCTAGGGAGGCGTTGTCGGGGGAGACATTATTGGGGGAGGGATTGTCCGCTGATGGGTATGCATCCTCAAACCCATGCACCCCATCCATATGTTGGTCATCCATTCCGTAGTCGTCCATGCTCGGGGATAGCTGACGAGCATCGACAGACATACGGGGAGGAGAATGGCGGCGCTTTTGGGAAGGCCTCATCGAAGTCGACCTACATAGTCGCCCACGATCACTCATAATTAACACTTAACGGCTATCACACACAACAAAGATTGCTGCTTGAAGGCTTGAAGCCTTGAATGTCGATGAACTGGTGTGTGGAGAAAATGAAGGAAAGATGTTGTATTTATAGACTTGTTGGTTGTTGCTCGTGTCAGTCTTTTTTTTTCAAATCTATTAGACTAAGTACACTACTGACTACTACTACCTACTGCGGTACTGCCTAGTGCCTAGTGCATTGGAACTATAGCCTAGCGCAGCGCAGAGCAAGACTGCTAGAGCTCACTGCCGCTCAGCCGCTGTGCGCCTATCAGCCTGTGCCGCACCGCCCACTCACGGCTTCCCATTGCTAGTTTTTTTGCGCCTACCCACAGTCAATGACTGGTGGGCCCTTCTTTGACGGTCCCCACTTGTCATCGTCACGTGCCGTCGTCTCCCGCTCGCGCACGCAAGGCACCCGAGAGGCCGCCTCGCCACAGTTCACCACTTCACCTCACGGACTCATGGGCTCTCGACCAGTCCGCTTGCGACAGGTGACCGTGACACTCGACAGTCCGCCAGTCCGCACGTCCGAGGCGCCGACCGCCAGTCCGTCGAGCCGCCCAAGAGCCGACCGCCGAGTCGCCGACGCCGACCGTCGGTCCGTCGTTCGGGTCACGGAGTCACGGGCGACCGTGAAGGTGAAAGCTGCCGCCTGCCAGCCTGCGACGGGCGTGGTGTCGTCCGGCCGTCTGGCGTCCGCACCTGAGCTCCTCCACGGCTCCACGCTCCGTGCCGGGTTCCGCCACTCCGCTCTCCGTCGTGCGAGGTGCGACTGCAAGGTGCAAGGTCCGCCGTAGTCTAGCTAGTACTCCATTACTCCACTGTCCACTCCTTCACCCTAGGTCCCTACTCCCTAGCCTCACCAGAATCCGATTCCCCCGGCGGACAGCGACGCGGCGTCACGGGCCACGGCGAGAGTGCGACACGGCGAGAGGGACTTGAGGTTGAGGACGACCGAATATAGGTACGCCATCGATTCATGTTTTTGGCTTTGAAATTTGAATGGTGCCCGTTTGATTTCTATTGGGGAATGGTGAATCAGTGAATGTGGACGAGTGGAGTAGTGGTCATAATTTCATTTTAGTTTTTAGTGTCATGCGTTCAAGTGTTCATGCGTTAGTTGTGCAAGTGTTCATGCGTTAGCTGCCGCGGCTGCCGACGCCGGCGAAGGAGTTGCTCCGCGTCACCGGCACCGACCGCGGCGCTCGCGCCCTCGCGTCCCCTGCCTGCCCCTGGAGCCCGACCGTTCGCCGTTTGCCGCATGCTCCGTGGTCGCCTGGTCGGTACAGCACCCGTGCCTCCCAAGGGCCTTTCTGTGCCGGGCTGGCCCAGGCACGGCCCACTCTACGGGCCGTACCCGTGCCGCCCATCGGGCCCAACATGTAGGCCCAGGTACGGCCCTTGTACGGGTCGTGCCGGCCCGGCCCATCAGTGGGCCGTACCGGGCCGTGCTTCGCATGGGCCGGACCTCCGTGCTTTGGGCCGGCCCAAAAAAAGTCCGGCCCAAGTCCCAGCTCTAGTTTGGTTTATGGCGAAACAAAGACATCGCCTGCCTTCTCGCTTCGTCCGTTCACTCGAATCTTTCTTCATGTTTAAAGGACATCCAAACCCTCCCATGTGTTATCCTACATATAACAAAATATGTAGCTCATGTTGGAAATAGCAGCACTATTAGGTTTAACTTATTCCACAAATAAATCATGACGTGAAACAGATGAATATGCATAACCAGGGTAGACCAGTACACTATACACATGAACAGGAATAATGTACCGAACATGGTGAAACTAATGGTGATGCATGTGTGTATCAGGTGGTACATGTGTGTATCAGGTTGGTGCATGTGTGTATCAGGTGGTACTTGTGTGTATCAGGTTGGTGCATGTGTGTATCAGGTGGTGCATGTGTGTATCAGAAACGTACCGGATGTTAACGGTTGAAGCAGTCATAGATCGGACTGGTACCACAACGACGACGCGCGGTACCGGACGACGGCGACGACGGGCAGCACTCGAGCGAAGAGGAAGACGAGCCGTGGTGGACGAACGTGAGCAGTCGTGCGGAGCGCTTCCCAAAAACCTTATTCGCCCTCTCCCGGTGCAGGATCTCGAAGGCGACGGGTTCCGGAGACCTGCTCTTCCGCTCAACGGTGCACGCCGATGAGAGGAACGGAGTAAACTACGAATGGCAGCACAAAACAGAGAAGAATGGCGAGACTCTTCAGATCTCTCTTTCGCACACAATTGTCGCTCAGTGTTCGGTGGAGGAGTAAATAGACGCGTGATCAGGGCGTAGAAACTGCCCCGAAGTTGAATCGGAACCGTTCCAACTTACACCCGCAGCAAAACGGAATGGCAAAAGGGAGCCGCGTCTGCGCAAGCAATCGGAGCCGATTTCGGCAGACCATTCACACGCATGTCGTGCGCCCACGCCCTCCGGCCCCGGCCCGTGCCCATGCCCGAGCCCGGCCCAGCCCGGCGAGGCGAGGTGAGCGAGCGCGCACGTGTGTTTCTCTAGTCTCCTCTCACCCATATAGGTCTAGTTGCAAGGAGAGCACCATCCCTTATAAGTTGGTCTTCCTCTCCTAGAACTAGCAAGGTGGGACTAAAGATTCACATGCTCCCTCTACATGGTGGGCCTTTGAGATTTTTCCAGGAATTATTCTTCAAATAAACTTGGGCCAAGGCCATTTATTCAACAATCCCCCACCATAGCTCAAAGTCCCACAGAGATTTGCGTGATTCTTTTGTGTTGTTTATATACCAGTGTTTTGATGGAGACCGGTTAAGGTTGAACATCCATCTAGAGCTTTAAGCTACACTCACTCACAACTTGAACAATGGACTATGCCTTGAATTGCAAGTTTTGTGCAAGTAAGTTTTACTTAAAGTCTTAACTGATACTAGGCTGCCAGTAGCCTACCCCTCGGGTGGAGCGTATAAGTCATACTCCTTGGTCTCTTCATGAGCTTACTAGGAGACTACCCAAGTCTCCATAGACTGCGACCAACAATCGAGTTCATATAGGTGTATTCTTTCAAGAATGCTCTGCAGGATAGCATCTTCACTAATATAGCCAACAGAACACATTAAGACAGTCGTCAGCCTGCCTAGCAGTTTCTGAGAGTATTGCATCTTCACTTAGAGTGGGTTAAAATTACTCTCTTCAGTTAACTTATGGCTTGTTCTTCCTAGGTCCTAATTCACGGGATCGCCGATCACATAGGTTGGGTTACTACCATAGTGTAACTCACATGTGTCTCATACCCATCTCCTTCGATGCATTGTCTATCACATTCCGTGATAATCCCTTTGTAAAGGAATCTGTCAGGTTTTTAGATGTTTGGATATAATCCAATGTTATAACTTCGGAGTTTCTCAATTTCCTGACAGATTTCAATCATCTCTTTACATGTCTAGACGATTTCATGTTATCCTTAGAACTATTCACCTTGACAATGGTTGTTTGATTGTCACAGTTCATAAGGATAGCTGGCACTGGTTTTTCAACCACTAGTAAATCCATCAATAGATCACGCAGCCATTCTGCTTCAACAGTGGCTGTGTCTAGTGCCGTGAGCTCTGCTTCCATGGTTGACCTCGTCAATATGGTCTGTTTGCAAGACCTCCATGAAACAGCTGCGCCTCCAAGAGTGAACACATATCCACTCGTGGCTTTGATCTCATCAATATCAGAGAATCAGTTTGAATCACTATAACCCTCCAGTACCGAAGGGTACACAGTATAGTGAAGTCCAAAACTCATAGTACCTCTTAGATAGCGCATGACTCTCTCAAGCGCACGCCAATGATCATCTCCCGGATTAGAAGTAAACCGGCTCAATTTGCAAACAGCAAAAGAGATGTCAAGCCTAGTAGCACTAGCTAGGTACATGAGTGATCCAATAATCTAGGAGTATTCCAATTGATTCCTAGCAACTCTCTTATTCTTTCGAAGTAACAAACTAGGATCATAAGGTGTTGGAGAAGGCTTACTGTCCATATAGCCAAAGCGGCTTAAGACCTTTTCCACATAATGAGACTGCAAAAGTGTAATCCCATTCTCATCCCTTATTAGCTTGATGTTCAGAATTACATCAGCCACTCTCAGATCCTTCATATCAAAATTTTGAGACAAGAAAGTTTTGATTTCATTTATCACATTAATACTTGTCCCAAAGATCAGTATGTCGTCGACATATAGGCACATAATGACTCCCTCACCCCACCATAGCGATAGTATACACATTTATCTGCCTCATTGACTGCAAAGCCCGCAGATGTTAGAGTTTTATCAAACTTCTCATGCCATTGCTTAGGAGCTTGTTTCAGACCATACAAAGATTTTAATAGCTTACACACCATGCCTTCTTGACCTTTTACTACAAACCCATCAGGCTGATCCATGTAAATTTCCTCATCCAACTCTCCATTAAGAAAAGCTGTCTTAACGTCCATCTGATGAACGAGAAGACCATGTGAGGCAGCCAAAGAAAGTAGTACTCGAATAGTGATCAATCGAGCAACAGATGAGTAAGTGTCAAAGAAATCTTCGCCTTCTTTCTGGGTATAGCCCTTGGCTACTAGTCGAGCCTTATATTTTTCAATAGTACCATCATGCCTAAGCTTCCTTTTGAACACCCACTTGCACCCTACAGGTTTGCAACCATAAGGTCGTTCTGTCACCTCCCAAGTCGTGTTAGCAATAATGGAATCCATCTCGCTACGGACAGCCTCTTTCCAATAGTCTGCATCAGGATATGCATATGCTTCTGACATAGACGTGGGAGTGTCATCCACAAGGTACACAGTGA
The DNA here is from genome assembly GCA_019279435.1 of Zizania palustris. Lineage (NCBI taxonomy): Eukaryota > Viridiplantae > Streptophyta > Magnoliopsida > Poales > Poaceae > Zizania > Zizania palustris. The sequence continues at coordinate 45,652,162 of JAAALK010000082.1, read as the reverse complement.
AATCATCACCAAAGGATTTAATTATTCTTCGTCTCTTGCTCCTCCTAGGAGCTTCACTGTCATCCTCCTCAGGGACGGTTTCATGTGTTTGTTCAGAAAGTTCAGGTGGTGTGATTGAATTGGGAATTATCTCAGGGGTTTGACTAGAAGTGCTATGAGTATCTTTTATTGGAAATATGCTATCAAAAAATGTTGCATCTCGAGACTTCATAATTGTACCAACATGCATGTCTGGTACCTCAGATTTTACTACTAAAAATCTATAGGCAATACTGCGATGAGCATATCCTAGAAAGACACAATCCACAGTTTTAGGTCCAAGCTTGCGCTTCTTAGTTATTGGTACATTGACTTTCGTCAAGCAACCCCATGTGCGCAAGTAAGAAAGTGATGGTTTTCTTCCAACCCACATCTCGTATGGGGTTTTGTCCTTATTCTTGTTAGGAACTCTATTTAATACATGACAAGAGGTCAGTAACGCCTCCCCCCACCATGCCTCAGATAATCCCAAAGTGTCTAACATGGCATTAACCAAGTCAGTCAAGGTGCGGTTCTTCCTTTCAGCAATCCCATTTGATTCGGGTGAATAGGGAGGTGTTCTCTCATGTATAATTCCATGTTCCTCACAAAATAAGTCAAACTCATTTGAAAAATATACTCTCCACCACGATCCGACCTAAGTCTTTTGATCTTTCTCTCTAGTTGATTTTCAGCTTCTGCCTTATAAATTTTAAAATAGTCAAGAGCCTCATCTTTCGTTTTTAATAGATAAACATAGCAAAATCTAGTCGCATCATCAATTAGCGTCATGAAGTATCGTTTTCCACCCTTTGTTAACACGCCATTCATTTCACAAAGATCTGAATGTACGAGTTCTAGTGGTTCCAAGTTTCTCTCCTCGGCTGCCCTGTGAGGCTTACGAGGTTGCTTTGACTGCACACAACTATGGCACTTAGAACCTTTAACAATGGAAATGTTTGGAATTAAGTTCATACTAGAAAGACGAGACATCAAACCAAAATTTATATGACATAAACGTGAGTGCCAAACATTGACATCATCACCAACATTGCCACATATATGGTTCACAAATTTATTGCAGAAATCAGAAAGGGAAAAGCGAAACAAGCCACCACATTCGTAGCCTTTACCAATAAATAGTCCATGTTTTGACACGACTACTTTATTAGACTCAAACACCAATTTAAACCCATCCCTACATAGACGGGAGCCACTAACTAGATTCTTGTTGATAGAAGGGACATGTTGCACATTCTTCAGCTGTACGATCTTTCCCTAAGTAAACTTCAAATCTACCGTGCCAACACCATGAACAGAAGCATGAGACCCATTCCCTATTAGGACGAAAGAATCCCGAGTGACCTGGTAAGAAGAGAACAAAGAGATATCAGCACAAACATGTACATTAGCCCCTGTATCAACCCACCAATTGGTAGACTGATCAACTGAAAGAACGGTAGGAAAATTACCATACCCGTTCCCATCTTCAGTATTGCCAATGGTCACATTGACAGACTTTGAAGTTTGTCCTGCATGAGCTTTCATTCCTTTGTGATGTGGACACTTCTTGGCCCAATGGCCAACTTCTCCACATACAAAGCAAGGCTTCGCATCTGTGTTACTCTTCTTCTTCTTGTAGTTGGTAGTTTGTTTAACTTTGAATTTCCCTTTGTTCTTGTCTGAGGGTTGATGCACCACGTTGGCGCTCGATTGCCCCTCACCTTTTGCCGCAACGTCCTTTTCCCTGACTTTCTCCTCAACATCAAGAGACCTTATCAAACTCTCAACAGAGAATTCCTGTCTCTTGTGTTTGAGTGCAGTACCGAAACTCCTCCATGAAGAAGGTAATTTCGCAATAATGCAAGCAACCACAAATGTGTCGGGTAAGGCACACTTTAGGAGTTCGAGTTCTTTAGCAATGACCTATATTTCATGAGCCTGATCCACCACAGAACGGTTATTAACCATCCTGTAATCATGAAATTGCTCTATGACATATAAGGCATTGCTAGCATCAGTAGCACCGAATTTGGCATTCAGTGCATCCCATAACTCCTTTGCATCTGTCATGTGCATATACACCTCGCACAGACGATCAGCAAGAACACTAAGAATGCATCCTACAAAGATTGTAGTGGCATCCTTGAACTCTTTCTCTTTTTCAGCAGAAAGATCTCCTTCAGGTTTGCCACTACTAACCCAGTAGACATTCATAGCTGTTAGCCACAAAGTGACTTTGATCTGCCATCTCTTGAAGTGCACACCGGAAAATTTCTCCGGCTTTAGTGCATCGGCAAATCCAGCCATATCAAAACCACAGTGTCTATAATAAGGTTTTTGGATTGTTGGAAATAGCAGCACTATTAGGTTTAACTTATTCCACAAATAAATCATGACGTGAAACAAATGAATATGCATAACCAGGGTAGACCAGTACACTATACACATGAACAGGAATAATGTACTGAACATGGTGAAACTAATGGTGATGCATGTGTGTATCAGGTGGTACATGTGTGTATCAGGTTGGTGCATGTGTGTATCAGGTAGTACTCGTGTGTATCAGGTTGGTGCATGTGTGTATCAGGTGGTGCGTGTGTGTATCAGAAACGTACCGGATGTTAACGGTTGAAGCAGTCACAGATCGGACTGGTACCACGACGACGACGCGCGGTACCAGACGACGGCGACGACGGGCAGCACTCGAGCGAAGAGGAAGACGAGCCGTGGTGGATGAACGCGAGCAGTCGCGCGGAGCGCTTCCCAAAAACCTTATTCGCCCTCTCCCGGTGCAGGATCGCGAAGGCAATGGTTCCAGAGACCTGCTCTTCCGCTCAACGGTGCACGCCGATGAGAGGAACGGAGTAAACTACGAATGGCAGCACAAAACAGAGAAGAATGGCAAGACTCTTCAGATCTCTCTTTCGCACACAACCGTCGCTTAGTGTTCGGTGGAGGAGTAAATAGACGCTGTGATCAGGGCGTCTCTTCATTCTCCATTAGAAACTGCCCCGAAGTTGAATCGGAACCGTTCCAACCTACACCCACAGCAAAACGGAACGGAAAAAGGGAGCCGCGTCTGCGCAAGCAATCAGAGCCGATTTCAGCGGACCATTCACGCGCATGTCGTGCGCCCGCGCCCCCCGGCCCCGGCCCGTGCCCGTGCCCGAGCCCGGCCTGGCCCGACGAGGCGAGGCGAGCGAGCGCGCGCGTGTGTTTCTCTAGTCTCCTCTCACCCATATAGGTCTAGTTGCAAGGAGAGCACCATCCCTTATAAGTTGGTCTTCCTCTCCTAGAACTAGCAAGGTGGGACTAAATGTTCACATGCTCCCTCTACATGGTGGGCCTTTGAGATTTTTTCAGGAATTATTCTTCAAATAAACTTGGGCCAAGCCCATTTATTCAACAGCTCACCTTAGTTATGTATGTGGTAATCTATTTTTTTATTAAAATCCTATAATATTAAGCACCCGTTTATCCTTTATAGTCTGGGGCTAGATATCGAGGGTCTCTTCCTGAATATACCAAAGGCTTTGAGGCTTTGAGTTCTCGTTTGTTGCAACCAATAAGTTCATAAAGTACACTAAGGATAAACAAGTGCAGTCTATCACCGCTATTACGGTCATTAAATTCATCTAGAGCATCTGTCTCTAACCACACCATCACTCATAACGACACTCGGTTTCTTGGTTTTGCTTTTTTGGGAGCAATGCAAGGAGATGGACATCGAGGTATGCTACATCTTAATAAGCCACACACACGGCAACATATAGGTTAAAATGGTCAATGGTACGATTTGATCTATCGAGGCCTTAAGATCCACGCTTCGAACTAGCTCGATAGATACACACAAGGCTCGATCTTTCATCGTAGTTTGTATACTAGCGCTATGGGTCTCATGATGTAGTCCTAATGGAGGTCGGAGATGCAAGAGATCAACACCTTGTAACACCCTGAATTTTCAGAAATAAATAAAATTAAGAAATACAAATTTTGAATAAAAGAGTTAAGTTTGAATAATGAAATGACTCGAGATGATAAATAATTAAAATATTAAGAAATAATCCAAGTTTTGAGTTGGAAATTTTTTGTTAAAATCCCCAATTCAAAATAACATTTTAGGAATTTTTCCGAATTTTTAGGACCTTTGTAACTAGCATAAAAAATACAAATGAATTGCAGGAATTATTTTAATTGGAAAAAGGAATTTAAATCTTATTGGGCCGCCTCCCTCCATTCTCTTTCCAGGCCGGCCCAACCCATTCTCGTGTCCCACTAACAGCCCCCCCACCTGTTAGTCTCCCTCTATCCTCTCCCGTTCGCGCTCGTGTCCCACCTCCCCTCTCGTTGTCTCTCAGGCCCGCTTGTCGGCACCACCCCTCGCGCTCATGTTCGCTGACCGCAAGGTCCCACTTGTTGGTATCGTCTTCTGTTGGGGGAATAAGTTTTTCCCTTAAACATAGGCCAAATGACGTCAGCCTCCGCAGGCCTTGGGCCCGGAGCCTGGCACCGCCGAAGCATGAAGTCAGAGAGGAACCCTCCTACCGAAGTTTTTTCCAAGCAGCAATTAGTCCAAGCCTCCGGGCTCCCTTCGGAGTCCTACGGAGCCTAGCCTCCAGGCTCCCTTCGGAATCCTCCGAAGCCTAGACTCCGGACCCTTTCGAAGCTAAGTCCCCGGAAGTCCATTCGGAGTACCTTCGAAGCCTTTAATGTAGTCTCCGCCTGAAGAGCTCTGACCACTACCTCGAACCAGGAAAATATCTTAACTCCGCTGCAGTGCAGAGCCATACCGGGGGCCCCTCCGCCCCTAGTATGTCATTTAGCTGCTCAGAAGTGACGTTTATCTGACACGTCTGTAAAGCTGTAAAGCTGTTTGTACAGTAGTCTAGTCTTTTTCCCTTCTTGCCCCTATAAGGCCTATGACAGTATGACCTGTAGAGGGCATTTAGGTCTTTTCCTTTGGCCTGTGTGCCTATAAAAGCAGGGCCATGCCCTTGTGAAGGAGAAGAAGGAGAAAAAGGAGAAGAAGATCAGTAGAGGCAAAAACTATGCCAAATCCACCACAGACTGGACGTAGGGCTATTATCCCTTTCGGGAGGACTGAACCAGTATACATCCTTTCTCCCTCTATGAGAACCCTTCTAGGTTCACTATATACACCATATACACACAAATCTGTGTTGTAGCTAACGCAATTGCTACATCAGTTGGCGTCGTCCGTGGGGAACCTAGTCCTAAAAGCTAAGTTCTCTGTCGCTGCTTGTGTCTCGAAGTGCGCTTGAGGGGGGAGCTTCGAAGTTTTCTTGCTTCGCGCACCCTCCAGCAAGGGGCTTCGAGTGCAGATCGAAGGCCTTTTTCGCCTTCCACCATCCCTCGCGCTTCGGAGTTTACGCTCCGACAAGGGGACCCGCTTCGCGCGCCGAAGGCCTCCAAAGCCCTAGGGGCTACAAGGCAAGTCTTTCACCCTCACTTTACGAGGTATGTACACAGTCCGAAGGCTCACTTAGCTGTGCAAATTTACAATTATTCCAATAAATCATCGAAGTCTTACTTCGTCAAAAACTCGAAGCCTTGCTTCGCCTTATCAAAAACTCGAAGCCTTGCTTCGCCTTATTTAAAATTCAAAGCCTTGCTTCACTTTACAAAATCCGGAGGACCCCTCCGAAGGCTACACAGCGCCTCCGGGCCCGTAGCAGTGGGCTTTAGGACTCCCTTGAGCGATGGCTCGAGGTGTTCAGGACTTCTGGGCGACGGCTCGACGAGTTCGGGATTCTAGGCTCCGACCTAATGCATCCCAGGGTCAAAGGTGGCCCATGGTTGAAGGTGGCCCAGAGTCGTAGGTGGCTCAACCCATCGCAGGTTCGGTGAATCCACACCAAATATCCCTTTCATTCATTACACGATCAAGCTCTAGAAGCCTTGCTTCGCTATCTAAACGCGCACCGAGGCCTCGCTTCGCGTGACGTGATCTATTCTAAGATCTAAGCATCTCGAAGTCATGCTTCGCCAAAAATGGTCAATGGTACGGTTTGATCTATCGAGGCCTTAAGATCCACTCTTCGAACTAGCTCGATATATACACACAAGGCCCGATCTTTCATCGTAGTGTGTATACTAGCGCTATGGCCCTCATGATGTCGTCCTAATAGAGGTCGGAGATGCAAGAGATCAACACCTTGTAACACCCTGAATTTTTAGAAATAAATAAAATTAAGAAATACAAATTTTGAATAAAATAATTAAGTTTGAATAATGAAATGACTCGAGATGATACAAAATTAAAAATCTTAAGAAATAATCCAAGTTTTGAGTTGGGAAATTTTTGGTAAATTCCCCAAGTCAAAATAACATTTTAGGATTTTTTCTGAATTTTTAGGACCATTGTAACTAGCATAAAAAATACAAATGAATTTCAGGAATTATTTTAATTAGAAAAGGAATTTAAATCTTGTTGGGCCGCCTCTCTCCATTCTCTTTCGAGGCCGTCCCAACCCATTCTCATGTCCCACTAACAGGCGGCCCCACCTGTTAGTCTCCCTCTATCCTCTCCCGTGCGCACCTGTGTTCCACCTCCCCTCTCGTTGTCTCTCGGGCCCGCTTGTCGGCACCACCCCTCGCGCTCGCGCTCGCTGACCGTAGGGTCTCACTTGTTGGTATCGTCTTCGCTGGAGGAAAATGCTCCTAAATCCGGCGGAAACCCTAGCCCAAATCTTGCCACCGCCAATTACCTTCCGCCAAATTGGCCTTGCCATCATACTTTCCATACCCCCGACGATCATTTTCCCCCAAAAGTCGTGCCTGATTCCATGTTGGTTCAGTGAATCACAGTTTTTTGGAAAGCCTCGTCGGCCATCTTTGGAAACCCTCGACCTTTCCTCTAATCCCCTTCCTTTCTCACCGTTGGCGACCCCTATATAATCTCTGTGTGTTTCTCCGCTTCCAGGCATCTTGAAAACATCCAGTCGCGCAATCTAGAGCGCCCGCAAAGCCTCTTTGTGCCATCGCCTCTGCTCCCTCTCCAGTCACCGCTCACCGTCATCGAAGGGCTTCATCTTCCTCGCCGTTGATACCCCCGAGACCGCCATTACCTCCCCTCCACCGGCATCGCATCCGTTTGTGCCGCTGACCACCGGAGGTCCGCCGTCGCCAACAACCCGAGAGCTCTCACTGCCCTTGCTCGTCGCCGACCACATCTGACCATCCTCGAGCCCTGTTGGACCGGAAACGGCGACCAGAGGGGGGTGAATGGGAGCTTTTAAAATTTCTGGCTAAAAACTAGCCTTCGGTTTTAGTTCTATCTTCTGCGGAACAGGCTTCGAACACTACCTTCGAAGGTCTGGTTCGGAGGTGCTTCGACAGCTCCGAACACAGGCTTCGCAGGAGCAAAAGTTCGAAGCCAAGAAGTCTTCGCTCCACTTACAACCCTCGAAAATCTACTCTGCTAAGTCAGTGCAGGCTCCGCACACAGGGTGCTTCGAGCAAGCTTTGCACTTCACCCTTCGCAAGAATGGACAGCCCTCTGAGAACTTCGACCAAGTACTTGGCAGCAGCAACTGGTGCTGGGCTTCGTACACGAAGGTCTAAACGCACACAAACGGACTTCGCTAAGGGCTTCGACACAAGAAGCAAAACGGGCTTCGATCAGGGCTTCGCTAGTAATCTGTGAGGTCTGGCCTCAAGTTACACAGAGCGAACGCACGCTGAAAACACACTTCGCACAAAACACCCTTCGCCTAGACAGGCTTCGATGCACTATAACTAGCAAGGTATGTAACACGAGCTCAAGCAAAAAGCACAAAGAAGCAGGGCTTCGCCGCTTGAACAAGGAACACAGAAAATGAACTCTCTGGATGAAATACAACGAAGTGTGTGTGGCTACAGGAGCTCAACAGTAAATGCTCAAAGTGTTAAATGTTACCTACCGAGCCCCCATATTTATAGCCCACAGTTCACCCAAAGGAATTGACTACTTTACCCCTAGGGTTTACATTGGTTTTGTCTCTACAGAACTGAGGGGTACAAAAGGTAGTCAACTTTATTGGAGGCTTCTCTGTCAGCCTTTGCAGAGGGGACATCGCTAGCTTTTTGCAGAGCAGACACTGTCAGACTTGCAGCATTTGACCTTTCTGAAGCCCCCCTTCGCACGCGAGGGTGCGGTAGCTTCGGCGAGAAGCCTTGAGCCTGGTGGCCTTTGCTTCGCCGAAGATAGCCTCCGATACACTGACGGTTTTGAGCCAAAGCCGTCAAAGCCCTTGGGCCTTCGCACCAACACTTCCGGAGTGGACCACCACGGTTTCGCAGCTTCACCCAGCTCGAACTCCGTCAGTCCGTGTACCGAAGCCATGCAGGCCGAAGCACCTCAAGTCAACCTTGCTCCGGAGCTAGCCTTGCTCCGAAGTCTTCCTCCCTCTGAAGCCCCACCTTCGGAGTACCCCCCTTCGAAGTCCCTCCTTCGTCCAAGGCCTCCGCATGAAGCATTCCATGAGCACTTCGTCGCAGTGTCTCTCCCCGAGCACACACCTCGACGAGCCTCACCCGGACCATGCCTTCGATGCACCTTGACTTCTGAGACCTTCGTTGGGTACCTTCGAATGTCTCCTTCCAGAGCACACTTCGAACTCCTTGCCTCCGCAGAGGACTTGTTCCAACCAACTCCGAAGTCACTCCATTCGGAGTACCTTCGAAGTGCCTCACCTCCGAGGACTTTGACTCAGAGTACCTTCAGCCGGAGCCACGCTCCGCACTCTCTGCCTTCACCTGGCGCACCTCGACCCGAGGACCGAATCGGACCCCTTCGCAGCCACCGTGACGGAGCTCCCCGCTCCCCTGGCATCAAGCCTCCCGCTCGACCCAGGTTCACCTGCTACGAACCTGTCCGTCGCCTCCGAAGTCCCTGCGCATCACAGACAAGCAGACAGTGTATCCAGTACTCTGGAGACCTCTCCGGGTTAGCAACCTCCGGCACACACTCCGGTGTACCGCCCAAAGTACCGAAACCTTCGGTACAAACCCAATCATCGTGTACTGTCGGACCCCTCCGACACGCACACTCCGCTGCAATAGCTGCAGCAACCAAACCACCGAACACACTTCGGTGAAACCACCTCCGAACACCCTTCGGAGGTACAACCTCCGAAACCCCTCCGGAGGTACCCTCCTCCGAACACCTTCGGAGGCCAACCTCCGAACACCCTTCGGAGGTACCCTTCGAACCAGAGGGTAAAAACCTGTCAATCACTCATCACAAACACTGAAACCAACCCTTGGTTTCTCAAGCCCCATCTTCGGTATAACCTTGGTCCTCTCTGTATCCTCGTTCCATTTTTGTCTTTCGTTTGGGCCTTAGGTCATTGTCGGCGTCGTCCACCTCGCCGTCGTGTCCTGCCATCGCCGGAGAAGATGAGGACCCATGCTGTTGCCGCGTGCGTGCCAAATTTGATCTGGACCGCTGGATCTACAACGTGCGGTCCAGATTAGATCCTAGATCCGAGCGCTTTGATTTCCTTGACCCGCTGTTGACCGGTATCGTGCCATCACAACCATCCATTTTCATTTAATTCCCCCACGTGCGTCAGCTGTCCGATCTTGATCCGAGCGCTATCACATGTCCGGTCCATATCCCTTGCCTCAGGTTTACGGTGGACCTGATTCATCGTGAACCGGAGTCTGTTTTAATTCAAAATAAATTCCTAAAAATGCTTTTAACTTCAAAAATTCATATCTTCTGTGTTTAAACTCCAAATGTGATCATTCAAATTCCAAAAAAAACATCTTTTTATTCTCCACAACTTGAACTAATTTAATTGTAATGTTTGTACTATTTATTTTATTTATTTTAATTGTTTATTCGTATCGTTTTGTGTGTCAAGAAGATTTCGAAGCCATCGAGGAGCCAGAACCTTACCCCGAAGTTCCACCGTCACCTTTTGCGGATCAAGGCAAGTCACATCCCAACCTCGATCATATCGAGCCGATGTTTTTAAATTAAATAATGCTATAACCAATAGTATTTAATTTCATTATTCCAATTATTAGACATAAATTATACTTAATAGATCCCATGACCCTGTTGTGCAAACCCAAGCCATGCTCTTGAACCTTTTCCTTTGTCACCCTAAATATTTAATATTTACTAGTTAGTGTTCAAGTATTGACACATCTGTTAGTAGGCTAAAATGAGTCGTAGAATAAAATGGTTACTTTTACTCTATTATAATCCCCGATTATTCTAAAAGGTTGGAGGTATTTGGAAAATGGTAAAGTTTGGTAGCATGGTGGGTTCTGGGTGCAAGCGAGGGCATTGGTTAGTCACACTTGGGGTAAACCACAAGTCGATGGGTAAGACCTAACCGGAGTTATGGGTGTTCCAACTTGATGTACCGAGTGAAGGAGGCAAGTTCGTCTGTGGATGAATTGTATCGACGAGCCACAAATGGGGGCTAGAGTTATCCACGAGGGAACCAACCTATGCCATTACGAGTTTGGTTTCGATTGGAGCATTGACGAAACCTAGTGTGGTTGTCTTCGTGTTGGAATGGTTCATAGCGAGGGTTTTGGCAGGATTTTGGTGATTGCAAGCCGACTTCTTGCCTTGTGGGTAAATTTGTGCACCTATGATTAGATTTCAATATTTTCAAAAAGTCATGCCCACGATTATGGGCGAGCCAAGTGATGTTCTCCATAGCTAGTTTAATATTCTAGAATGTGCTTTGGGAATTTGTTTATAAGGGTCGTTGTGCAAGGGAGTACTATTTAACTACTCGAGTTAGTGGATGGTTTCATATCATTACTTACATTCTGTTTATAAAACTTGCTCACTTAAATTGCTTAACTACAAAATGTACTTTTTCGCAACCATGAACCATATGCCTATCCTTATTATTATCCTCACATTACTTTGCAATCTGGTGGCTTGTTGAGTACTTCTGTACTCATCCTTGTTGATACAACTTCAGAACATGCCTACTACGAAGATGAAGGTCTGGAGTAGCTGTTCTAGTTAAGGCACAAGACTTGGGAGATGTTCATCACGAAGCCCTTTTTATTTTTATGGTTGGTGTAAGACAATGTCGTGTGATGAATATTTTGTGAGTTGTTTTTCTTCGGAAATTCAATAAAGTTCAAAATTATTAAATTTGAGGCATTACACACCTACAATTCCATCAATGTCTTTACAACTCTCCCTAGCCGCTCCTGACACTGGTCTCATGATACTACATCTATACATTATCTAAGGCAATGTTGTCCTCCACATCCAACTTAGCCGCTCCTGACACTGGTCAAAGCCGACGGAAGTTAGCTGCCCCTAACTTCCGTCGGCCAGCCTGGCCGACGGAAGTTAAAGCCCCCCCTGGTGACGTGGCAGAGTTCGGGGCTACCTTCCGTCGGCCACGTCAAGCCGACGGAAGTTAGCTAACTTCCGTCGGCCGCCGACGGAAGTTAGCTAACTTCCGTCGCCGCGCTTCCGTCGGCCAAAGGCCGACGGAAGATAGCGTTTTGCCGACGGAAGTTGGCTTCTTCCGTCGGGAAAGGGCTAACTTCCGTCGGCTTTGGCCGACGGAAGTTGCCTGTTTTGTTGTAGTGAAAGATTAGCGTAGTTAATTAAGGTTGAATGATGATGTATGTAATAAGTAGGATTCTATACACCCTAATATAGTAGACCCAATATTATGTAAATAATAACTTGCTCTATGTGACGAGCAAACCACATAGGCAAATCAAACAAAACGAGAGCAACTAAACCCCATCTTAATAAGTTAAGTTTCATGACTCTAGCATGCTTATCCTAACTCACTCATGTAAAAACTCTGGCCACACAAGCTATGTTAGAACACACAAATTAGAGCCCAAATTGCACAAAGGTGTAGTACACTTATGTTGAGTAATATACACTACATAAGCTATTATTCTCTAGGATGTCTAAGGCAAAAAACATGTGTTTTAGTGTTTATGACCAATGTGTTAAAAGTGGACACCTAACCCACACCTAAGTGGTGAACGATAGCACACCACACTCTTTACACTTACACAATTTGCTTAGGTGGTTTTCCACCTAGGCCATGCTAGGCATTTGTAGACGAAGCAACATAGATGTCTGTCTAGGCGAAGCTCAAGTACAAATTTGGGCATGACAAGGAGGTTAGAGCATCTCCATTGTAATTGCTATCCAACTTGTTATCCTTAAAAATAACAAGAATTATCTAAAATGTGTCTCCATTGTACTTGCTATTTGACTTGCTATTTTAGAAGGCTTGTTATTTCTCTCATCAAACTTGTTACATGTAGCAAGTTTAATGAGAAAAATAGGAAGCCCCCTAAAATAGCAAGTCAAATAGCAAGTACAATGGAGTGAGTAACAAAATAGCAAGCCAATTAAAATAAGAAGACTTGCTATTGCTATGAATAGCAAGTCAAAAATAACGATTACAATAGAAATCTCTTAGGTTATGTCCAGTAAGTTTTCTACGTTTTTTTCATTGCTCTATACTCTATAGCACCACCACTAGGAGATAAACAACTTCTTGGCTCTTGTCCCATCGCCCACTTATCTGCTCCTCCTTCTCTCATCTTAGCCTCGACATAAAAGATGAGAAATCAAAACAAAAAACAAACCACAAGGAACATAAACACTATTAATATACTAGTCAGATGCATGTGCTTTGCAACAGAGAACATTATTTTTAAGATGGTATTTGTGTAAAATTCATGTTTATGCGTGATTTATCATAAATCTATTTTTATACAAAATTCTTACCTTCATATAAAATAAAAAAATAAAAAATAAAAAATGCAAAAGTATATTTTTTCTTCTTTTTTATTTTCTTTATTTTCCTTTTTCTTTTTCTCACAGATCTGGCAGTTGTGCGCGCCTGCTTGCATGCGCAGATGCTGCGCGCCTGCTGCGCACCGCTCGGCGCGCGGGCGAGCCGCGCGTGGAGTCCGGTGGGAGGTTAGTGCCCGGTGGGAGGTTAGTCGGCCGGCGGTTTTTATAGGGGCACAAGTTTTAGCCGGTTTTTTTAATTGGTTTTTTATGGGAAGTGAGAATACAGGATTGCGGACGGAGGAACGGAAAACTAGCCACTTTATAATAGTAGAGATATTGTTTAAGTGCAAATTTATAATTCATATATCATGTTATTCACACCGACTAGACGTCAACATTTCATATGTTACTTCCTACTGACTGTAAGAACACCAGATCATAAAAACTATGTGTAAACCAAAACATCCATATATTTTTTCTCCTAATAAAATTATAAAAGTGGCAACATTTCATCTAATAAATACCTCCTAATAAAATAAAACTTTAAAAATTACAACTTTTCATCAAATAAATACCTCCTAATAAAATTCAACTGGGGAAAATTACTCACGTGCCATTATAATTTTCAATAATTGCCTACATACCACTGTCAGTAACTGTGGCGACCCCCATTTATCATTGACACACCGATGACATATTGGTAAACCGTGAAAATTATAATGGCACAGAAGAAATTAACCCTAAAATAAAACCCAACTTTTCATCAAATAAATACCTCCTAATAAAATAAAACCTATAAAAGTGACAACTTTTCATCGAATAAATATATCCTAATAAAATAAAACCTATAAAAGTGACAACTTTTAATAAAAATAAATACCTCCTAATAAAATAAAAATTATAAAAGTGGCAAGTTTTCATCAAATAAATACCTCCTGATAAAATAAAACCTATAAAAGTGGCAACTTTTGATCAAATAAATACATCCTAATAAAATAAAAATTATAAAACTGGCATTTTTTCATCCAATAAATACCTTCTAATAAAACAAAACTTATAAAAGTGGCAACTTTTTATTAAATAAATACCTCCTAATAAAATAAAACTTATAAAAGTGGCAACTTTTCATCAAATAAATACCTGCTAATAAAACAAAACCTATAAAAGTGGCGACTTTTGATCAAATAAATACCTCCTAATAAAATAAAAATTATAAAGTGGCATTTTTTCATCCAATAAATACCTTCTAATAAAACAAAACTTATAAAAGTGGCATTTTTTCATCAAATAAATACCTCCTAATAAAATAAAACTTATAAAAGTGGCAACTTTTTATTAAATAAATACCTCCTAATAAAATAAAAAAACTTATAAAAGTGGCAACTTTTCTTCAAACAAATAAGACTCGGTTGAAAAGGGAAAAATTCTGGATCGTCGTCTCTCGCAGAAATCTCAAATCCCGCGTGCTTGTCTGTTGTCTCCTCCGCTACCGTCCCGCACACGGATCTGGACGCCTCTCCGTCGATCGCTCTCCCTTCTGTCCGTCTCAGCAATCGTCGAGCTTTTCAGCTCCCGCCCAATCCTCCACCGCCGACCCCACCGCACTCTGCCCCGACCCGATCTTCCTTCCGCCCCACCTCCAGTCCGACCGCCCCGCCGCTCTGCTGCGCATCCAACGCCGGCGGCCCCCCCTCCGCGCCGACCATCTTCCGCGAATTCTCCGCTCTCCGCAGTCCACATTCCAACTCCGCAGTCCCGCTCGACCGCCCCGCGCCACCCATGGAAATGGAAGCTCCCGCCGCAGCGGTCGTCGTGCCGGAGCTGGACCAGCAGGCGCAAGAGGCAGTGGTGGTGCAGGGAGTCCGCGTCGCCGGCAACACCTGCCACCAGGTAACCGTTCGCCTCCGTCTCCGGTGTCCTTTGAGTCGTCTCTGTTTCTTCCCGGTGGTCGGATCTGAGAATGTTTTTCCGTTGCTCGGTTCTTCGTCCCTCATCGCAGTGCCGCCAGAAGATTAGGGGGTTAGCGGCGTCCTGCAAGATGCTCAAGAAAAAGAAGAACGGGAGCCTGTGCCCCATCAAGTACTGCAGCAGGTGTTTGCACAACAGGTGAGAGGAATTTTTCCACTTCATTTCTTCTTTCTTAGCTTCATGCGGCAGAGCAAGCTGACTATCTAATCTGAGTGATTCTTGATGCAGGTACGGTGAGAATGTAGAGGAGGTGACCAATGACGAGACCTGGAGCTGCCCCAAGTGCAAGGGCATATGCAACTGCAGTTTCTGCATGTGAGCCAACCGAAGCTAATGCTCTAGTGGCCATGGGTGATGATTATGTATCTTTTTCTTCTTGTTAGAGGTGATGGATTTTGATTTGTGTTTGGCAGGAAGAAGAAGGGGCAGTCCCCTACTGGGATACTCGCACACACAGCCAAGGCTTCTGGGTGCAAATCAGTGCATGAACTACTGAACAATGGATACAAAGGACTGCCTGCCTTGATGGAGAGCAGCCAAAAAGTGAGATATGCACCTCTGAAATTGCTTGGTGCTCAGATGCAAAATTTCACATTTTGTTGTGGTATCATGCAATTCTTAATTCTGTTTTATATGTCTGCTTATCCTTTTGTTATGAACAAGAAAAAGGACCTAAAGAGGGCACTAGAGCCTGCTGCTGCTGGTGAACTGTTGGCTGAAGGGGATGAGAATGTTGGCATTGATTTCAATTCTAGGAAGGTGAATATTGGTGTACGACGTAAGAAGGATAAAAAGCCTGCTGCTCCTGAGAATGCAGTTGTTCTGCCCAGGGGCACTCCATTCACTAGTGTTGCCGGTGCAGAGATGGATCTTGAAGATGTTGGTCCTGCAATCCAATTCGTTGAGTTCTGCAGGACATTTGCTGAGGTAGTATGGAAGAAAGAACAAGATTATTAATATCATGATTGAGCGTGCCTTGTCACACTGATATTTTGCTAGCGACTAAAACATCATGCTTTTTATTTACATGCCTGACACATGTTAGCTAATCGTTTTAAGTATGGAGATGTACACATGCTTTTATTGATATTAAGCATAGTAAGTGTTGTCATTAGAGTTCCCTACAAGGCTACAAGTCAGTGTTCGAAAAGGTGGCCCTAGGCGGCCACCTAGGCGGCAAAAGGCGCTGGGCGCCACCCCAGCGCCGCACGGAGGCTCTGGTCGGCCGACTGGGTGGGCAGGGTGCCTAGGCGGGTCAACCGCGGCCTGGGCGGTTGACCATGGAGCCTAGGCGCCCTGTGCGGCGGCGGCAGCACCTAGCCAGTGAGCGCACTAGCGCGTGCTCCAGAGCGCCAGAGCGTGCGCGCCAGGGACCGCAATCACCCCCGTGCGCCGCTCGTCTGGTTGCCATACTCCTGCGCCGCGCATCGTGCTCCGGCACCACATGCCACGCTCCTAGAGGGGAGAAGGACGAGCGGAGGACACCTGCAGGCTGCAGCGGATGGAGGGGAAGAGAGGAGGAAGAGAACGGCTGGGAGGCTGGTAAGGAGAAGTGAAGAACGCTTCTGGTCGTGGGACTGTTGGATGAGCAGAAAAGAGACTTCCTGATGCTTGGGAACCAGAAAATTAATGTCTAATGCTTGGGAACGAGCAAAATTAATGCTTAATGCTTGGGAACCAGCAAAAGTAATGCCTAGAAACCCTTCAGAAAAACCTGGGAACTAGTGAATTATATGCGTTGGAACCAGAAATTTCTGGTCTTGGAACCAAGAAGAGGCCTGGAAACTTGAAAAAGGAAAGGGAAATGAGAGAGAGCTAGGCGCTAGGTGCCAGGTTGCCGCCCGACTAGCGCCTGGCGCCTACTCGAACACTGCTACAAGTTTGGAATCCCTAGTAAACGCGGTGAGGAATGCCACGGTTCAGTTAGATACAGGCAATCTCTTAATTACCTCCTAATGTGTACAATATTCGAGCGAGTCTTATTTGTAACTAGAAAGTTGCATTTTTATCATATAGAACTTCTTTTCCATCGGATACACATGCAGACATTTTGAAGCTCAGCAAACCTATCAGTTATTCATTTCATGGTTTGTTATTCAAATAACATAACTTTCATCTGATCCAAATTAAATGGTATGTTCTGTCACCGATTTTTTTATTGTGATAAGCTGTTCGTTCAACTGATTAAGGTATGTTTGGTTCTATAAATCTATACGAACCCCTGTAAATGGTATGTGCAAAACCGAGAATGCATGATATCATGATTCGTAATTTTACACGTAGTATGAACAATGTTTGAACTTAGAGCCATATACAATTTTTAAAGTGATGGCATAAGCTTATTAGTTTTCTTCTAGACTAATTTAGTTCTTCTCTTATATACCAAACATCCATGTCCATAGGACATGATTTAGTGCGCCATCAGAAAATTGTAAGAGTTATTCGTTTTTAGGCGATGTGATATTGTCTTAAATCTTCATGTTCATCTCTAACAAATGTTACAATCAGTGCAAGACAATACAGAATAGGTTCTTGTTTTTGTAATTACTGTCAGTTTCATTTGGATTAGATTTTTGGATAATTGTTTGGACGAGTAGATATCACAATTTTTTTTAAGTTGGGCTTAAGTTGTTACCACTGATGAACCTTTCTATTAGGCTTAAGTCATTGCCACAAGTAATCTTTTCTATCTATATTTAAGCATGGATACCATTATTAGTTCCATATTAGAAGCTGTAGCCCTTGAGCCACAAAAACACAGTGCAAATGCTAGCAGAGTTGAGCTAACATTTTGGGAAGGAAGTGTACCTGTATCTGGGGAAAAAGAAGTGTGTACATAATGTGTGTACATATAGGATGTTCCAAATAACTTACAACCCCAAGCGTAACCCCAAGCGTATCATTTTACTGTCCAATCTCATGTACATATTGATATTGTAAATTGTAATATACTATTTTTTGCATTCAAAATATACTCTTTGTTTCATTAATAATAAGACAAGAACAGCACAGTAATTAATATAGTAAGATAGTCTCAAACAATGCTTTTTCTGATATTTAGTTTACATAATAAAGCAAGTATTAATTGTCCTGGTCATACTTCCCTTCAAGCGTTACAAGCTTTTAAATTGAATCTGAATTTTTAAAGCCATTTTTGTTTCTATTATTTAACATGTGAATCTGCTATAAATCCCACATGCTATCTTGAGATTTTTTTTAGTTGTGAATAGACTAACATAGAAATTGTATTCCACACAGATTTTTCAAGTACGAAAAGGCCAACCAGAAAGAATTCTTCAAGACATAGCTGGAGGCCGTGGACTTCGAGTTGTGTCTTCACTTGTTGCCGAGTTTCACATCAATTTATTGTGTATCATCCAAGAAGGCAGAGGAATGAAGTATACATCCCAAACTGATATTTCCTTGTTAGTTTCTGAATGCAGTTGATACATTATAAGTGTGGTTATCTTGTTCCCAGGCCGGTGATATATTCAAGAGATAGTGATGCATGGATAGTTGATGTCGGCAAATGTATAAGTGAATCAACATTTGTCCCTAAGGAGCTACCTCTTGATTGTTTAAGTCAGGGGGTCATGGGATATAAAAACTTGAGCCCTTCTTGTAAGCTACATGTACTGAATTTTTTGTCTAATGAAAGTCTATCTACTGAGTAAGTTTTACCTACCAGGCTACCACATTTGTTTATATTACACTATTACCTACCACATTTATTGTGATAATTCACTTTGCTGTTATCACAATGATGATAGTGTTATTACTTCTGGTGTTATTTTAATTATCTTTTAACATGATGCAGAAAGATGAGGAGCTGCATATTAGCTGAAACAAAAATGTATTGGAAAAAGTTCATTCCTCAAAAGAGAAGGTTTTGAGCTTGGTACGCCTTTTCCCCCTTTACATGGTCTTACAGCAATGAACAAAACATTTCTCTTGTTTGCTAGGACAAGGAACCAAAAGAAGCAACAAAGGACAACACAGATGAACCAACGCTTCTCAAAACTGAAGGAGCAGTTATTACCATTGAAGAACATAAGGATGTCATTTCTGAAATAAAGGAAGGAAATGAGGTCAAGCATGCCGCCATAAATGGTGTGAACAACATTACTAGATATACCTACATATTCTTGTTTCAAATTTATTTGCAATTCTTTGTATCGGTGATCTCTTGTAGTTTTGTTTGATATATGTTACCAAATTACATGTGGTTTGTCTTTCTGCATTTTTTCAAGTTGTATATGATTTTTTTATTTTGTATTTTCAAATGTTCTAGGTACATTTACACGGCATATATGCACATTTTCTTCCTAAGTAAATTAATTGAAGCATTGCCCATGCATATAATATCATTTTGGTAAGATAGTGTAACTAAAGCACATTTGGTAAGATAGTGCCCAAGAAGGATACCTTTCGATATTTGTGATCAATGTTTTAAAGAGATGGGGATATTGGTGAAGATGTTAGCCATAGAACTGGCGACAAGCATGAAGCATCAATTGAAGCTAAAAGACAAGTTTTATAGAACATTGATTAGACCTGCATGTTGTATGGTGCAGAATGTTGGTCTACAAAAGATGGCATGTTCAATAGTTAAGTGTTGCAGAAATGCATATGTTGCGTACTTGCGTTAGATTTGTGGGAACAAGAATAATCGAGTCCAGAACAATGATATACATGATAGGTTAGGGGTAGCATCAATTGAAGATAAGCTTGTACAACACTAGTTGAAATGATTTGAACATGTCTAATGGAGAACTCTAGAGGAATCGATGCATAGTGGAATCCTAAGGTGTAACAATAGTGTGCATGGTTGTCAACGCCTAGGCGCTGACTAGGCGTCCAGGCGGTCCCTGCCGAGCGCCATGCTGACTCGCCTCGCCTAGTGGAGTTAGGCGCCCGCCTGGCCGTTCAAGGCGTCGCCCATGGCGACTAGGCGGTCGCCCAGGCGTCTCTAGGCGGTCGACTAGGTCAATGTGCGGTCGACTAAGGCGTCGCCCTAGCCCCCCTCTCGACTGAGTCGACTCTCTCCCCTTCCCCTTGCGCCGCCGCCTCTGCCCCTTGCGCCGTCGGCCGCCGCCTCTGCTACCCCTCCCCGTGAGCCGCGCCGCCGCCTCTGCTACCCCTTCCCGTGCGCCGCGCCACCGCCTCTGCTACCCCTTCCCCTTGCGCCGCCGTCGCCTCTGCTATCCCTCCCCGCGGCGCCTCTCTCCTCTCTGCCTCTCTCATCCTCTCCCCCTCCCCTGCTCACTCTCCTGTATGCTATGGACTTATGTTTACTGTTGCATTCAGATAAATCCTGCAAATGTATTATGGTCACTAAGTTATCTAGTATTCCAGTTTACATAAGGTTTCATTGCTGATTAGTCGCCTAGGCGCCTAGGCGTCCAGTCGGTCCCCTGGCGACTGGTTTCGCCGGGGTGCCGTGACAACCATGATAGTGTGAGGAGAGACATAGGGATATTGTAATTGACTTGGGAGGTGACAATAAAAAGAGACTTGAAAGGATCAAATATTCCCAAAGTTTTAGGCTTGAATAGGAATGCATGGAGAAAAGCTATTCATGTGCTTGAACCTTAATTAATGGCTCTTGCCTCTTATTGAGTTTTAACTCTAGCCTACCCAAACTTGCTTGGGATTTAAAGACTTTGTTGTTGCTGTGTAACTGAAGCATGTCTGTAGAAATGATTTCAAACCGTATCGTCGAGACTCGAGACTAGTCGTAGGGGCACCAATTGTCGACTACTCGTGACTAATCCTAGATGAGTCCATTTAGTCATTGACTAGAGCTGCTAGCCTGCTACTGCTCATCTTCCTAGCAACTGCTGTGTATACACTTGCCATATACAACTCTTGCCTCATATAGCCCTACCATGTATATAGCCTAATCACCAGCTAGGCTGCTGTTGTGTATACGCTTGCCATATATAGCTCTTGCCGCACATAGCCCTGCCATGTATACAACCTGATCACTAGTTGGGCTACTGCCATGTATATGCTTGCCGTATACAACTCTTGCCGCATATAGCCCTGCCATGTATATATACTTTCCTTTCTTAGCTCTTGACATGTACAGCTGATTGTATGCCTATAAGATCTATGGAAGCCAGTGTCCTGTGAGCATGGCATCTTCTCCAATATCTCTTTCTCCTTGTTCCTCCAAATCACAGGCACTAGGGCAGCCGTAGAATCAAGTCGGCCGACTAATCAGGATTAGTCACGATTAATCGGCTGATCAACAAATTAATCGATCATATCGAGTGCCCTAGTCAGTAGAAAATTTCTGAGAAGGCCAACTAATCGCGATTCGTCAGCTGACTTGAAAACACTGGTCTGCAGTTAATAAATTTAGAAGGAAACCATTTTTTTGATAAACTATTTCTGAATTTCGCTCGATTGTTCAATTTATCTGCCTGGAATTAGCAAAAGTTATTACCATGTTAATGTTTTGATGGATTTTTTGCTTTTATACTGCTATTGCTATTAAAATAGATTATTAAAATTTGCTTCATAGATAGCTTTTGTGATAGTTACTATACATTTTTCTGGAACTCAATGTGATAATGTGAAAATTGTGATTGATTTCTCAAACCAGTTGATATCGATATATGGCATAAGAGGATGAAAATATGAATTTGAATTTGCACACATTTGGTAAGATATTTTGAATTTGCACAGAATAAATGCTATAGGAATAAAAACTGAAAAGGATAGGTAGAACCAAAAATGGTTTGTGGACTGTGGTAGCTTTTTAAGTATATTACTTTCAATCAGTTTGTTATGATCTGCACTGTTTATTTATCTTATCCTGTAATGTGCCATAAATTGTGTTGATCATGTGTGGTATTAATTTTGTTCTCATGGCAACATTAGAAAAGAAGCATGGAGGTTTCCTTAGAACAAAGCCTATCTTAGCAGACAATGGGGCATTCTACTGGAAGCTGGATGGGCATTGTAATAACCCAATAATGATGCTCCAAGGTTTGTATGAAAATTCTATGCAACAACTTTTTCCTTCACTAGTTTCTGTGCTGCAATCTAAAATTTGTGACATGTCATATTAATACCATGTCTGCATCAGAGGTTGACACTGATGATTTAATGGGAAACAAAGACAAGTGGTTTATACTTAATGAAGATGAAGAGAAAATAGTTGAAGACTATGTGTCAACAAGGTAAGGAGTTTTTCATGTCAATTATTTGGATTCATCTTTATCTTTTCCAAAGTAAGGCATGCATGATGGTTGGCACTCTGTGTATGCCATCAAAACTTTTTGGTAAAAACACTGTTTGAAATTTTATTCTGCATAGATCCACTAATTATGGTTACAAAATTCACTTTTGATTTGGTTTTGTCATGATTGAACCACCTGGGAACTGTCATATGTAATTAATGTGTGTATCCTTTGAAGGAGCATGCTAAGTAATAATCTAACATTTTATGCATGTTGGAATATGCAATGGAGAAGTATTTTTTTTCCTGAAAATGCATCATATTTTGATACACACAAAGCTCAAATATATCAATTGATTCAGTCCAATATGCTTGAGTAATAAGATCAATAAAAACAATACGCATGAAATGGTCGGTGAAGCACTATACACTGCATCAGATAGAGTTAATTTCACAAACTAAATTTGCATTTTCAAAGTTTCAAGGCCATTTTACTGGATATGGATGAATATATTTGTGTCTACCATGTACCTCACTTCATATCTTGCACAGTCCATACATCTGATGGCACATACTATTAAGTGTTAACTGAAGTGATGCACCACATTAGATAGAGTGTATTTTTTTTGAAAGGAAGATAGAGTGTATGTTGCATACCAGAGTTGTATTTCATCTTATAATATCTACTGACCGTACTATGGTCAGTGATTCCTTATTCGTGCTTCTTGACTGAACCTTTTTTATAGTGCATGGTTTAGTATGATAGTGAAGTTGGATATTGAGATGTGATATCCTTGTAATTGTACCCCACAAGTTTTATGTTCTTATTTCAGGAAATACAACAAAATCATTATTTGACTTCAGAAAATTAGATGAGTATACAGAAAAATATTACCAAGACCAGATGAGTCTGGTTCAATTTTCTAAGGAATCAATGTGTTTATATGCCACTCTTTAGTATCTGCATAATGCAACCAGAAGTTTTTATAACAGAATCAGAGAATCCATTTATGTTTTCATTGTTCTAAAGATAAGTGCTTGAATACTATACAAGTTACAAAAAACTACCATGTATGTTGGCATGCTGAAATTTATCTTGTATACCTTAATTATCATGGTGGTGACGAACCATATGTAGGAAGAGATGATGGATAGATTCCTCTCCCTAGGGTTGGGAGGATAAAAGGGGAGCCTTACAGGAGGGGCCCACACACCAGGCCCCCCCCCCCACACACACACTCTAACACCCCCCGCAGTCGAAACTCCGGCGCAGCGGATGTTGAGACTGGAGCGGAACTCGGAGAAGGTGGAGGAAGGCAAGCCTTTGGTGAAGATGTCGGCGAACTGGGAGGTGGTAGGCACATGTAGGACACGGACAGCTCCCACGACGACACGATCACGAACGAAGTGGAGGTCAATTTCCACATGCTTGGTGCGTTGGTGCTGGACGGGGTTGGTGGAGAGGTAGACGGCGCTGACGTTGTCGCAGTAGACCAACGTACTCCTGGCGAGGGGGCAATGGAGCTCCCCGAGGAGCTGCCGGAGCCAGGATGCCTCGGCCACCCCATTAGCAACAGCCCGGTACTCAGCCTCGGCACTGGAGCGGGAGACAACCGGCTGCCGCTTGGATGACCAAGACACGAGGTTGCCACCAAGGAAGACGGCGTAGCCGGAGGTGGAGCGACGCGTGTCTGGGCAGCCCGCCCAGTCGGCGTCAGTGTAACCACGAGGTCAGCAACAGGAGAACGCCGAAGGTGAAGCCCAAAGTCGAGGGAGCCATGCAGATAGCGGAGAATCCGCTTCATAGCGGTAAGGTGTGGGTCCCTGGGGTCGTGCATGTGAAGGCACACCTGCTGCACCGCATAGGAGATATCCGGCCGAGTGAAAGTGAGGTACTGAAGGGCGCCAGCAATGCTTCGGTAGGCAGTGGAATCATCCACCGGTGTACCCTTTGTACCGGAAATCTTGGACTGAGCATCGACTGGAGTGGCACATGGCTTGCAGTCAGTCATCCCTGCGCGTTGGAGGATATCCAAGGCGTACTGGCGCTGGTGAAGGAAGAGGCCATCAGGGCGGTGTTCCACTGTCACGCCCAAGAAGTGATGGAGCACACTAAGGTCCTTCATGGCAAACTCCTGCTGCAACGAGGAGACAATCCGCTGAAGTAGAGACTGGCTGGACGCAGTGAGGATAATGTCATCCACATAAAGCAGCAAGTAGGCTGAGTCAGCACCGCGGTGGAGGACAAACAAAGAAGTGTCACTCTTGGCTTCGCTGAACCCCACAGACACCAGGAAGGAGGCGAACCGACTGTACCAAGCCCGAGGAGCCTGCTTCAGACCATACAGAGACTTGTTGAGCCGGCAAACACGCTCAGGGTGAGCAGGATCCACAAAACCCGCAGGCTGGCTGCAGTACACAGTCTCCGTCAGGGTGCCATGGAGGAAGGCATTCTTCACATCAAGCTGGTGAACTGGCCAGGACCGCGAGAGAGCCAGAGAGAGCACGGTCCGAACAGTCGCAGGCTTCACCACCGGGCTGAAGGTCTCATCATAGTCAACTCCAGGGCGCTGGGTGAAACCCCGAAGGACCCAGCGAGCCTTGTAGCGATCCAGCGATCCATCTGCCTTGCGTTTGTGTGTCCAGATCCACTTGCCGGTGACCACATTGCAGCCAGAGGGGCGAGGCACCATGTCCCAGGTCTGATTGGCCAGAAGGGCTGCATATTCTTCCTCCATCGCGTGGCGCCAGTGAGGATCCGCTAGGGCGCCACGAACAGTGGAGGGTATGGGAGAGACTGGCGGCGCTGTAGCGGCGGAGAGGACCAGGCGGTCCACTGGACGGAGGACCCCCGCAGCCCGCCGAGTCACCATCGGGTGAGTGTGGCGGGGATCGCGGTGGAGGAGGGGCGGGTGGTACACCGGCGGCTCGGCGCGAGAGCAGGCCGGTGCAACCCCCGTCGGGCGGCGCTGGTAGACCCAAACAGGGTTGGCGTAGCGGGAAGAAGA
Organism: Zizania palustris; assembly: GCA_019279435.1. Classification (NCBI taxonomy): domain Eukaryota; kingdom Viridiplantae; phylum Streptophyta; class Magnoliopsida; order Poales; family Poaceae; genus Zizania; species Zizania palustris. Next base: position 45,627,213 of record JAAALK010000082.1, on the reverse strand, counting down.
TGCTGGGGCCGCGCGTGGCGCGGCAGGTGTCGCGGGGACACGGGGCACGGCCGGGGCCGTGTCCGGGGCGGAACACGGCGCCGACGGCAACAGCGGGCCAACCCCGGGCATAGGAGGCGACAGGGACGGGGCCGCGTGCTGCACGGACGAGGACGCCGGGCCGCGCATGGCGCGGAGGGCAACGCCGGCTGGTGAGGAGTGGCCGCACGTGGCACAGCCAGGGGCACGGGGGCCGCGGCCGGCACGACGGGCAGCTCCGCTATCACACACGACTCGTCAGATGGCGGGAGAGCCACCGGAACAGCCGGGGATGTACCTACAGAAGACAAAGGTGGCTGGACCACCGGGTCAGTAGAAAACAGGGAGTCCAACTCAACGCTGGTGGTGGGTGTGGAGTCAACGGAGAAAGGAAAGACGGACTCAGCGAAGATGACATGTCGTGAGATAAGAACACGACGAGAGGAGAGGTCAAAGCAACGGTACCCCTTATGATCGGGGGAGTAGCCAAGAAACGCACACAAGGTCGAGCGGGGCGCAAGCTTATGAGGAGCAGTGGCAGAAGTGTTGGGATAGCAAGCACACCCGAAAACACGAAGGTGAGTGTAGGAAGGTGGGGTACCGAACAAGGCATGGTGAGGGGTGGGAGCGCTCGTGGCCTTAGAAGGCAGGCGATTGAGCACATAGGTGGCAGTGAGGAGGCTCTCAACCCAGAAGCGAGCGGGAGCCAAAGCCTGAAAGAGCATGGAGCGCATAATATTATTAGTGGTACGAATCATGCGCTCAGCCTTGCCATTCTGAGGGGAGGTATAGGGGCAGGACATGCGCAACTAGACTCCCTTCGAGAGGAAGAAAGCCCGGGAAGCAGAGTTGTCAAACTCACGACCATTATCACACTGGACGGCCTTGATAGTAACCCCAAATTGAGTAGATACCCAAGCAAAGAAGTGAGTGAGCGTGAGGAAGGCATCCGACTTGGACCGCAAAGGAAACGTCCATGAGTAATGAGAAAAATCATCAAGAACAACCAGATAATATTTATAACCAGAGATACTCATGATCGGAGAGGTCCACAAGTCACAGTGAATAAGGTCAAACGCATGAACAGCATGCGAGGAAGAAATAGAAAAAGGTAGACGAACATGATGACCTAATTGACAGGCATGACAAATATGCTCACTAGTAGCCCTAGTACAAGGAATGGAGGAGCTACGACAAAGTTGAGCCAAAATGTCGACACCGGGATGACCAAGCCGGCGGTGCCAGAGTGTGGAGGACGCTGTGGCGGCAAGGGCGGACGAAGGTGGAGCAGCGGAAGGTGGAAGACGAAGAGTGTAGAGGGGTCCGGTGCTGTCACAGCGGAGAAGAGGACGCCGAGTGGTCATATCCTTCACAGTCAAACCAAAGGAGTCAAATTCAACAGAACAGGAATTATCAGTGGTGAATTGACGAATGGAAAGAAGGTTGTGAACAATGTCAGGAGCAACAAGAATGTTTTGCAGGCGAAAAGACCCACAAGGAGTCGCATCACCCACGGAGGTGACGGGAAGACAAGTGCCATTCCCAACCATGATGGAAGAAGGGTGAGATGGGTGGGGGGCCTGTGAGAGGAGATAATACCATCATAGGGAGTGGTGTGGAAGGAAGAACCTGAGTCGGCCACCCAATCCGTGGTGGTCGGCGGAGTCAACGCCATGGTGTTGAAAGACTGTGCGAGGGCCGACTGATCCCACCCACCGGACCACGGGCCCCACGCCGAAGCAGGCGGGACCGGCCACCCGGTGAGCATGGCCGCAGGTGGGGTAGGAGGCCGAGGAGTGAACTGTCCCGGCCACATGGAAATGCGCCCCGTCCATGGGTTGGAGAAGGATGGCCAGGGCGCACTCCCAGCGGCAGGAGCTGGCGTGACGGATGTAAGAGCCGGAGCACGACCGGTACCACCACGGCGCCCCCCTCCCCGGCGACGACGATCGCCACCGCGATCGCCACCACGCCCCCCCGCTAGTGGTGGAACCGGCGGTAGGAGTGCCAAGAAGGGAGGGAGACGGCGACGGCTGTGGGTGGGAGGCCGGCCGGATGGGGCCGGAGGCGACTAGAGCAGTCGCGGTAGTAGATGTGGGAGCGAGTCCCCGGGTCAGCTCCTCGAGTACAAGGTCATCGCGAACCTTGCGGAAGGAGGGGAACGACACTGTCCGCGTGATCCATGTCCGGAGATGCGTGTAGCTGTCCCCGAGACCGCGGAGGATGTTGAGGACAAGAGTGCGGTCCGCAACAGGCTCGCCAAGGTCACGAAGGGAATCCGCCATCCCCTTCATGCGACAGCTGTACTCCGAGATGGAGAGATCCCCCTGGACGAAGGTGCGGAAGGTAGCGTCCAACTGGAGAGCACGAGCCTCGCGGTTGCCAAGGAACTGCCCCTCGATCGCAACCCAGGCCTGCCGAGCGGTGCCACCAAGATCCCGCACGATGTCTTGGAGCTCGACAGTAATGGACCCAAGAATCCATGACAGCACCACGCTGTCCATGCGCCGCCACACGGACCCCTGGGCAATCACCGGAGTGTCGATGAGGACGTGGTCGTCCAGGGCATAGCGCCGGAGGGTGAGGAGCACCAGGTCGCGCCAGCGTGCGTAGGACGATGAGGGATCGAGGGTGACAGGCACCAGCGCCCGGATATTCTGGACACCGGCCGCCTGGGCGTGAAGCTGTACGGTATCCGGATCGGCGGCGACAGCAGGAGCCGCGGTGGCAGTGGGGTCAACACCCCTGAGGTGATGCTCGGCCTCAGCGACATGCTGGGCAAGGGCATCAGCGGTCTGGCGAGCATTCTCCCAAGCGAGGGCGGCTGCCCGCTCACGCGCCCGAGCAGCAGCGGCAGCAGTCTTGGCAGTGGCAAGGGCGGCAGCAAGGGCAGCGTCGGCAGCCACCATATCCGTAGGGGCAATCCAGCCCGAGGCCGCGTCGGTGGGGAGGAGCGGCGGCGGCCCACCCGGGGTCGGCCAGGACAACGCAGGGGGAAGGGGGGCAGCGCCCCGGGGCTCGGGGGAGGCCGGCGAGGCCGGCAGCAGCCGAAGGCCCCCCCATGGTCGGCCAGTGCAAGGCCGTGGCGGGGGGGAGGGGGGGGTGGCCCTGTAGGGGCCAGGGGAGGGCCGGGGGCGGCAGATCCGGCCCCCCTGGCGTCGGGTCTGGGCGGGACAGGCGGGCCGGCGGCGAGGCAGGGCGGGGGGAGCTCTGCAGCGCCGGATCGGGCCGCCCCGGCGGCGGATCCGGGCGGGAGAGGGGCGCCGGCGTCGAGGAAGGGCGGGGGGAGCTCGGCGGCGCCGGATCGGGCCGCCCCGGCGGCGGATCCGGGCGGGATCGGGCCGCCGGTGTCGAGAAAGGGCGGGGGAAGTCCGGCGGCGGCGAACCCCGGCGGGGGGAAGCCGGCGGCGGCAGATCCGGTCGCCCCGGCAGCGGATCCGGTCGGAAGAGGGGCGGATCCGGCCATGGTGGCGGAACCCAGCCCACGAAAAGGGGAGGAGGAGGAGAAGAAGAAGGTGGTGCTCGCCGGAGGGGGCTCGCCGGCCATGGAGGCGACGGCAGCGGCGCCGGCGGCAGGGAAGAAGAGGAGGGGAGGAGGAGCCTAAGGCTCTGATACCATGTAGGAAGAGATGATGGATAGATTCCTCTCCCTAGGGTTGGGAGGATAAAAGGGGAGCCTTACAGGAGGGGCCCACACACCAGGGGCCCCACACACACACACACACTCTAACACCATAAATCTTATTACCTTAATTATCCTGGTGGCCTGGGAAATTTGGAAACACTGTAAGAGTGTGTTTTCAATATCACTTTTGAGTGAAAGCTGGGTTATTTGGTCAATGGAGGAAGGAGCTCTGTGGTGTGCTGCCTAGGTGTTCCTATGGGTTGTTTGTGGTTTCGAGTGTGTCCCATGTGTGTGTAGTCTGTGGGTGTGCTGTATGTGTGCCTGAGTTGATTTGTTTTTTTTTTGCTTCTTTTTCTTCTTTGATGAAATGATGTGCAGCCCTCCCCTGTTTTTGATAAAAAAAAACAACTTGTTTTTTAAGGAATGCATGGATATTGGATACTTGTAGCTCATGGTTTAATCACCTAGTCTGAAAAGGTCCTTGTTCTAACTTCTGAAACAGCATGTTAATAATTTGTCATTACTTTCCTAAATGACAATGGTTTACTACTTACTATTGCTTCCAGTAGCTTACTGACCTTTCCCTAATCCCTACTTATCTCAGAGAACACTAGATCACTAAGTTGTCCTTGTTTTTCTGAACCTCTGTGAAGTAGTAGAAACTGTCTTTGTCAAACACAGTTCTTCACTGATCTAACTTCCGTATGTAAATGGCTAATATAGGCCCAAACGCCAAAGGAGAAAGCGTGCTCCCGTATCTTCTACTGCTCCTGTATCTTCTACTGCTCCCGTATCTTCTACTGACCATACTCTCTAGGTTCTTTACCTGGCTGAAGGTACCTTTTTATCTCCAATGCATTTTTATTCGACAGTACACCAACATTTCCAATTTTGCTGTGCATCAATATTGTTTTATGTTTCATTTCATATCGATTTTGCATCTACGCAAGGATAGGAGCCTAGGAGTTCCCACTTCATTTTCATATATGAGATTATGAGAGCGTATTTAATGCAAACCATCTATCCCATGCAACCTTGAAAACTATGAATCAAGTCCACAAGATATTGATCTAATGGAGAACTATTAGTACTACTCTAGTACTAGTAGTACTACTTTAAAAGTGGCCAGCAAGTGGGAGGACTTAACTGTAAAATAGTAGTACTAGTAGCCCTCCATTGGATCAATATCGTGTAACTTCAATTTATAGTTTCCAAGGTTGCACGAGGTAGATGGTTTGCACTAGATATGTTCCCTTCGTATATTGCCCTTTTTCCTACATAAGCATACTTCTCTAGATCTTTTACATGTCATCTGTCAGATTGTTGTATTTTTATTGATTGGATTTTGAGACACTATAATTTGGAAGATGATACATTCTACCATGTGGTACTTTGCTGGTTTTTTTTTCTGGAATTCAGCCTGCTACATGTGATTATAAAGATACAATAATCCATGTGAAGACATGCCCTCATAGATAGTGACAATAAACTAATTAACATGAATTTGGTTGCCTACTGATTACTGAATCATAAGCCTGTATTTTCGCTAAAAAAACCCTTGTGCTGCATGCGGATGTCGTGCTTTTATCGATGTGATATTACCATCTGTTAAGAGTTAAAAGCTGTGAAATAATCGTTGCTGTTCTACTTTGGCAGGTGGGTGACAGACAATAGGACTATGCTAGTTGAGACGAGGCAGCTGCTGTTGGGTGTTGAGGTCAGAAGAGCCAAGGTGATGACATTTTTTGCTACAGAAAAAATTTGCAATTACAGAAGAAGGAAGAATTGCTAAAGGTTGATTCACAGCAATTGAATCGGAAGCTTGAAACAAGTTTAGTGTAGGATGTAGATGGCAAAGCCTGAAGCTTTTGTAACACCGTTGCAGTTTCCTAGATGCTCTGATACTGATGGAAAACGTTCCAGTTTGATCTTGCTACTGTCATAGTCAGTCAACCCCGTAAACTTAACTGTTGGATTGTTGGGTGTAGTGTTTACAAGTGACAGCACAGAGATTGTCCTTGTAACAACCTAAGAAATTGCCATGATTTTCCAGCTGGTCTGGCTGCTTGTTTGCATATCATTGTGCTCCCATGTTTCTTGATTTGTTTAGTGATGCCCTTAGGCTAGGCCCCTTGCTTGATCATGGGCTAGTTTTTTTAGCTGATCAGGCTGAAAGATTGGCCTGCCAAATTTTAGCCATCAACACAGGCTCAACACCATCCAAGTTAGCTAGCCGTCTTTTTTAAGGTCACGGTTTGATTTTGTTTAAAAGTCATGTTTTTTTGTTTAAAAGTCGTTTTTTTTTGTGTGTAGGAAAAGGCTATAGCATCTTTTTACAAACTAATCGCCTTTGCAAAAGTTATGTCCATTTTATTTAAAAACTGAAGCTGATGTGACAGAATCTGATAGGGGGCAACATCCGAAGTGTCAACTGGAGTTGACGTGGCACCAGTCGGCACTTCAAGTACTACTTTTGTAATTTTTTCAAACACATATAGATTTGATTTTTAAAAAAAATTCGGCAAGAGCACGGCTTGAACCAGCAGCACTGCATCTAGGCCCGTGTTTGTGTTTTACGGTGATTAATGATAATATGATTATCTGACTAACATGTTTAATGGGTATAAGTAGAATTGTGGGTGCTATGGATTGTACTATATTTCAAATCAATTTATCTCAAGACGATTAGATTAGAATGATGTGGACGCGATATAGAGAAGAGTGCATCTACCTTAGTTCTTGGTGCTATTGCCTATTTGAGTCGAGTGAAGCAATTGTTTTTTTTTACTCCTTCACTTCGGCAGTGACTGATCTTGGAGTCTGATCTAAGTTATTTCAGTTACTAGATTTTGCAATTATCTAGAATAGAATGGATTCTAGTGTGCTAAACTTGGTACATACTTTGAACCATAGGCACACTAGGCTAGGCTTTAATTTGTGTAATTGGCTTTAAGGTCCTCTTCGGGACAACTTAAAATAATCATGATTCTAACATTATCCTATTTAGGATATCTTTGATTCTCTCACCCATATCTACTAATCTTTGTTGATGATACCTTATATTGTTGTAATTGGAAGTTGACCATATTGATTGTTCCCTCTTTTCTATTTGTTTGATTAATGAACTAAGTTCTGAACAAAATGTACTACTTAAAGTAATGATGAGGTAAACATAAGTAATAAGATAAGAAAATGTCTTGTATGAAGATAAAAGGTAAAGAGAATTGCTTGGGTGCCCCTGAGTTTTCATCATTTTTTTAAAAAAAAATTGATAATTTACTACTCTTAAGATGTGCACTTTAATTATGATGTCACTTCTAAGATTGACATGTAGGACCACCTGAGTCAATAACAATGGACCCGGATAACAAAAACGCGAAATCACTTCTTAAAAATGCCAAATTCTCAAATTCATAAGCAACTGTTTAGCTGCTACGAAAAAGTCAACTTTTGTCTCTTTTAGTCAAGCCAACTCTTAGCTACTCCCTCCGGTATAGAAAAATAAATTATTTTGAACATAATTTCAAATACTAATGAATTATTAATTAGTGTGTATTTTTCTTATTGGTTCCTATTAAATAGGATGCAGTAGTAAAAACAACACAAAAAATGAGACGGAAATAGTACTACTTCAAGGAGTATAAACATCTAAAATACAAAATAAAATACAAAACAACTTATTTTAGACAACTCTTGATACAAATCTAAAACGATTTGTTTTTCTATACCAGAGATATACAGGAGAGAGTATCTTACCCATCCACTTTCATGGAGATCGATGATATTAAATAAAAATATTCATTTTGCCAATGACTACTTCCTCTATGCTTCCCTTGAAAGGTTGAAATTCACTAAAATTTTCAGTGCGCAAGTACCAACAATTTGAAATTTTGGAAATCTGAATATTTTCACCCTCTTCAATTTTGAGCAAAACTGGAGAGATTGACAATCCAGCAACAAAATTGGCGTGTAGGAATGAAAATTGAAATTGAGGGGCATATATGGGATCAAACAACATTGAAGGGATAAGGTGATATCTTAGGTAGTAGCACACAAGGAATTTTCTCATAGGTAAACTAACGAGACAACAATTCAATTTTTGTTCATTGAACATACTGGATGAAACATTGGCAACTGATGAGTTAATCCTCATCTTCTCTAGCATCCATCACATCAAACAACCTCCCTTGCAGTAGCATGTTCATATTAGTCATTTCCATGGCCATGGTTTGGTTCTTCACCTGATCTTCAGTGTTTGTTCCAATAATCATCTCTACAGCTTCAGGAGTTCTCCTTTCCTAATAAAATAGTAGAAATTAATTATCCTGCCCTTCCTCCCCCCCCCCCCCCCCCCCCCGCCACACACACACACACACGAAAAAAATGCAATTTTTTATACAACAATAGATAAGTTTTAAGTTTTACCTCTAAATCCAAGATTTGCTCAGCCAGAAGGTTGGAACTTTGAAAACGCGCTGGATTAGAATTGACATTTTTCGACAAGTCTGATGGAAGCAACAGAAGTGCCATTGTTTCATTTTTTGGTTTGCATATCCTCTCTAATTTAGGGAGCTTGAAAGCATGAAATTTTCTTCTTTGATGAACCCTTGAGTTCACTTGTATTGGAATAACAAGCAAATTTGTTATAGGCCCTGCTGTTGACAATATGATAAGAATAATCACTGTTAAAATACAAACTGAAAATATCCCTTTAAAAAGATGAACTGAAACATACTCATCTAGACTTACCCATTTTATTCTCTATTTTCTTGACAACTTGCCATGTTGTCGTGTCCAAGTAAGGATAACACAGTCCTTTGATGCAGAAACCAACCTTGCTCCTTCAGAATTAAATGCTAGTGCACTAATTGGAGCCCTGTTGCCAAATAGGAATTATCATTTTGTCTGGATTCAGGTTTTATTGATTCATTATGAATTCCAACACATGAACTCAAAATATTTCTATCAATCTTAGATCTAATACAGTCAAGACTTTATAGAACAGTCATAATCAAAGAAACAAAAAAAACTAGTACTCAATTGTATACAGCGGTAACTGAACCTGTAAACACGTGTTATATTTTAGGCTTTAACTGTGACAAAATAAATATTTTTTCATGTTAGAATTTCCTATATTTATATTTGGGTCAAATTTTTTCATACCATTATAATTTTCACGGTTTTGAAATATGTCATCGGCGTGTCACTGACACATGGGACCTACCACAGTCACTGACAGTGACATTTTTCAAATTACAGAAAATTGTAATGGCACGTTTACAAAAATTCCATTTATATTTATATTCCCAATGACAACATTCTTTTTAAATTTAAGATAGTGTGTTGCATCTTATTTAAGATACACTGTGAGTGACTGTGATGTATGGGATTCTCTATGGCCGGCGCCAGAAACACCAGAAGGCCCAGGACTAGTCATAAATTCTGTTAGAGATAAATTCAGTTATAGTGTTTGATCAATTCTGTTAGAGATAAATTCTGTTATAGTGTTTGTTAGGAATCAGTTGTAGTTCAGCACTATATAAGCTGAACCAGTAGAGAGGGAAAAAAGCAGCCAAGATTGTATCTTCTCCCAGCCAAGTCCTGCCCTCCTGGTGCGCCGTCGCAGCCATAGCGACTCCGGCGCGCCGGCGGGGTCTAGGGCCACGGCCGGTGACCTCTTTGAATACAATCTGCGGCAAATCCCTAGTTCTAACTTGTCCCAAACCCCTGCCCATAACAAATTGGTATCAGATAAGCCTTGTTCCGTGTCCATGGGTAGCGGAGACGGCATGAAGGAGCTGATCGAGAAACTCGCCGCCAAGATCGACGACGTGAAGACTTCCATCGACAAACTGGCGCCCCTTGCGCGGGTGGCAGAACAGCTCGCCACGCTCCCGTCCAAGGTGGTGGCGCTGCAGTCTTCTGCTTTCGAGAACCAGGAGCAGGGTTTCCTGCAAGAGATGTCACAGAAGGATGAGAAGATCAAGTCCATAGGGAGCATGGGTTTCCCTGAAGATGAAGCGAAGATGGCTATTACTAGAGAAGAAGAGGAAGTAAAGAATGCAAAAGTTGAGCATGACAGGAAGGAACAGCTTTGTAATATCAACCAAGCATTGGCTGTGCTCACATCTGCTTCTTCTGTTACCAAGGAACGTCAAGAGTTTCTGAAACTTGTCAATAAGGAGATAGAACTATATAACACCATGCTGGAAAAAGAGGGTACAGAAGATGAAGAAGAAGCTAGGAGAGCATATATGGCTGCAAGGGAGGAATCGGACCATGCTGCAGAGGTAGCTGCAGGAGAAAAAGTCTCATCAGCACTGATAGAGAGGGTTGATGCTATGCTTCATAAGTTAGAGAAAGAAATTGATGATGTTGATGCACGAATTGGTAACCGCTGGCAGCTGCTTGATAGGGACCTTGATGGCAAAGTGACCCCTGAAGAGGTAGCGACAACAGCAAATTATCTCAAAGACACCACAGGGAAGGATGGCGTCCAAGAGCTTATTAGCAATCTTTCTAAAGACAAAGAAGGGAAGATCCTCGTGGAGGTATTGGTTGATTCAATCTATGCATCAGAGACTGCAGGAAATGCTTACTCTGCAAACTTGTCTGACTATGAGGATACAGAGTCCATTTCCTTTGGAAGAAAGAAAACAAAATTCATGGAAGGAAGTCAGAAAAAGAGAAAGCGATATGGAAGTGGATCACAAGGAAATCCAGTGCCATTGGACGGTAGCCATGAAGAGCCTATGCCACTTCCTAATTCAATGGTTGGATTTAGCTTGCCCAGTGACAAGGTACGACCAGTACACAGAACTCTCCCAGATCAAGCTTTTGGACCACCTTTCTTCTATTATGAAAATGTGGCCCTAGCTCCAAAAGGTGTCTGGACGACCATATCAAGATTCTTATATGACATTCAACCTGAATTTGTGGATTCAAAGTTCTTCTGTGCTGCTGCTAGAAAAAGAGGTTACATCCATAACTTGCCAATTGAGAACAGATCACCTGTTCTTCCCCTTCCCCCCAAAACAATATATGAGGCATTCCCTTCTACTAAGATGTGGTGGCCATCCTGGGGTCCGAGAAGGCAGTTCAACTGCTTGCAAACTTGTGTTGCAAGCGCAAAGCTCACAGAACGAAGCCGCTGGTCTCTGTCTAACTGGGGTGACACACCATCTCCAGGAGTTCAGAAGTGTGTCCTGGATGAATGTAGGAAATGGAATCTTGTCTGGGTTGGAAAGAATAAAGTTGCTCCTCTAGAGCTAGATGAGATGGAATTCCTTCTTGGATATCCAAGAAACCATACACGGGGAGTTAGCAGGACAGAGAGATACAGAGCTCTTGGCAATTCATTCCAAGTTGATACAGTTGCATACCATCTGTCTGTGCTGAGGAACATGTTTCCAAATGGCATGAATGTGTTGTCCCTGTTCTCTGGCATTGGAGGAGCAGAGGTAGCCCTGCACAGGATTGAGGTCCGCATTCATGACGTGTTTCATGTGGGATTACTCAAGCCTTTTCATGGGATGCCCCCTACTCATCCACCGGTGCTACCACCAGTACAACATGGCAAAGTTATGATAGAACCAGAGAAGGTGCTGAAAGGAGGACTGGCCCGGGGTAAAAGAGAGTTTCTGGTATGTTGGAAGGGCGCACTGACTTCAGAAACAGCTTGGGTGACATTGGAGGATTTCCGGGAACAATTCCCTGAATTCCAGCTCGAGGACGAGCTGCTTGTCCAGGGAGGGAGAGATGTGATGTATGGGATTCCCTATGGCCGGCGCCAGAAACACCAGAAGGCCCAGGACTAGTCATAAATTCTGTTAGAGATAAATTCAGTTATAGTGTTTGATCAATTCTGTTAGAGATAAATTCTGTTATAGTGTTTGTTAGGAATCAGTTGTAGTTCAGCACTATATAAGCTGAACCAGTAGAGAGGGAAAAAAGCAGCCAAGATTGTATCTTCTCCCAGCCGAGTCCTGCCCTCCTGGTGCGCCGTCGCAGCCATAGCGACTCCGGCGCGCCGGCGGGGTCCAGGGCCCACGGCCGGTGACCTCTTTGAATACAATCTGCGGCAAATCTCTAGTTCTAACTTGTCCCAAACCCCTGCCCATAACAGTGACACAATTTATCAAGTAATGCTGTTATCCTGCTATAAATACACTTACTTGTGTCCTAAAAGAATATGACAATTATCCTCAAAAGGTATTAAACCAGATTTCTTTATCACATATATGGCCGCATCACCAGCTCCACAAAGCAGAAATTGCTCCATAGGATCGACTGCAATCGTAGTCACTGAACTGGAGAGCATAATGGTCTGAAGCAGTATCCCGGACGTTAGGTCTGTAACCTACAAACAGAACATGCACTCGAAGTTATCTTAATTCTTATGGAAATGATGCTTAAATCTACACTCTGGAAAGTATGCTAAATCTAAACAGTAAGAGTCCCTTTGTAGTTTGATCCTTGTACTATTATTGATTATTGAATATATAAGCGATGAAATAACACAAACGCCAAGAATTACCCATATTGAATATCTGCAGTGTTTTTAGTTATCATTAGTTGCTAAATTTATGGAAATGTACATGATATTCAGTACAGGATCTAGATTGCAAGGTTCATGATATAGCATGCTTATAAAATCTCAATATGGATTACTGTGTGCAGAAAGATGCAACACATTTAAGCTGAGATGCATGATGCATCAAACCTTGCAACTGCCATCAAGCGAGCTTGTTACCAGCATTGGGCATGGACCACTTAGCAATGTTAGAATGCCAGTTATGGATGCCTTATGTGCATTTTGGGGATATATTTCTGTAACTTCATTGGGCCAGGGTTGCTCTGCTTGAAATAAACTGCAAAGCTCACAATGCAGAGCAAAAACAGGGTAACAGGTTACCAAAAACATGTGTGTGTCACTTAAATGTTTAGTCCATTTCTAGCTTGCAGATTACCTGACCATGGGCCATGTATAAACTGTGCCTTCTATAGATCCAGATATGAGAAGGGAACTATCTTGAGAGAAGACTAAACAACTTATAGCATTCGTGTGCCCGCACCATCTTTTCAGTAATGTTCCACTTGCGATCTGAAAAGAAATATATTTTAGCGAACAAGGTTTCCTTTGATTTACAAAACATGTCACACAGTGTGTAACGAATACCTTTAAATTTTAACTCAGATGTTTATACTGTTCACAAGAAATAATACAAGCATACTTCCCATCAAATGTACACCCTTGATTTATGAGTTTGAAAACTGTGTTAAGATATATATTAACAATGAAATCTGTATATTGAAGAACTCAGAAGTTTGGCTAGATGAGAGGTAGACTTAGGATAGTTTGGCTATGCTCCCGGTAGTGTTTATTCCGTTATGGTTTCAGTTCATGATACATCATGATTCTCTTGTGAATAATAATCTTAGCTAGAAGATATTAGTATATGAATACTTTAAATTTTCATAGAAAGATAATGCAAAATTTTCAAAATACCTCCCATATGTAAATGTGTCCAGAATGAGCACCACCAACCAAATACACCCCATCTTTGGAGCAAGCAATGGGTCCAATGGCTTCAACTGCATAACTTTTTTGCACTTCCTTGAGCTGTAAAAGGAAGATAATTTATATGGAGACAAAAATTCAACTATATGATCTTCACAATTGACATATAAGTACTCATCTATGTTAGAGTGTGTGTGTGGGGCCCCCGGTGTGTGGGCCCCTCCTGTAAGGCTCCCCTTTTATCCTCCCAACCCAAGGGAGAGGAATCAATCCATCTAACTCTTCCTACATGGTATCAGAGCCTTAGGCTCCACCTTCCTCTTCTCTCCTGCCGCCGCCGCCGCCGCCGCCGCCGCCGCCTCCATGGCCGGCGAGCACCACCTTCTCCTTCTCCTCCTCCTCCCCTTTTCGTGGGCTGGGTTCCACCACCATGGCCGGATCCGCTCCTCTCCCGCCCGGATCCGCCGCCGGGCTCCCCCCGCGCTGCCTCTACAAGCTCCCAACTTAGTTTCGAAATAACCACATATATAATTTTAGCAACCCATCAAAACAGGGGCAAGTTCTAGCCCTAGACATGTACCATCTATTCTTGACATCTTATAGCTGCCATGATACATGCTAACCAATCTAGGATCTACAACAAATCCATTACCTGAAACATAAAAGAGAAATAAAACATAGTATGGCTCACTAGAAGTGGCATGTCTCTGTTGCATGCAAGGCACAATGCTTTATCTCATAAAGAACACGCACCTTATCTGGAGCCCACAAATATATAGCGCTTCCAAATATTGGTTGATCCTTGTCCGATCGAGATGCAGCAAGGAGATATCCATCAACGAGAGCGAGGCCACATGGAGGAGCAACACAGTCATTTATGCACATAATCTTCTCACCAGTATTGATGTCATACACCACTCCTGCATCATGATCTTTAGCACACACCACCAACACTACCTCTTTCTCTCCTCCCATTTTCTTTATCTTAGATCAGGAATAGATCTGGAAGAGAGCTTATGAAAATGAAGATATCACCAGTAAACTGTAATGCTTTCAATCATTGAGTGATATGTAATGAAAAGGTTAATAAAGACAATCACAGAGCTTGAAAAGTTGAAACTGAAAATTCTGTTTTACAGGAGTAAAGGATGTGCCTATCATGAGTCATGAGGCATGGACCACAATGAGTTTGCTGGGTGAGTACAAATGGTCCTTGTTTGTCAGTTTCTACTTTCTAGCCTAGGGGTATATAAAAACTTCCTTAGGTAGTTTCTCGATGCTTTTCATGTAGAAGGGAAAAAATGTTTTCTATACTGAATTAGTAGGTAATTAGGTATCATTATTACTACCAATTATATAGTTAAACAGAAATACTCAAACTTAGAAATGATTCATACTTGAACTATTCCATTAGTTAGATTATTATATCAAGTTTGGAAGGTCATTGCGAAAAAATAAAAGAAAAAATGGAGGTTACATCATATTTTGTTAGAATCATGAATTCATCATATTATCGACATATTAATATATAATAGTTTCAATAATCAAATAGAATTAGTTTTCAGACCATACATATTGTTGGACCATGGATTGATATGCTTTCTGACTTCCAGCACCTCTAACTGAAAGTATCTCCACTGGCATGAATACAGATTCAATTAAAATTAAAGAGCATATTTCATTTTAAGATAACACACTTTCAATTTTAATATGGGTTATTAGAAGTACCAATGACTTTCAGCACTATGATGGTTTCAATTTGTTTGTTCTCTTCGCAGGGGCGAAACACAATGTGGGTGCAAATGCACTCCCTCAAAAAAATAAACAGATATTATCCTCATATCTTGGCCCTTTATGCATCTCTCAGCCTAATAAAGTGCACCCCTCACAGCTTAACTAGTAGATTTGTTAAAGAAGTCAGCCTATATCTATTTAATTTCACATCTTATTTATTTTTCTCTAGCTTCACCACTGTCTCTTCATGCCGTTGTTTAGAGGCGGGTCTTCCTTGTCATTCATGTCTTCCGATCATTCAATCAAAGGCAACAACAATAGGAAAGAATATACGATCACAAGGGCCTCATCCGAATCGACCTTAATCATTGCCCAACCACGTGTACGTGCCTTCAGAGTTTCAATTGGCTGATTTCTTTACGAAGGCATAATCTCGAACCTAGCACAACTTTTATCTCTCCAAACTCAATGTTATAGAACCACCTTTAGTTTGTGGGGGTGTTAGAGTATATCTCTTCTCTGTATTTTCCCCATTATATAAGTGGCTTTTTGCACATTTCCCTTCTTATCTCCTATACATGTATACCTTTGGCTATTGCCCCCAAATTAATCTAAATGAGAGAACTGATCAAACATTATAGTATTCTCTACCTTTGTTCTTATGGAGCTATGTATCTTCTATAAGTCTAAAATGCATTGATTCACTCTTAACCTTACTGTTTCCATTATCCTAGGCAAGTAGAAATAAAAGATCACCAAAGTGACCCAAACATAGATTAAGTATGCTGAAATAATAAACAAAGACAGTAACCTGCGGATCTATTGTGGATATGTTTTATGTGCAAACGCAATGCATCTTCCATGTCATTCAGCACAACCATATGAAGATCTTACAGAAGCTATGCCAATTCCACAGAAAAATACTTCAGTATTTTCCCTTTATTCGAAGCAGATTTGAACCGTGGTCACTGAGATGCAACCCCAGCACACTATCAGGAACTGAGGAATCAAGCCAGGTCCTGTCAATGGAGACAATCGATTTTAGCCCCTTTTAATATTTCCCTTCAGACAATGAATATTCATGTATTATATTCCAAAGACATTGTGTTGTCCATGTTATGCAAACTTGTTACTTGTGAGGTGCACTAAAACATTCCAGCAGGAATGAATTATCCATTTTGTTTGCTAGAGCTCCAGATTCCTCCGATCTAAATCTACATGTGATCTGGAGTAGGTCTGAAAGTGTTTGGTTAGGCTGAACTGCTCCAAAAATCCTAGAATAGAGAGGTGGAGGGTAAATGGACAATATTACCCATGTGTATTATGTTGATTAATAGATTATTATGAATTCCTAAATGTGTCTTTTTTCCTTTGAAATTAATCTCAATTATAACTATAGCACACAAACTCACAAAGTACAAACTCTAAGAAGAGCTTACTCTTTTGTTTAGCTCTCACAATCAATTAACAACATATATTCAATCTAATCAAATAATTAAATGCTAGCAGGTGGCATACTGGCATCCATGACTGTCTGACACAGTATGAAATTGTTATCGATGCATTTGTTGGGCGCAAATATGCGCGTCGCAAAACAGCCCAGCAAGAGGTTGCCGCACAGCAAAGGGCTGGCGCACAGCAAGGGGAAGGCGCCTAAGGGCGTGGGTCCAAATAAGTGGCAGCATTTGAATAAATTAGCTACCTTGTTTTGAATAAGAGCAGAATTGGTTATCCCTTAATGTTAGGAGTTTGTTTCCTTGTTTGTAGCCTGATCTATAAAGGCCTAGGAGTGTCTTTTGGGATGTTTATCCAGGAATTAAGTCTTTCCCTAAGGGGACGAGATTACCTGGAATTCGGCAGGGCTTCTTGCCGACGCCGGAGCTCCGGTGATCTCCCACCCACCACTGATCCACATTCTGTCTTGCCTGAGTTCCATCTTTCCTGTGTCCTGCATTCATCAGATTGATTGTGAGAGTTAATCGATATCAATTTGGTATCAGATTCAACTGGAACATCGACAACATGTCCGGTTCCATACAAGATCCTGTGACCATGACCGCTGACAAGAAGCTCGACTTCCTCATGGGGGCAGTGACGCGGCTGATGGGACAAATGACGACGATGAACGGCCGCCTTGATGCCCATGACAGAAGGTTGGCCCTGGTTGAGCGTGTTCCCGGTGATCTGAAAGAGGCCGGCCCTACTGGTCAAGACACCAACAGCGAGGTCCTATCCATTCAAGGGGGTCGTGTTGGCGGGGCAGGAGGGCAGGAGGGGGTGCGGGCGACAGGAGGAAGACCAGGAGATGACCTCCTGTATGCTGGCCACTGGGAACAAGGGGGCGCCCGAGGTGGTGGTGGCAGGAACCTACAGGAGGAAGGGGGCAGAGGTTGGGGTGGCCGGGGCCGCTCGGATGATGGAGGGTACCGGCGACCGAAGTTAAATTTTCCCACCTTTACGGGGGAATCAGATCCTTTGACATGGGTGAATAAGTGTGAGACATACTTTCGGGGCATGCGCACCATGGCAGAGGAGAAGGTGTGGATTGCCTCACTTCACTTGGAAAGGGTGGCAGCAGAATGGTATTATAGTCTGGAGAGGGATAATGGTGTGCCGTCCTGGCCAAGGTTCGTGGATTTTATTCACATGCGCTTTGGACCACCCCTGCGTCATAATGGGTTGGCAGAACTGAAGGATCTGTATAGATCAGGCACAGTGGAAGAGTATGAACGCCAATTCTCATTACTGCTTTGCCACTGTGATGATTTATCACCGCAACAACAGGTCAACTTGTTCACAGCAGGACTGGGTGAACCACTGCGTACGGACGTAGAACTGCAGGCCCCAACACATCTGCAAACTGCTATGAGTTTGGCGCGGTCATATGAACGCAGGGAGTCACTAGGGGCCACAGGGAAGGCGGGGCCCCGATCCCAAGCTGCAGCGCCTAAAGGAGGGATTGTGGGACAGCCAGCAAAAGCGGGACAGCAGAACAAACCACGCTTCAAGCGGCTGTCTCCGGAGGAATTGGCAGCAAAAAGGGCGAACGGGGAGTGTTATAATTGCCCAGAAAAATATACTGCTGATCATAAGTGTAAGGCTAAAGGGATATATTTGTTGGAATTGGAAGACGATGAAGATGAAGGGGAGGCAGTGGAAGACTTGGGGATATCACTCCATGCCCTCACAGGGATTGACATCAGCAGTACAATGAAGCTCCATGTGACCATTCGGGGCGAGAGTTTGGTCGCATTGGTGGACACGGGCTCCACGCACACCTTTATTCAGGAGGAGGTGGCGTCTCGGCTAGGCCTCCAGGTCGAGCCACGGCCAGGCCTCTCTGTTCGCGTGGCAAATGGTGATTACGTTTGTAGTAACGGCATCTATACCAAACTACCGATCACCATCGACACGGAGCTGTTCGACATCACCTGCTACGGCTTGGCCTTGGCCGGGTTTGACCTGGTGCTGGGAGTCCATTGGTTGCGGTCCCTGGGACCCATCCTATGGAACTTCAGTGCTCTGTCAATGGAGTTTTGGCGCCATGGCCGGTCGGTACGTTGGGTGGGAGTGGGCGCACCGACCCCCCAATGTGCAGCACTGACAGAGGCCCGCGACGTGCTGACCGCCCTCCTCGAATCCTACACCGACATTTTCGAGGAGCCGTGTGGCCTGCCTCCACCACGTCGACATGATCACCGCATCCGACTTCTCCCGGGGACACCGCCGGTGGCTGTCCGGCCGTATCGGTATCCTCAACTCTTGAAACATGAAATTGAGCGCCAATGTGCTGATATGTTGAAGCAGGGTATCATTCGCGAATGCACTTCGGCATACTCGTCTCCAGTCCTGTTGGTGAGGAAGGCTGACAAGACATGGAGATTTTGCGTCGACTACCGCGAGCTTAATATAAAGACGGTGAAAGATAAGTTCCCGATTCCGGTGGTGGATGAGCTCCTCGATGAGCTTCGGGGCGCTCGTTTCTTCACCAAGCTTGACCTCCGCAGCGGCTACCATCAAGTTCGAATGCACCCCGATGATGTGGAGAAGACGGCCTTCCGTACACATCAAGGGCACTTTGAGTTCCTGGTAATGCCGTTTGGGCTCACTAATGCACCGTCGACATTTCAGTCATTGATGAATGAGATATTGAGGCCGTATATTCGGAAATTTGTATTGGTTTTCTTTGATGACATTCTGGTTTTTAGCACATCCTAGGCAGCACACTTGCAACATGTGAAACAGGTGTTTGACATCATCAGGACACACAAGCTAGCCCTCAAGCAGTCCAAGTGTTCGTTTGGGATGACGTCCATCACCTATTTGGGCCACATTATATCAGATCAAGGAGTTGCCATGGATCCGGAGAAGATTTCAGCCGTGGAGTCTTGGCCACAGCCCCATTCACTGCGGGCTCTGCGCGGTTTCTTTGGCTTGACAGGATATTACCGCAAATTTATTGCGGGTTATGGGACTGTGGCAGCACCTCTTACAGCCCTACTGAAGCGCGAGGCTTTCCGGTGGTCGGAGGAGGCTCAAGAGGCATTTCTTCAGCTCAAACATGCCCTAATGACAGCACCACTCCTGCAGATGCCTGATTTCACGTCTCCATTCGTTGTGGACTGCGATGCATCTTGATCTGGGTTTGGTGCGGTGCTGCATCAAGGGGACGGGGCGATTGCTTATTTCAGCCGAGCAGTAGCACCCCGTCATCAGAAGCTGCCGGCATATGAAAGGGAATTAATTGGGCTAGTCAAAGCAGTCCGCAACTGGAGACCGTATTTGTGGGGACGTGCATTTCTCGTCCGGACTGACCACTATAGCCTCAAATTTCTCTTGGACCAGCGGTTGTCGACAATTCCGCAGCACACATGGGTCAGCAAGCTCTTTGGGTATGACTTTTCAGTGGAGTATCGCCCAGGAAAACTGAATGGAGCTGCGGACGCCTTGTCCCGTCGAGAGGAGGACACGGCATCCCTTCACATGATTTCAGCACCACATTTTCAGTTGTTTGATAAATTACGTGAGGAGGCTGACAGTGATACACAAGTGGCTGAACTTCAGGCCAAAGTGCTGGCCGGCCAAGCAAAAGAAGGGTGGACAATTGCAGATGGGTTGTTGCTCTTCAAGGGCAAGGTTTTTGTGCCTGCAGCTTCTTCCATATGGCCACTGACTCTGGCCGCTGCACATGATTGTGGACATGAAGGGACTGAGAAGACGCTGCATCGCTGGAGGGCGACATTCTACAGTCCTAGAGCAAACAACAAGGTTCGGGAGTTTGTGCGGGGCTGCTTGACTTGTCAAAAAAATAAGACCGATCATCTTCACCCGGCCGGTTTACTGCAACCTCTACCAGTACCATCAGAGGTTTGGAGCGATATATCGATGGATTTTGTGGAGGGATTTCCTAAAGTGGGAGGCAAATCAGTAATTCTAACAGTGGTGGATAGATTTTCCAAGTTCTCTCATTTTATCCCGCTCGGACACCTCTATACCGCTGCATCAGTGGCCAAGGTGTTCTTTGAGGAGATTGTCGGATTGCACGGGATCCCTTGTTCCATTGTGAGTGATCGGGACACAGTCTTCACGAGTTTATTCTGGTCCGAATTGTTCCGCCTTGCGGGAGTTAAATTATTGATGAGTTCCGCGTTTCACCCACAAACAGATGGGTAGTCGGAGGTTGTTAATAGAGTCATTGTGATGTACCTCCGCTGTTTGGCAGGCGACAGGCCGAAATCATGGTTGTAGTGGCTACCGTGGGCAGAATATTGCTATAATACATCTTATCAAACGACGGTCAAGTGTTCCCCTTTCCGCATCGTGTATGGGCGGGAGCCCCCGACACTCAGATCATATCAGCAGGGGACAGCAAGGGTGGCTGCCGTGGACAGGCAATTAATGGCCCGGGATGAATTTCTAGAGGACATTAAGAATCGGTTGCTGCAAGCGCAAGTCACTATGCAAGCCACCCATGACAAACGTTAGAGGGATGTCCATTACGACGTGGGGGATTGGGTTTGGTTGAAGCTACAACAACGGTCAGCAATGGGTGTCACCATGGTGGCGCCATCCAAGTTGGGACCGAAATTTTATGGACCATATCAGGTGCTGCAACACATTGGGGAGGTGGCTTACAAATTAAAGTTGCCATCGAAGGCACGTATTCATAATGTTTTCCATGTAGCACTATTGAAGAAATTTGAAGGGGAAGTGCCACAGGAGGTAGTGCCCCTGCCACAAATCCTTCACGGCAAGGTTCTACCGACACCATCGAAGGTGATCCGGGCACGCCTGAATAGAGGAGTGTGGGAGTTATTGGTCCAATGGCTGGGTCAAGCGGCTGCAGATGCATCATGGGAACAATTGGAGGATTTTAAACACCATTTTCCAGAAGTACAGCTCGAGGACGCGCTGTTTGTTGGAGATGGGGGTAATGTTATCGATGCATTTGTTGGGCGCAAATATGCGCGTCGTAAAACAACCCAGCAAGAGGCTGCCGCACAGCAAAGGGCTGGCGCACAGCAAGGGGAAGGCGCCTAAGGGCGTGGGTCCAAATAAGTGGCAGCATTTGAATAAATTAGTTACCTTGTTTTGAATAAGAGCAGAATTGGTTATCCCTTAATGTTAGGAGTTTGTTTCCTTGTTTGTAGCCTGATCTATAAAGGCCTAGGAGTGTATTTTGGGATGTTTATCCAGGAATTAAGTCTTTCCCTAAGGGGGCGAGATTACCTGGAATTCGGCGGGGCTTCTTGCCGACGCCGGAGCTCCGGTGATCTCCCACCCACCACTGATCCACGTTCTGTCTTGCCTGAGTTCCATCTTTCCTGTGTCCTGCATTCATCAGATTGATTGTGAGAGTTAATCGATATCAGAAATATACAAAGATCCATCCATTTTACTTCAAAGGATAAAATGTTGAACTTGAGTCCTGGTCTCCTGGATGACCATGTGTAGCCAATAATCATGATTCATGAGCACATGATGTGTCATGTGGGGCCAGACCTACAGTCAGCGTCGGCGGGCCCGTGACGTGCGTAGGGCGGCTAGCCAGGAGGGCCGCGCGCACGGGGAAGGGCTACCAGGGTCGGCTGTTAGGGGATAAGAGATTAGTACTACTATTAGAGATAAGGGTAGTTAAGATTGGATAGAGTTAGAGTTGGTTAAGATTAAGAGTTATGTTAGTTATGGCTTTTGTTAGAGATAAGAGTTATGGTAGTTATGGCTTTTGTTAGAGATAAAGGGTAGGCTCTATATATAGATGTTGTACCTAAACCTTTTGGCAAGCAATTTGATTATCAGTTCAATCTACTCTTCAATTCTATCAAGTCTACGACTGAGGGGTATAACCTCGCCAGAGACCACGGACCGAGGGTACGAACTCCGTAGCCAAGGTCCGGCGTCCCGGGGGCTTGACGCCCTTGACAACCTGGTATCATGATCCAGGGCTTCCTCGTCGCGCCGCTCCACTTCTCCACCGCCAACCGCCACGCCACCAATGACCAGATCCTCGCTGCGCCGCCCCACCTCACCGCAACAGGCCGTCGCACCACCAAGGGACAGATCGCCCTCGCCGCACCACTCCACCTCGCCGCCACAAGACGCCATGCCATCTTCGGCCAGAAGTCCCTCGCCGCACCGCTCCACCACGCCTCCGCAAGCCGCTACGCCGCCTTCACCAGCAGCTTCAACAGTCGCGTCCTGCACCATCAACATGGGGGACCGGGACCTCAAGAACATGGTAGACTCCCTCATCGTCGCCGTTCAGGCACTGCAGGCCACGGCTGAGGCAAACTCCAGGGCCATCGCCGCCCTCTCCGAGTCCCGCTCATCCGCCTTGGGCACCAAGGCGTCCACGGGAGAACACAACGACCAGCCACCAAGATTTCAGAAGTTGGATTTTTCGCGGTACGACAGCAAGGCCGATCCTCTCATCTTCATCAACTGCTGCGAGTCCTACTTCCATCAACAACGGATCATGGAAGAAGAAAGGGTTTGGATGGCATCGTATAACCTCAAGGGCGGGGCACAACTGTGGTACATGCAAGTCCAAACAAACGAGGGCACCCCGTCATGGCGCCGCTTCAAAGAGCTACTCAACTTGCGCTACGGGCCACCCCTACGATCTGCCACCCTCTTCGAACTCGCGGACTGCCGCCGGACCAGCACCGTCGAGGAATACCAGGACCGGTTTCAGGCACTCCTGCCCCGCGCCGGTGCCCTCACAGAAGAACAGCGCGTGCAACTGTTCACGGGCGGCCTCCTCCCACCACTCAGCCTCGACGTCCAAACACACAACCCTCAGTCGCTTGCAGCAGCCATGAGCCTAGCACGACAACTAGAGCTACGGGAGCAGCACACAAGAGCACCGGCCAAAACCGTGGGACGCGGTCTCGTGCCGACCCCCCCCCCCCCCCGTCCAGAACCACGACATCAGCCCAGCTTACGGACAAGGACAAGGCGACAACCCCGGTTTCGGGAGGACGCTCCTCTAAAAGGCTCTCCCCGACAGAACAGGAAGAATGTCGTCGCCTCGGTCTTTGTTATAACTGCGATGAAAAGTATACCAGGGGGCATAACCACATCTGCAAGAGGCTCTTCTACATCGGTGGCGTCGAACTCGATGACACGGACCAAGTAGGGAACACTACTGAATCAGCCATGGAAGCACCGGTCTTTTCTCTACACGCGGTAGCAGGCATTCCCAGCGGCAACACAGTACAACTCAAGGTCACTTTGGGCAACACGGTCGTCATAGCACTCATCGACACCGGATCAACTCACAATTTTATCAATGAGGCTGCTGCACTAAACTCGAGATTACCCATCCAAGCGAGCCCTCGCCTCACAGCAACGGTGGCCAACAGGGAAAAAGTTTCCTGCCCAAGCGTCCTCCAATAGGCACAGGTCATCATCGATGGCCAAAAGTTCCACGTCGATCTCTTCGTCATGCCTCTCGCAGGGTTTGATGTGGTCCTCGGCACAGTGTGGATGGCCACATTGGGACCCATAATTTGGGACTTCTCCGCACGGACCATGACATTCCAGCAGGGAGACCGTTCGGTATGCTGGCAAGGGGCCCCTCCACCATCTGAGCCGAGCCTCCAAGCCACCACAGCCGGCAATGGCCTCACCGACATCTTCACCGAGCCAACAGGCTTACCTCCGGTACGCACACGGGACCATCGCATCATCCTCAAACCTGACGCAACACTAGTGGCAATGCGACCGTATAGGTACCCGGCGGCCCACAAGGACGAACTAGAGCGACAATGCGCCACCATGCTCGAGCAGGGCACCGTCCGCCGCAGCGCTTCGGCCTTCTCCTCTCCGGTGCTGCTCGTCAAAAAACCGGACGGCTCATGGCGTTTCTGCGTCGACTATCGCGCGCTGAACGCACTCACGGTCAAGGACACTTTCCCGATCCCGGTGGTGGACAAGCTCCTGGACGAGCTACACGGCGCAAGATTCTTCACCAAGCTAGACCTACGCTCGGGGTACCACCAGGTGTGCATGCGACCTGAGGACATCCACAAGACGGAGTTTCGCACACATGACGACCTCTATGAGTTCCTCGTCATGCCTTTCGGCCTATGCAACGCACCGGCAACCTTCCAGGCCCTCATGAATGATGTACTCCGACCCTTCCTTCGTCGATTCGTACTGGTTTTCTTTGACGACATTTTGATCTACAGCAAGTCTTGGGCGGACCATCTTCGACACCTCCGCACCGTACTCCACGAGCTGCGCCACCATAAGCTCTTCGTCAAGCGCACCAAGTGCAACTTCGGCGCCGCCTCGGTCACCTACCTCGGCTATGTTATCTCCGAGGCGGGCGTCACCATGGATACGGCTAAGGTGCAGGCCATCCAAGACTGGCCAGAACCTCGTTCGGCACGGGCGATACACGGCTTCCTCGGGTTGGCCGGCTACTACCGCAAGTTCATCCACAACTACGGCATCATCGCGGCACCTCTTACCGCGCTCCTCAAGAAGGACAGTTTCTCCTGGACAGAGGCAGCCGCCGAGGCCTTCACCGCCCTCAAAGTCGCGGTCACCTCTGCCCCGGTCCTCAATATGCCGGACTTCGCCAAGATGTTCATCGTCGAATGTGATGCCTCGTCCCACGGGTTTGGGGCGGTCCTGGTACAAGACGGCCACCCAATCGCTTTCTTCAGCTGACCAGTGGCGCCAAGGCACCGCGCCCTCGCCGCCTATGAGCGGGAGCTCATCGGCCTCGTACACGCCATACGGCACCAGTGACCGTACCTGTGGAGCCGGCGATTCCTCGTTAAGACCGATCATTTCAGCCTCAAATACTTGTTGGACCATAGGCTCGCAACAATACCGCAACACCATTGGGTGGGGAAGCTCTTAGGCTTCGATTTTTCAGTTGAGTACAAGGCGGGCGCAACAAACGCAGTGGTCGACGCCCTATCACGTCGAGACACACCAGACGAAGGGAGCATCCTGGTACTATCGGCCCCGAGGTTCGACTTCATCACGTGGCTCCGCCAAGCTCAGCTCGCCGATCCAGCCCTCGTTGCCCTCTAGGAGGAAATACGGACATGGACCAAAGGTCTGCCGTGGGCAGTCCTTGATGACATGGTTCAGTACGGTGAGCGACTGTATATCCCACCAGGATCGCCTCTGGTACCAGAGATCAGTGGCCGCTGTACACGAAGAAGGACACGAGGGAGTCCAACGCACGCTACACCGGCTACGACGTGATTTCCATTTCCCTAACATGAAACGACTTGTGCAGGACTTTGTGCGGGCATGCACTACTTGTCAACGATACAAATCAGAACAGTTGCACCCAGCAGGCCTCCTCCTACCTCTACCAGTACCACATGGTGTCTAGACTGACATCGCCCTGGACTTTGTCGAGGCGCTCCCATGCGTCCGAGGATTACCCGTCGGATTTCGGGTACCCGACGGGTTCGGGTTTACATAGGTTTCACGAGTGGTTTTTTATCAAATCCGTGGATTTCAAACCCATTGCCATCCCTACCAGTATATAAGCTATTGATCGAAATAGCTAGTATTAACCGGTATTAGAATAAAAATTGCACGACACTTAATATATACTGGTTTGAGTAATGGAATGATACATATTGGGCATTCCAACTGCTACTAGAACAAAATTAATAAGCTTGTTGATAAGACGAGAGAGTGATTTGTTTGTGCCTCCAGGAGAGGTGTCTGTTGGATTGATCCCACACAAAGAAACATAATCCACCCACATATCGCGCCTTGTACCATTTATAACACGAGTTTGTGCATCTTAAGTAGCGTTTTGTTGGGTAGATGAGATTCGATTGGATCCACTTAGTTTTTAGAGTTATTTTGTTCACATATAGGATGGATCCACCTGATTTATAGAATTATTTAGTTCACATGTAGGATGGATCCACCTTTAAGAGAGAGTATTCCCTCTATATGTTTGATAAACCCATCCCAAATATTTGGTCAAATGGACGCATCCTCCTTGGTGTCGATAGCCGCTCTTGCTTCAATGTTTCACTCGCATGCTAATGGCTCCCTTGCTCCCGTGTCAGTGGCTAGCGTCCACAACCTTCACATGGCTCCTTTGCTCCCTCATCGGTGGCTAGCGCCGACCACCTCTGTCACATACCAAGTGAGTGGCTTTTAGACCACTAAGAATATAATTTAAAAAATATTACTATTAAATTAGTTCATGTTACCACTTTATATGTCGTCGGCTTAAAAGGCACAATTAGCTTATAACTCACCTAATTATAAAAATGACTACTCTTAGTCCCAAAATATAACAACGTTTAGATTTAGACATATATATGGATAAATTGATTATTTACCATCCAAGATCATAAGCTTCGATTATTTGCCATTCTAAATTTCGAACAAAGGTGCCACGTAGTTGGCGCTTGGTGAGGTGGCGGCGGATAAGGTTGCCGCCGTGCATGGGCTGGAGAGAAAGATGCAGCGGCCGCACAGAAAAAAGAAGGGGAATGGAGGGCAAAAATGTTCTTTCATCGGCTAAGATGTATTAAAATGTATTAAAAACATGAAAATGCCTGGATGGCAAACTTTTAGATATCATTTAGTAGAAACCAAATTTTAGTATAATCAACGATATAAGACTGTAATTTTTAGTGGCAAATGATTAATTTACCCCATATATATTAAAGAAATGTAAAAACATAATACTCTATTCTAGGTGGGTTAGCGTGAACCTTAAAGTCCAAAAATAATTTAATTTAAATACTTTAAAGATTAAAATAACATCATATAAGTAAAAAATGTTATATTTAGAACAAAAATTAAAAAATATGATTTATACTTAGGCGCCGTTTGTTTCAGTTTTAGATTATAATAATTCAGTTTTTTCGTAAACTAAGCTTATTATAATTTAGAGTATAGATTATAATAATACAGTAAAATGAATCCAGATTTTTTGTATAACCTGAATTTTTATAATACACGTGGGCTGACGAATGTGTCGACGTCTAGCCGGCCGGTCTCCTCCTCCCTGAGACTCCTGACGCCAAGAAGGGTTTAAACCACTCTCTCACTCCCTCCCTCCCTCGATCTCGCGGCGAGACCGATCTGGCCGCTGAACATGGCGACGCAGCCACCGCCGCCCCGCCGCGTCGCCGCCCTCCTTCTCGTCCTCGTCCTCGTCCTCGTCCTCGTCCTCGTCGCCTCCGCCTCCGCCTCCGCCTCCGCCACGAGCGCCGATCTCGTCGTCACGAGGGCGGATCGGAGGGTAAGTCAGTCGCCGCCCGCTTCTCTTCTCGCACTCTCCAGATCTCCGAGCAGGCCATCATCGTCCGTCGCGTCTCTCGCGCCCGCGCTTCCCTCGGATCTGAATCGTCTCTTCCTTTGCAGGTTGACTTGACCTCTCACATCGTTCGCGTCCTCACTTCGCTCAAGGTACGCTTGCTGTTGCGATCTGTTCCTGTCGTGGAGATTCGACCGTTTCGCAGTACGCTCGCGCGATCTATGAAGCTTCCCATTTCGTCGTGATAGTTCTGTGTGTCTAGTTGTTTGTCTCGTTACCCTGATAATAGTGCTATAATGTGTTCATGATGTTAGCTTCTCATTAATCTAGTCCTGGTTCATGAATAGGTTCATGTCTAGATGTATGTTCAGAGCGTCCAAAATCTTACCGTATGAATTCTGAATGTCTAATTCCATGTCTGCATAAACTTGCCAGCAGATACTCTCACCGGTACCTGAAGTTCTGGTCTGCTTGATTAGACGTCAGGGTTCTATCCGCGATAGGGGTTCTGTAGTGTACATGTCAGTGTCTTCAGTTCTAAAATCCTTGAGTAACTCTCTTTAAATTACACATGTCTCTTGCTGTCTTGCAACTTGCAAGTGCTCACTTATACATAAAGGAATTATGGATTTTTTTGTCATGCATTAATGCATATGTGATGTGCTGGGATGGTTCTAAAATATCTCATCTCTGTTTTGTTTAGGTTGAAAATATCGGACCTGAGGCAGCCTCTCAAGTTCTACTGGCGTTTCCCAATGTCCAAGCAAAGAACTTAGCAGCTATAAGAGCATTTGGTATGGAGGGAAAGGTGAAGGGTCCAAGTACTGTCCTTCCAATCGAAGTTGTTCAGCCTTCTGGAGTACCCCCAGAACTTACATTCTTTTCAGCATCTTTATCCAAAGCGTTGGAGAAGGGGAAGATTCTTCACATGGATGTCTTGACTGTATTTACACACTCTCTCCAGCCATTCCCAGAAGAAATCACTCAAGCTGAGTCACAGCTTGTTGTCTATCAGGATAGTGCTCACTATCTGTCACCTTACCCTGTTAAGGTACAGACCCTTAGTATCAGATTGCCTGGTGGAAGAGTTGAATCATACACAAAGTATCCAAACACAAAACTTGCAGAGTCAGAACTAAAATATGGACCATTTGAAGATCGTCCACCATTTTCATACTCCCCTATGGTTGTCCACTTTGAGAACAACAACCCTTTTGCAGTTGCAAAGGAAGTTATAAGAGAGATAGAGATATCTCACTGGGGGAATGTACAGATTACGGAACATTATAACATTGTTCATGGCGGTGCTAAACTCAAGGGTGAATTTTCCAGGTTCCTCTTCCTAACCTGTGCTTTAAGTAACTCAACTTGTGACTTAATAGAGAGACTCTGTCCAGGAATAACCGATTGTGTGTTCATGTTTGCAGGATTGACTACCAATCTAGGCCTTACGTAAGAGGGGTCTCTTCTTTTAGGCATCTTATTGCTAGACTGCCTCCAAGGGCACACTCTATATATTACAGAGATGAAATTGGTAACATTTCAACATCGCATATGTGGAGTGACTCCAAGAAGGTACACATGCTTGATGCTATTTATCTTAATTATCATGGCTATATTGTTACAAGCAAAAGTGAAAAAGTGAGTACATATGCTGAATAGCTATCTTATTGCAGACTCAACTTGAAGTTGAGCCGAGGTTTCCGTTGTTTGGTGGTTGGCAAACAACCTTTACCATTGGTTATGGTTTACCACTTCAAGACTTTGTTTTCAATTCTGATGGAAAGAGATTCCTCAATATCACATTTGGTTCTCCAGTGGAGGAAATTCTCATAGAAAATCTTATTGTGAAGGTATGTTCGTCTGTATCATCAAGCATATAAAATCTTTCAATTTTTAGACCCTAAACATATTTTTCTGCTTTGTTTCTTCTGAATTCTGCTGGTCTAGAATTTTAGCCCTAAAAAAATTTCCATTTGAGTTTATTATTTTTTATATTGAAATTTAATATTCGTGTATTGTTTTGGAACATCCAGATTCCAGCTAATAGATCCTTCTGTTGTCTTGGCTATCTTCTGGTGCATTGTCCTTTAGACAAAACTACAGTTTTATGAGCCTTAGATATTTTTATTTTAAGTTTATATAAAAAATGTAGATACAAAAAACACTTTTGCACATGTCTATGAATGTGATATTGCATTATTAATCCCCCCCCTGCTGTAAAGTAAATTTCTTTTGTTTTCATCAGGTTGTTCTGCCTGAAGGTTCAAAGGATATTGATGTTTCAGTTCCATTTCCAGCGAAGCAATGGAAAGAGGTGGTTCCTTGTTGGGTGATATACATATGCTGAACAACTAGTTGATCCTATTCTTTTGTTATAATGACAATGATTTGTGGTGCAGGTCAAGTATTCACACCTTGATACTTCTGGAAGGCCAGTTGTCGTCTTGGAGAAACCTGATGTTATTCCAGAGCATAATCTATATTTCCAGGTTAGTCCTCAAAAGTTACTACTGGGCAACTCATTGTACAATGACTACTTTCTATGAGTAAGGCTTATTGCCAGGGGCGGAGCTCAATGGAGCTGAGGGGGTTCCTAGGAACCCCCTTCCAAAAAAAATTTTAGTGTATATTGACGATTTTTTACCCTTTGTGCACTCCCTTAAATTAAATATGGTGTACCGCTTAAAGTGGTGCACCCCCTTCAATTTTTCTCTAGCTCCGCCACTGCTTATTGCACAGTGATTACTTTCTATGAGTTATTTGTGCAATATCTCATGTTATATGTTAACCATACCAAACTTATTTGTTAATGGCCTACAATGTGCAGGTGCACTACAGGTTCAATAACATCTCAGTACTCAGAGAACCAATGATGTTGATAACTGGCTTCTTCCTCCTTTTCATGGCCTGTATTGTTTACATGCACACTGACTTGTCAATCTCTAAGAATTCTCCTTCTTATCTGGCAAAGGTGCAGTGGGATGAGGTATGGCCTTTTTAAGATTCAAATCCCCCCTTTGAGGATTGAATTTTGATGGTTGGCAAGAAATGTTTATATGTGTTTTCCTGTCCTTCTGTGCCTTTCATAAAATTTCTTTTTGTGCACTACAGTTTGTTATTATACTGATGCCATTCTTAGGAATTAGGATGCAACTTCCAACTTAGAACACTGAATAAAATACAATACTACAACTTAAGGAATTATAATTCAACTTGGCTTGTGAGAACACACTTTGTTGTGGGAAGCTTTTTTATGGGAGCAAAAATGCAATAATAAACTAGAACTAGTAAATTATTTGTCAGTAAAATGTCAGAAGGTGACAACATTTATGGGCTGAGCAAATAGCTAGGAAAGCTAGAAAAACAGTCTAGTCTAGTTCAACTGACAGAGGGTTTGATCTGTTAGGGGCATTGAATTTTGGAAGGCCAGTTTGCACAAGGCTTGGTCAACAATTAGGAAGAAAAGCGGCAAGTTTTTCTTTCAGACCCACTATTTCAGAACCTTGTGTTTTCTGTTAAAGATGGGCTTTTGGTGCCTTTGTTCTAGAAAAGAGAAGTTACATGGGAAGGGCTTAACCATGGTTGAATAGAATCTGCAAAATTAACTGTAAATAAAGTGGAGTTAGAGAACAGAACATGTTGTGCTAGAAGGGTAAGGCAAGCTTGATAAATTGACCAGGAAATTAATGCTAAGTTGAAAAGTCCTACATCATTGAATCTGGACATCAAAATCAAGGAGGTAATAATTGCATGTAATTTGTTTTATTAGTTGGAACAACATTGATTATAGTGTTTTTGGAATTGAAGAATTCCTTTAACTTGTGGGTACCTTTTATTTTCCGCGGGCTAATCTCTACAGCTATTTCTTTATTTTGGTTCAGGTTCAGAACATTACCCAGCAAATCCAGGCTATCTTCGAACGATGTTTAGCGCTTCATGATAAACTGGAGGCCTCATTACGCGATTTATCTAGGTCAGGAGATGTTCAATCTTGCAAAGCAGCTCGTAAGGCAGCTGATGCACAGTTTAAGGAACTGGCAAAAGAGTTGAAGCCATTGTTGACATCCCTGCACTCATCCCCTCAGTCTTATCAGATATGGCCAAAGGTTTAATTGCTCAACATACTCACAGTACCATCATTGACAGAACACATTTAGAGCCTTACATAGAACAGAGATACTAGTGCATTATCTCTGTATCATGTAATTTGAATGAGCTCCTTGCTGTCATATGTGTGTCATAGTGGTTAGTTACTGTTGGCCTTTTTGATGCAGGTGGAAGACTTGGTTGCAAAGGAGAGGGAGCTGCAGGAAAAGCTCATGGCAAGGCATTCCACTGTGGTTGACAGTTTTGAGAAGAAGCTGCGCGGGCAAGATGTGGAAAACAGGATTGCTACCCAGCAGCAGAAAGTTGCTGCCCTGAGGCAAGAGGTCGAATCCCTTTTAGAGTACATCAGTGAGATCATATGAGCGAATCAGGCGCCATTAGGCGGAAGAATGTGTCAGCTGTTTTCTCACTGAGTGAATTTGCTTTTGATATGTTCAAATCAGATAGTTCTAGGTTTCCTGTCGATAATCCTGAAGCTGATTGAAATTTTGCACTTGGTAGCGAATCAGCGAATCTTTTTAATAACTTCTCAGATGGATCACTCTTAATCAATTCTTTTTTAAACGGAAAAGAGAATCAGCCAAATGTTTGATTCTTTGGTGAATCCATACCTCAGTTTACTAAGGGTGCGTTTGGTTCTGCTGTGAGCTGTGAAAAAGCTGCTGTGAGTTGCCTGCTGTGAAAAAGCTGCTGTGAGCTGCCTGCTGTGAAAAAGCTAAAAGTCGTTTGGTTGAAGCTGCTGTGAAAAAACTGCTGTGAGCTGACTGTTTTTTATAACTTACTTAATTTTCATCATTATAATATTTTATACCTATATATAAATAGAAAACACTCAACATTGATGCAACTAAATAACTAAAAAATATATTAGATAAATAAAAAAGTGCATAGTTCATCTTATAAAGTAATCGACAACCACATATTATCTCATGAAATTGTGCAATGCAATACAAACCATAATAATGTTAAATAAATTAAGACACCTTGAATTCATACTTTTTAATATGAACTAAAAATCAGAAAAGCAGAAAAGCAAAAGCAGAAAAGCAGGGTACAGGCTGCTTCCAAATTTGTACTAGAAAAAAGCTGCTTTTTCACAACAGAAGCAGTTTTGGTAAACCCGTTTGGTTCAGCTTCTGCTTTTTCACAGCAGAAGCAGATTTGAAAAGCAGAACCAAACGCACCCTAAGGCTTGTTTGGTTTATTTAGAGACTAAACTAACATTTAATCCTCTGCCCTTTAGTCTTTTATTTATTTGACTAAACTTTAGTCTTGAAATGAGGGTGAGGGGGTGGGGTGGGATGAGGCATTAGCGAGGGACATACCATATTAATAGTTCTTTTTTAGTCCCTTTTACCAATATCTTGGGGACTAGAGGACTAAAGTTTAGAGACTAAATTAGTCATCATATTTGGTAGGGTAAGGATTAAAATAAACTAAATAGGGTAAAGTACCAATAGATTTTCTAAAAAATTACCCACTTACCGTTGAGTGAGTTATACCTCCATGCCCCATCGCAACAGTCGGAAGGAGCAACATGTAGTATTTTCTGTTGTTTCTAACATACTTTTCGCTAGATGAGTTAACTAAATCATCCATACAAATATTGTCGCACCTCTTAAATTCTATGAGTGACGGGTTTCTATGAGTGACGGGTGCACGGAGCGGGGCATACGACCCCATCTCGATGGATGTCGCGTGGAAGCGCATTTTATTGGACGACGAGACGAGGGCCTTTGGGTTGCCGCACGAAAGCGGGTTGGAGGTAGCGGCACAGCTACGTTTGGCCACGACAGTGATGTTGGCTTTAGTAATGCCGCATGGGGCAATAGTTTCGGCGGCATCGAACAGCCTGTCCTGACGCTGTCGAGTAGCTTTGGGCGACTGGTTTGGAAGGTGACGTTGAGGCGAGGGTTTCGGCGGCATCGAGGAACCATCCGATGGAATGTGCTTCCACGTGGCATCCATCGAGATGGGGTTATACGACCCGCTCCGTGCACTCATTGCTCATACAATTTTGTTCCCCCAACACCCCCTCAGTGCAATCGAAAGCAACATGTAGAATTTACTGTCGTTTCTAGCATACTTTTCACTAGACGAGTCAACTAAATCATCCGTATAAATATTGGGATGCTTGAATCTTAACTGCACATTATGTTTCGATGCATTGTTATATGTAACATACAATTTTAAAATTCAGGTAGACATGAGCTTCGATTTCAACGATTTCAACTAGGGATGGCCATAGATCCTAATTCCTGTTCCCGACAATGAATTTCCCAATTAGGAGATGGATAAGACTACTTTTATTACCGTGGATGATTTAGCATAGGAATTAACACGGAAATATCCCCATCCAGATCTCAAATATATGTGATTTTTCACTTGAACAACACGCTTTAACTTAGAACCAAACCCAATCCCAGTATATTTACTAAACAAACAATTATAATCTCTTTAGACTTGTGGTTTTCATTATTTACTAATCCAACCATCCTAAGCTTTATGGACTAATGTTTTTCATCTTGATACAAGAACTAAAACTCCATCGGGTATTATTCACCATACAGGAATAGGAATGAGAGAAATTTTTCCCCACAAACATGAACAGGGAAATCTCCCAATTAGAGACAACGATGGTAGCCTATTCCCTACAGAAAATTTCCCAGTTGAAATCTTAATTCCAACATCAAACTGGTACCGTTTAAGCGATGAGGCCTGAAAGTGTGAAACTAATCCGCAATGGGACAATGCGGATGTAGTTTGACACCTCACTGATCAGATATGTTTGACAAAGAACACCAAACGAAAATGATTTCTGAGTTCAACAGGCAGCAGATCCACCCGTCACATGAAATGCAAAGGCAAATCAGCATATTCAAACGAAAATGAAACGAGATTTATGAACTTTATCAGTTCTGTTAGAAGCTTGCTGGTAGCGTTCTGGCAAGACTGACAAAAACTGTAACTGCTCCCATGAAGAAAATGCTTTTCAGCTGAGGAAAACAGAAAACTCTAGGCATGGGAACCAACTCAAGTGGCAGAATGTACATCATACTCATTATTTCAAATGCTTCCGCTTAAATATTCAAAAAAAATTAATGAAAGGAAGAAACAGTGGTCCTCAGTTGACAACGTCCAGGACCAGCTTGCGCGACTTCAGGACTGACCACTTCATGCGACGGTAATATCCGGCTTGGAGAAGAGCAAGTGAAAGTAGGAATATCCATTTCACTCCCATCTATATAACAAATAAGAGTACGTTGGTATTAAGAATAGTGCCAGTCAGAAGTAATTGACATATCCACAGTAGTTGAGGTGGTTACCAGTTTCCTCTCTTCCATCTCTGGCTCAGCTGCCCATGACAAAAATGACACGACATCCTTGCCCATCTGTAGTATAAGTATGAGAACAATCATGCTTAAGGCTTCAATTCTAACCCAACATGACACTACTAAAAGAACCCAATAAAGGATAAATGGTTTACCTGGGCTTCAGTAGCAGGAGTACCATCTTCATATTCTACAGCTCCATCTATAAGCATCTTGGGCATGGCTATGGCACCACCAGGGAAGTATGGATTGTAATGCAAACCCTCACGGATCTAGATTATAAATCAACCAGCGAAAGTTTGATAAAGTTACAAGAACACAGAAAACAAATAACAAAACACAAACAGTATGAAACATTACAACGATAAATGAAGGCATCTATTACCATCAGAATATTCGGAAGGACAACATTTCGTGGGATAAGTTAGGTCTTTTCAGACTAGAGTTCAAAGAAATAATTATGGAACGGAAGAATGGTAATGTCGTGAATTCAAAACAATATAGATCAAAATGAGAAGCTGAATAGATCAGCACTTAAGAGAAAAACACTCAAACAACAATGGGGCATCACAACCTGGAGTTTAGCACTTCCAAGGTCCACCAGTATTTCATTAACCGAGATTCATACAAAAGTATCAAATCGGGTGTCGATATCGTGTCAATGTGAAACATATCCATGTGATGCAAGTGATTGCAAACCAGAGATTGTCCTTCATCATTTGTATACTACAAAACAAACTACGGTAACATACAGAGTATACATGTCAGAGGGTTACCTGAACACCAGCAGGTGGATCGTGATAACCAGTAAGAAGAGCAAACACATAGTTCTGGCCATTGTGCCTTGCCTGAACATATGCAGTCAAAATAGTAAATCACAACTTGAAGGAAAAAAGATTAAACAATTTAATGCAAAGACATAGCTATTGTTACCTTTGTGATAAGACTGAGGTCTGGGGGGTACGCTCCACCATTTGCGAAACGGGCTGCTTGCTCATTTGCATATGGCTGTGGGAAGCGGTCACTCAACTTACCAGGACGTGTGAACATTTCACCCTCATCATTAGGACCATCGACCACCTCAATCTCAGCAGCCATAGCCTTTGTTTCTTCTTCAGTGTAGGCCACACCAACTAAATCCCGGTATGATATCAATGACATGGAGTGGCAAGAGGCACACACTTGCTGATAAACTTGATGTCCACGCCGAATACTGATCATATAATTTTTCACAGAATTGCCTTAGAATTGAAGCATCATCATGATTCTTTTCACTATCTTACTGGGAAACTACATTAGTCAAATAGGTCTATCGTTGAATACATCAGGGTAAATTATATTTATCATCCCTCAACTCCAAAACCGACTAAAAACCATCCCTCGATTCTCAAAACTGGGTAAAACTCATCACTCAACTCTCAAAACTGAGTAAAACTCAGTCCCTCCACACATTAGGTAGTGATTTCAACTCCACATGGCATCCACATGGGATCCAAGGTGGTGATAGAGCCCACTTGTTATCGTGAGAATTTGACTCATGTGGCATTCATGCAACATCATAAAAAGAGTCCCTCTCTTGTATTCTCTCTCCATTGCAAGGCAATACCACCTTAGATCTTGTGGATATCCACATGGGTCAAAACCACAGTCAAACAGGTGGAGCGATGAGTTTTATCTGGTTTTGAGAGTTGAGGGACAGGTTATACCCTGTTTTGAAGTTGAGTGGCGAAAATTACACCCACACAAAGAGTTGAGCGATGATACATATACTTTTTCCATTAAATTATAAAGGATAAAGGATTCAGAGGATACCCAAGAGTGGAGATCAATTAGTAATAACCAAATTGAATATCCCAAAGACTTGCTAAATTGTGTGCAAAACTTCAATAAGCCAAACTACTATAGTACTATGCATAAAAGATAATTTCTAAAAAACATGAATATGGATGACTTACGATGCATGATCATAAGAGCTAAGAATGCCAGCATGTGGCCAAGGATACTCAGCAGCTGCTAAACCATGCTCAGCTTCATCTGCAAATGCTATTGTAGCAAGGCTTAAAAGACCAGAAGCACCAACTCCAAGAAGAGCCAATGCTCTCAGTCCAGCAGAGGACTCTTCATGTTTTATCCGGAATGAGGAAAGCAGAGATGAACCCTAAAAACATGATCATAATGATTTAAAAAAATGTCACAACACTAAAAAGTAGACCATGCCTACTGAAACTTATAAACTTATACCAAACAAATAATTCACTACCAGATTATAAAAAGTTTGTCAAAACGAGTTAATGTGATAAAGCACCGTATGGATAATAGTAATACTAGGTTTATTCATGAACAAAATGGGATAAAGGTCAGTCCGCTACCGACACAAACCCTAAAAAACATGAAGTGGTAAGCATGTAAACTGTGATTTCTTTCCAAAGTCCCATTCAATAAATTAATGTTACAACAATGTTATCCAGTCATTCAATTAATTGTGATTATTAGGGCTAATCAGTCCCCTAACATCAACTAGGTAGCACGACTCGATTAGAGCGACCAGAAATCTAGTTGTAACGAGCACCTAATCATGATTAGTCAGACAATTAGGAGGTGGACAACTAGAAAATGCAGAGCAAACCTAGGCTGTATCTGGTCATTGCATTGTCCACTTAGGCCTTTCCTTCATTGATCACTTTCTTTGGTAACGAACTGATTATTATTTAATTTTTGCCTCAAAAAAAATTATTATTTAATTTTATTACAATTCTTTGGTGGGGTTCATATGGTGGCCTAGCATATGATCTCCAGCATTCAGCAAAAAGAATTATGTCTTTATTGTTCGGCATCTAGACGTGAGTGTAACTGGAGTGCATTTGCCCATGTAAGTACTATTACTGAGTAATCAGAGTTTGGCAGCATTAGCTGTTAGGATCAACAGCCCAATTAAGGGCTAGGGATTAATCTAATTATTTCCTGTTTTAAAGATAGATAGCAGATTAGATTAATATTAACAGATTAGATTGTTATTAAGAGATAAAGATAGCATGATTAGATTGTATTAGGATTATAAATACCCCATAAGGGTCATGGAATAAATCAAGCAGAAGGAATTATTTAGTTCCACTCCTGCTCCTATCATTAGCAATAGTCCTGCAGGCCAATGCGGTATTACATTATTTGTGTGCAGGTCCATACCAAAAAGAGGAATCGATTAGAGCATAAAAAGTTGAACAAACTTGTTTATGCTAGTTACAACCGGAAGATGTCAAATAGATTTCAGAAAATTAGAGATGGCTAGCTGCCTGCTTGTGTTGAACTGTTGAATGTTGATGTGTTTCTGTTGTTTGTTGAGCACTTCAGCTTTTATCATTTGATGCTTACTAGTTGAGTGCTCGTGCGTTTCAATAGAAAAAAATAAAACATTAAAAGAACACTATGTCACCACCTGTCAATGACAATGAGGGCTCATGTATCAATGAGAAAGATTGTGGTGGTGTTATGGTTGCTGGACTGGATTAATTATGAGCAGTGTTTACAAATCGTCCAATTATTCACGATTAATCAGCCTGGTCGGTTGTCCGGGTCCGATTAGCTGCTCCAATGCGATCAGACCGATCAAAACTCTGGTCATCCGACTAGTTGCAACTAGTCGTCCGATTAGGGGAATTTTGGCGACCAGACAACCTGATTTCTGTATTTTTAGCGCAGGCAAAGTGGGAGGGAAAAGCTGCCTGGGGCGAGCGCCATACAGGGCAGCGCATGCGCAAAAACAGAGCTGGGCACGGGACATTGGGCGGGAAGGGACGGGACTGGCGGGAGGGAAAAGGAGAAGGAAATTGCACACGCACAAGAGATAAAGCAAACTGGCAGAGAGGAAAGAGAGAGGAAATAGAGGGAAGAGAGGGAAACACTTGAGAGGTGGCAGCGACCTACTCGTCTTCTTTGGCAGTGGCCGGCGGCTTCGGTGGTGGCATCCTGCCGTCCTCTTTTGTGCCGGCTAGCATCCTGCTGTTCTCTTCCGCGGTGGACGGCAGCTGTTCGGTGGCGGTTCCAGATCTACTTGATCACTTCTGTTCTGTCTACAGTACTGCTTCTGTTCTGTCTAATAAGTGTGGTCGTCAGTTCTATATTCTAATACTCAGCTTTAGCATTGAGCTATTACTGTATGATTTGTGTGCTGTAGTGTATAGAGTATTAGAGTATTTTTGGCAGATTCTGTTTGTAAAATCTGCTTCATTAATGCTAATGTGATTTACTTTTAAATGTTAAATATGATTCACTGATTTAACATGAAATCTGTGATACAAGTCTTTCCCCTCCTCCCCTATTTCCTATGCCTACTTTTTGTCTTTCGTTTGCTACTGCCTGATTTGAACCTAAGTGTTTGTTTATTGACATTCATGTTTATTCTAGTTTCTGATTTGGGTTTATTTTTCTGGCTAAATTATATCTTGCTGTGAGTTATTGCTTATATTTTTATATGTTCCAGGAAAAGGAAGCATCAGGTATGTCCCCAACTACCTATTAATGTACTCTTGAATCTCGATTAGGCTTGTTGTTAAGAGGTCTACCTATAAATTGTCACATACTATATAGTATGTAACTATGTATATGTCCTAAAATATATGGGATGATTAGATGGATGACTAGAACCGACCAGAATCGACTAATCGCGATTAGTTTTCTGGTCGGTACCACGGCGACTAGGTCCAACTAGGCGATTCGTAAACATTGATTATGAGCTCTACTTTTTAATCTACTATAGCTCTACTGTTCTAGACTTCTAGTGCTCTTACCGTTGCACTCTAATTTTACAGCTACTTACTTCAGTTTTTGTTATTTCAGTTCAGCAGCAAGGCAGCAAGGATATGGAGACTGGGACATGGATATGGACACTTCACAATACAAATCTCACAGGTAAGTGACCAACTGGCCATCAATGTTGTCTTTGTGCTTGATTTATACTATGCATAGTATACAACATATAGTACATATAATATATTGGTCCAGGTATGTACAAGACAACTAGGCAGATAACCAGGACCAACTAGTCTAGATAAGTCAAGCTGGTTGACGCCTAATAGCGACTAGTCAGCTGGTCAGTCCCATGGCGACTAGGGTCGACTAGGTCACTAGGCGATTTAAAAACATTGCGTTACAATGATATCTTTTCACATGCAACCTCAAATATCAATCTCTGACTGGATACCATAATGTTTAATACAACCATGGAATATAGAATAGACATTAAGAAGATTGACAATTGATTATTTTTGGCAGACTGAATACAAAACTACTATTTAAGAAAAAAACTTACAGAGGACTGGTTATGGAGAATTCTCCTAAGGAGCTGGTTAATTCCCCTACCAGCAGCCATCCAGGATTCTGCATCAAATATCAAGAACTTAGCTACACAATGAAAGAGGTTGTGGATTTGTGCTTTTGTGGTATGATAATCAGTAACAGCAGCAAACAAAAAAATGCAAACTTGTGATGAATAATAGAAATGTCAATATTTCGTTTGCAATATCTAAGCAACGCCTTAACAAACACAATATCGATACCATGCAAATCATGTGAAACAATTTGTTCAAACTAAGATGAAGATAATCAGGAGCAAATATTAGGCAACAAACACATCTAACACCTCATGCAGGCCGTAATTCATAAATTCTGGAATGCAGACTAGTGTGTTTACAAGATTTTATAATAATGTGCCTGATATAAGAACTACCTAAACACATGGTTGTCACGGCGTCGCCTAGGCAACGCCTAGGCGCCGACTAGGCGTCCAGGCGGTCACCGCCGGACGCCAGGGTGAATCGCCTCGCCTGGGTGGAGTTAGGCGCCCGCCTGGAGCTTCTAGGCGTCGCCCATGGCGCCTAGGCGGTCGCCAGGCATGTCTAGGCGGGCGCCTAGGGTCCGTGGTAGTGTCTAAGCCTCTAAGGTGTGGCCCAGGCCCTTTCGGTTCCCTCTTCCCTTGCGCCGCCGCCTCTTCCCTTGCGTCGCCGGCTGCCGGATCTGCTGTCCCTTGCGCCGCCGGATCTGCTTCTCCTTGCTCTGCCGGTCGCGGGCTCCGGTTCCCCTTGCGAGTTGCGCTGCCGCGGCGCCACCATCTGCCCCTTGCGCCGCCCGCCGCCCGGCCGCCTCTGCTTCCCCTGATCCCCTCCGTTGTCTGCTTCCCCCTCCCCTGCTCCCTCGCCGCAGCAGGCAGCAGAAGGCACGGGCCACGGGTGCACGGAAGCTCATTGTCTGCTTCCCCCTCTGCTCCCTCGCCGCAGCAGGCAGCAGCAGCAGGCAGAAGGGCATGGGCCGACGGGCGCAAGCAGAGAAGGCAACAGGCACTCCAGGCAGCAACAGAGAAGGCAACCAGCAGACTAGCAGAGAAGGCAGCAAGCAGATAAGGAGAACTGCAAAGGCGACGCAATTAAATTCAGGAAGAGTAAGGAACTGAATTTAATTAAACTAGCAGAGAAGGCAGCAAAGGAGATCAGCAGACTACTAAGCTGAATTTAATTGGTCGCCTAGGCGACGCCTAGGCGCCCGCCTAGGCGCCCAGGCGTCCAGTCGGCCCCCTGGCGACTGGTTTCGCCGGGGCGCCGTGACAACCATGCCTAAACATGATATGAAATAAACAGGTTGGAGCTTGAATTCCATAAAGTTTGTACTTTATATTATCATAAATGGATCATCACATTTGTGTTGATTAATAAAACATTAAAACATGTGAAATAAACAGGTTGAAGCTTGAATTCCATAAAGTTTGTACTTTATATCATCATAAATGGATCATCACATTTGTGTAGATTAATAAAGCATTAAAACATGTGAAATCATCTCAATCATTAGCTACAAACTTTAAGGCGGCATTCACTACCAGGTGGCCTCAAGGTGGAAAAAACACAATTTAGTCTTAAATCACTTTAGGACTTAGGCCAGGTATATTCTCTGCGAATTTTTTTATTGATGATGTGTGGTTATCCTGCCCAGACATAATCTACCTAGCACGGCAATGCAATAACAAGAACGAAAGATTGCTTTTAATAAAAAGAAAAAGAAAAATAGATAAGGTCCATGTGATGCTCGTTGCGTGTCATGATATACTGAATCAAATCCAAATGACCAAATCACAACAGCACCCCCTCATTTACTAGGCTCTATTGCTAGTAAATAGAAAGGGAACAAAACAGAGGGCAGATCCAGGTGATTTACAACCATCAACAGGTTAAAATCCCTTGTCATGGCGTACGCTAGATCCACGCGAATTTCCAAACAACATTTAGGGGGAAACTAGAGGGAGCGCCCAGATCTAGACATCCCAAGCAGAGGAATCAAAAAGTCCCAACACGGGCAACAAATCTGCGCATTTCCAGTACCGGGTGCCGAATACCTAGACCTTAGTTACAGCAAACTAATCGATCACAGGGCCGATGCAAATCAGCGAAGAGGAGAACGAGAGAGAGAGAGAGAGGGAGGGGCCTTACCGGAAGGGGAGGAGGGCTAGTTCGCCCGTCGCCCGTCGCCCGTCGGCCTTGGGAGAGGAGAGGGAGGAGGCGAGCGATGCACGAGCGCGAGAGGAGAGGAGAAGCGGCTGAAGAGGGCGGAGACTCTGGACGGGAGGGCACCAAACCCCTACCCGGCCCGTCGACCAAAATTCAGAAGGCTCAGCCCAGCCCACGTAGTAAGGTAGGGTTTGGACCGCAAGCGCAAGGGACTATGCGTCGGCTAAAGATGACAATGGGTACCCAAACCGGTTTTTTTATTAGAGTAGATATGTGAGTAACATTATTTATTTGTGAATCTATTAATGAAAATAATAGTAACCAACGGGTACGCAAGTATGTGTATGGTTTCCTAATATCTATACTCGTTATCTGATGAGTACCTATCATCCAATAAACTATATTATTAGGAGTTTAAATCATTGTTGCTATTGTTGTAGGTTAAATTATTGATGTATTATGTTTGAGAGTTTATTTATATATGTATTTTTGATCTTATGATTGAATGACTCATCGATCTATTTAGGTGAAAAAATACTTTTGTGGGGATAGATATATAATTGTTATTTGTTAGGCTATTTTTGTGTGTGGTGTCTATTGACGGGTATAGGTACCTGATGAGTATATTTTACCCGCATAGGTATGGGTTTGGAGGAAAATGATACCCGTATGTATATATGAGTTATCTGATTAAAAGATTTTTTTCTAGCGGGTATAAGTTTGAGATAGTCAAACCAACGAGTATAGACACATTGCCATCTTTAAGTGGAAGGAGGGTAAAGAGAGCAGTCGGGTCGTCGTCCCGGGTCTGATGGAAATTTTAACTAGTTAATGATACATTTCAAATACTATGTTTTTTGTTGT
Organism: Zizania palustris; assembly: GCA_019279435.1. Classification (NCBI taxonomy): domain Eukaryota; kingdom Viridiplantae; phylum Streptophyta; class Magnoliopsida; order Poales; family Poaceae; genus Zizania; species Zizania palustris. Next base: position 45,583,757 of record JAAALK010000082.1, on the reverse strand, counting down.
TTTTAATTATTTGTCATATTTAGTGGGTAAATTAAATTTTTTATTTTGTATTTAGTTAGTGTCATGTCACCTGCCGTATCCTCTTTGACTGGCGGACGAGGAAGCAGAGGGGTTCACAGCCTTGGGTCGGAAGCGGCGCAAAAGAGCAGAGCAGGCCTCCGTGCGGGTGCGGCGGCGACTACCTCTCGCCCCGCTTGGTTTAGCCACGAGTCGAAGCCAACCACGACCGGGCGTTGCTTTGGCTGCCAGGAGAGGAGAGGGAGAGCCACTGAGCGGAGCAAGCGTAGGTGTACAACAGCGCACGTGGTCGATGAGGGCAGAGGGCGGGGCAGAGACTACGGCCAACTGCGGCAGCGGCGGCCGGCGGGAGGAGTTGGGAAGAGAGAGGAAGAGAAAGAAGAAGGTGATATTGTAAAAAAAATGACATGGCAAGTGACGTGATGTTAATTGGATATAAAGTGATAAAAAATTTGTTTATTCATTAAAAAGTAATAAATAATTAAAAACGACATTGGTTCTCTACCCATGCGTCAATCGTCGGTAAACCGAATAGTGAATATCTTAGTGATGAATAGATGTTCAGATAAACGTAGCCCTTTCGAATCCGACTAATTAATATTTGTACCCATTTAAACGTCTTTGAGAGATAATAGTCATACGTTCTGTGTTTTGGTATATTATATTTTTTAAGAACTTTAGTCATATTTATAGAACTGTAGATTTAGAGTTTTTTGACCTTTAAGAAATCTTGAATTTGGAGACGTAAATTAACAGTATTTAGTTAAGCGATATAGTTTTTTATTTTAAACTAAAAACAATCATTTAAATTATTTGACTATATTATTAAAACTCCAAATCCTACGTGAATCTCGAAATTAAAGCTGCACGTACGTTTCTCAACATATTGACAAAAATTATGGAAGAGTTTCGGTCGATTATGTTTCGGACATAAAAGTCGTGAACCCCTTGTGGGCAACGTGCGCGTTTCAAATGATTTCATCCTGAACACGAAAGTTGTGAACACCACCACCTTATATGCACCGACTGTAATATGCTTGGTATAAACGTTACAAAAAAATGTATAATCATCCTCCAATGATGTAGAAGTAGCGGTAGACCATTTTGAACAATCCCATCATCAGACCCAAAAGTTGTAAACACTACCACCTTATATCCTATAAAAATGTATCCAATTATTCTACCATGATGTACAAGATCTAACTAACAGTATCCTACAAAAAATGTATCCAATTATTATACTATGATGTACAAGATCCAACTGATGTGTTTCAGTTATATTCTAAACAGATATAACCGTGGAAGTATCTAATCTTAACTAACAAGGAATCCAATCTTTAACTAATAAATATAATCTTTAAGGAGGCGTTTGGTGAAAGAATATGATAGAACATAATGACTCCGTTCCAGATTATGAGAATAGAATGGTCATGCTCCGTATTTGAAAGTAAGAATGGAATCATCATGTTTTTTGTTTGGCTCTAAAATCTGATAGAACAGAACAGAACGATTATATCCCTTGTTTGGTTGAAAAGCAACAGAGGAAATGAGAAGAAAAACGGATGATGTGAGTGACGAGCCGTTCGATTGTTTTTTGAAAGCGGATGATTTCAAATCTACGAGGAATATTCTTTTTTAGAGCCACTATATTCTATATAATTTCAAACCAAACACACATAAAGTAAACAGAGCCATTTGTTTCCACCTAACTCTTGAACCAAATACTACCTAACTGACACCCTGACACGGAAGCTGATCCATCAAGGGTGCTGGCCCCATATGACACAAGGGTACATAATATTTGGTTGTCAATTGTTTAAACTAAAAGCCCTTTGCTTCAAATATCCACTAATGTATCTTCTTTACCCTTGGGTACTTTTCATTTTGATAAATACCTATGTCAAGATTTCTTGCTTGTGTATAAGAATACTCATATCCAGTCTTTCAAAACTAAAGTTAGATATTATAGAGAAAAATCAAGTTCTAACAGCATGGAATATACATCAGCATGCACGATCAACCATACTTTCCTCGAATGCTAGTTTCATAAGTGAGGGGATAAAACAGCCATACCGTTTATGACAAACCATAGTTCTGATATAACTCAACTCATCTCAAAAGTCAAATACAAAAAAATACAGCACTCAAACCTAGTCAGAGTCAGGGTCGCCATCGACAATACCTGGCATTGAATCTTCTGACTCCGCATCAGAGCCGTCAGCTTTGCTGGGCTCCATGAAATTAAACGAAGCATCATCCGGTGACGCATCAACAGCTGATGTTTTCTTCTCAAGACGATCAACGTTGGTGTGGTTTTCCTCGGAGACTAGGGCAGCTACATGTATGTCAGGATCATGTGGGTTTGTGCAGACAGGTTTTAAAACAGCATTGGAGCTTGAGGGACTATGTGTAGCTTTTAGCTTGACTATGTCTGTACTGTCCGCTTCCACCATTTCGATATCACTCTTGCCAGATGTTGGAACATCTTGTATGGCTGCAGGAATTGTAGCTAAACCAGTTTGTTGATGTTCTTCTACAGAGGTGCTTTGCTTTTCATCTTGGGACATCTTGATTGCTTTCTCTTTTCCTACAGGACTGTCTTTCACTGGAGAACATGTTGGTACACTGACCATGGTGGATACCATCCAATCATCATATTGGTCTTCATCCTCCAAAGCCTGATGCTGGTTTCTAGATGATGCAAGCTGATATTTTTCAATACCAAATACTGCCTTTTCAGGTCCAGGGCCTGAAGGAACTGCACTTTCTAGAGGAAGAGCTCGAGGATGTGTAAGAACATCCAAAGCCAGCAAAGCACATGAACAAAATTCTGCAAGCTTAGTGCCTATCTCTAGCTTCCCTGTAATGAACAAATAACAATTTGTTACATATAGCATAGTGGCTGTGTGTTGCTACAGTTCTGCAATAAATATACCATAAATTATACACTTTAAAATACAAAAAATAATTATCAACAAATCTAAAATGAAAATGTAAACATATTTCAAATCAGATAAACCACCAGCATAAAAACACATGGAAGACATTGCAATCACTTAGGAAAGATCTGGTGAATAGTATGCAAGTGTTTTTTTTTCTTACGGGAGGGGAGATAGAGGGATGTGGTGTAGAACCTGAACCATCATCACCCCAAACTAAAACATTTGTTGTATCAACTCAAAAATTCAGGCAGCGTGTAAGATTCATTCTCGCCAGCTTATGTTCAGCTCATGGTGTATCCATTGCAGCAGCATTTTAATCCTCTGTTTATATTGACTATATGTTACTTGAGACTTAGAGAATTAAATAAATCTAGAGATTAGTAGAAGTGTAGAACATTAGAGAACATGCTGAGGGATTTTACCTCTTCTGAAGAGATCAATTCCTTGTGCTAAATAAGGAGGGCGGGCATGAGAAGAAAGAAAAGATGCCAGCAGGGCCTTCAATGAAGCAAGCTGAAATTCTGCTATGCTTGCCTCCCCAACCGTAGATGATAGTTTGTACTCACACATTCGTCCCTTGTCAAAAGCACTTCTAGCTATGTTAATTAGAAGCAAGTCCACTTCCGCCCTCCAGTGATCTGTCCTCAGTGAACCTCCCTGCTCGAGGTGATAAATTGTATGTCACATCTAACTGTTTTGCTCATAAATTATATACATGAAATAATATTGTAAATGCCAATTGAAGGCTAATCAGCAAAGTACGGATTGGATGGAAGTGGAACAGCAATATACTTGCAAACAGTACAGCACACTTCCAATAATTCATGACAAAACGCCCACTAACAAAGAATTTTTTCCCCTCTGGCTGTGGTATTGAAGAATAACTTTTGATGTTAATCATTTACAGACATATGTTAAGAAAATATTAATGTTATAAGAGTACTTTTGACCACTGTTATTTAGACAGTCATGCCTGGAATGATCTTCCAGGTGCACGCTTCCTTGCCAAAAGGAATTTCCTGTAGGCTCATATGTGTAACATTCAACAGCAACATGTTTGCGTAGCATAGTTTGCCTAAATTTATTTCACCAGCCATTATATGATTAAAATAGCAAGGATGATGCTTGCATTACCCATTAATTCAGAATTAGTGTGATCTTCCTACTTAAACATCAAAGGTATGTCTCAACGCTTCCAATATCAAACATGCTTTGACCAGATCTGCTGCTAAGCTCCAGTTTTCCATGGATTTCACTAGAATTGGCATCTTTATACTGAGGAATAAATATTTATCGTTCCGCAACTCTTGACTCCATTTAGTTTTCATCCCTCAACTACAAAACTGGATCAAATTCATCACTTGTCGCTCAAAACCAGATAGAACATGTCCCTCTGTTATGTTTAATGGTGGTTTTGAGCAAAAAAAGTAATAGGACCCACTTGTCATAGACACAAAAGTTTATCATCCATGGACCACCATTCTCCCATATGCCATTTGAAATGTGGGCACAACATTTATTCTCTATGACAAGCAAACCCCACTGCCTTTTATAACTAAAAATCACTATCAAACATGTCAGAGGGACAGGTTCTATCCGGTCTTGAGAGTTGAAGAACAGATTCTATCTAGTTTTGTAGTTGACGGACAAAAAATTAAACAATGTCAAGAGTCGAGTGACAATAAATAGACTTGTTCCTTATCCTTATGGGCTCCAAGTTTCCAACTATGGCCTAAGAAACTGATATGACTTATAATTCCCTGCATATTGAAATTTGGATAACTCCAAATTTACAATGTAGTATGTTAATTTGTAGTTTCAATAAAAATTAATTTTAGATTTAATATTTTCTCAATCACAATAAAAAATGTCTCCAAAGTCCAAACATATTACATATCAGAGGTAAGTTTTTTCTCTCGATATCTTCAATATATACAGAAAGGTAACAAGAAAAATAAAGACAAGACAGTAATAAGAGAAACAAAGATAAGGCAATGTAGTAAGAAACCTAAAGATGTGCAAAGTATTAGGACAATGATGTGAGGAAGTTATATTTTGAGCATACCACGTTAAGGAGTATTTCCAACGTTTCAAGAGCGGCTAATTTCACAGAGTGTGGCGTCAACATTCTAACATCTGATGTAGTTTCAGGAGTAGATGGCATGGAAGAATTTTTCCTTTTCTTTGGGCTGATTGCCACCTTCTCTGAACCTGAGGGATGCATTTTCTGTATATCTGATTCTTGCCTCCTCTTCTTGGAATAACTTTTTGATGATCCATTTGTCACTTTTGTGGGATTTATGTTTAATAAAGCCATATCTTGTCCACAGCTCTCATCCAGATCAGCAACTGAATTGCTGACTATGACATCAAGCAACTGCATAGACATTCCTGATAACAAGATGCCAGTTATTCAGCAGCAGATACACTGGACATATTGATTAACAAAGGGGGAAAGAAGAACAATTTTGCTTTGTCACTGATACTAATCAGTCAATCTAAAATACATTTATAGCCTGAAATAGCATCACAGTGCTAATCATGACAACTACAAGAACTCATAATCAGCTTATTTTATTAATATGTACTATTGCACAACAGTAAAGAAATAGTCACCTACCAACACCCATGGAGGTCAGTAACTGCTGCACAATGCTATATATTTTTGTCCTCGTAGTAGGCAACTTCGCTATTTCGAAATACTTGGTTATGAGCCGCACAATATTAGCAGCATGGGGCAAAAGTTGGCTGCAGGATGATAAGTCTAAATTAGATTTTCATTTCCATTTATAATCTCAAATGCAAGACAATGCTAAATAATAGTTCCATAGAAAACCAAAAGAATCCCCAAATTTACTGAAAAATCAAATATTGCAATCACTTCACATGTGGGAATGTGACTGACTCACTGTATGTATGTTCTTGATTCTTCACTTCTGATTCAAGCAAGGAAATAGGCTACTGGAAAATGTGCATGCTATATGTCTTGAATAAATAATAATGTATAAGTAATGTGAACTTTACCTTCGCATTCCTTTTATTGTTGCGCTGAGCAAATCCAAGAAAGTAGAATGTAGTGTTGGAAGCTCAAAACAAATAAGCTCTTGGTGCAATGAAGTTGTTGATGGGAATAATTTTGTATGCAATGACCCATCAACTAACAGAGCTCTCTGTATCAAAGCTATCAAAGCACGCACTGGGACATTCACCTTTTGAGTAAAAAACAAGGATTTAAAACAAAATGGTATTTTACGAAGTACTACCTCCATTTCAGAATGTAAGTAATCTAGACACATATGTATCTAGACTCTAGATTCATTGATCTATAGATAAATCTAGGTAAAACCAAAATGACTTACATTTTGAAACGGAGGAGTAGCTCATAAGAGCTTATAAGTGTCACTTATATGAAGTAAGTTCTTTCGGCATACCTGAACTGGATAATAAGTAGTCAGCATCACACAACAGCAGTGGATAAGGCCTGAAATAGTAGGAACAGTACAGACACGAAATTTCTTTGTGACATGCACATTTCCTGCAGACCTTCTTTGATCTCCCAACATTGGTGGCGGATCACTTCCTGGTGGAACTAGTAACATAGTAATATCATGCCCTTTCTTTTCTGCAAAAGTAAAAAAGTAATGCTTCAATATCACCATAAATTGTAACATGCAATAAAATTTATAACATAACTGAATTATTATACCTTCTTCCAGCCCAACAAAAGCATCATTCAAAAGATTATTTACCATGATCAGTATCTTTTGAATCATCAATGACCAACTCTCCACAGATACTCGGACAGAAGGTAACAATGCTAAGGCTTTTGCAAATTTCTGGCGGATTGGAAAAACAGAGTTTGGTCAACTCGAGGAAAATTCATGGCAAACAGCAATGGAAAGAAAAAGAATTGAGACTATGAAGCAAATAATTTTATGATTGATTCAGTTCGCACTACTACAATGGTATAGTCTGAAAGCATACACCACTCACCTCCTTTAGTTTTACATTGACTTCTGAACTAATTATATTTGTTGCAATGGCAGATTCAACCTGAAATTTGTAAATGTAAGTACAATAGCTGTCAGAAACAGTACAATGGTAAGAACAAAGGCATGGAGAGTTATTGCCTTTTGCCTATGATACCCTTTTACATGTAGCTAAGAATTGTGGTAGTCTAGAGTAAATTTAGTATGTGGACTACAGCATTGCTTCGTTGCAAATGTATAAGGTAATGAAACATGATAAAATAAACTGATTGCAAAGTAATAAATTTAACTAATGCTCTAAAAAAATTTCAATTTAGCCTGTGAAGCACCTCTACTGCAAGTCTGTGACAATTGATGTACATGACCTACAGGGTGCTTGCATAGTTGCAAATAACATACACTTGAATCCGCAAGTAGCTCAAATGACCTATAACTATCAGCAAAGAGCAGAGATGAATAAATGCTCCTGCTTGAGAAGATCTACCAAGCTCTTGTTGCCCTTACTGTCAGAGCCCGACCCGCTACACCATGGGTCGGCTCGCTCAGGTCAAGTCGGGCCTTGCTCACCCACAGGCCCAACCAGAGCCACAACTTAAAGTCTGGGCCTGCTCAACCTAAAAGACTAGCTTGATGGGTGAGGGCTGCCTCACTATTTAAGTTGTGCTCCCCTACCATCGATACTCGATTTGGGACTAAACCCAAGTACCCAACAATCTCTCCTATCACACATCACACCTAGCTCGGCCCGATCTCCTATGAGGGCACCCAAAGATTTTCCGTGGGTTTTCGACCTAGCTCTGATACCACTTGTCATAGCCCGACCCGCTACACCATGAGTTGGCTCGCTCAGGTCGAGTCGGGCCTTCCTCACCCGCAGGCCCAACCGGAGCCACAACTTAAAATCCAGGCCTGCTGAACCCAAAATACTAGCCTAATGGGTGAGGGTTACCCCACTATTTAAGTTGTGCTCCCCCACCATCGACTCTCGATGTGGGACTAAACCCAACACTTACCCCTCACAAATCCACACACCACACACCTCAGACCTCACACCACTGATTCCCTCTACAAAAAAATGTTTGGTGATAAAACAAACTGATTGCAAGAAAATATCTAGAGCTCCCAGTCATTTGTTGCTTAAATTCATACATAGTAGGAAAATCATCATGAAATATCCTGTAAAACTTTGATATTTATGATCATACATGATACATCTACAAAGCAAAAAAGTATTGTAAACACTTACCCTTTTTCTTTTTAACCTATTATCAAAGAGATTTTTTTCAGTGCACACCGTGCAATACCTATTTACGGAAATAGAATAGAATATAGAAATCAGACGTACTTTATTGTAGTATCGATTTAACGATGATGGGTAGAACTTAATGACTATCCTCAGCAAATCAACTGCTTCATCCTGCCAATGGACCATTCAAAATTATCTCTCAAGTGCTTGAAATAAAAAAAAATGAGCTTGTGGGTGAAAAGAACCTACAGCAACTGGACCAATCTCATTTAAAAGTGGCAGCACAGGTTCAACAACTCTTCCAGCCAGGGATGTTGCCTCTTTCTTCAAGTTCAAAAATTTTGCCAATCTAAGCAAGCAACAAATGATATTGCTTTCTGTTAAACAAGATAAACGCATCTGGAATAAAATGCAATGAATAAATTGTGAAGTTTTAGCCTTTTGAAGTAATTAAATTCATGATACTTTACTAAAGTAGAAATGGCCAAGAAATAAAGCAGCTATCATTTTCGCTTGAGATAGAATGGTATAGTACACCAACTATAAAAACTTTAGATTCAACATAGCATATGGAATAATGGAAAAGGTATTTGCAAATTGCAAGAATAGTGCCTAAAAATAAACAATTTCATAGTTTGAAACCATAGTAAAAAAAAAGAACCTAGAGAACATCTCGTACTCTAGTCCCTAAACTTGCTCATGGTTGCAGGATAGTGACCTTATCAGTTCTGATCACTAAGTTATCATTACTAAGCTACAAGGTATGCCCTATATGAAAAATGCAACATTTGCAATGATGTTAGTTTTGTAGGACAATGATTTCTACAATGTTAGTTTTGTAGGACAAAGATTTCTACAATGTTAGTTTTGTAGGACAAAGATTTCTACAATGTTAGTTTTGTAGGACAAAGATTTCTACAATGTTAGTTTCGTAGGACAAAGATTTCTACAATGTTAGTTTTGTAGGACAAAGATTTCTATAATATTTTTCCGCAAAAGGGGAGAGGAAAGAATAGCATTTCTTTTTTCAAAGAAATGAAAAAATTAGACGTATCCATGATGAGGCTAAAAATAAGATGGATCAGTGATGAGTTCCCGTTGTAGCACCGGTAAGGTGGCAAAACCAGTAAAATGTGATGGGTGTTAGAGTTTATGGTAGGTTAGAGTATATGATAATAGTGAGGACATTAGGTAGGATTTGACTTATATCTAGTCCTTCCTTGTCAATAGATAACATTCCTAATCTCTCTACACATGTACTCCTATATATACCAGGCGTCGAGGCTCAATTCAACACAATCAATATTCGCATCTCCTCTCCTCTCTATACAATTCAACTGTGGGTATCAAGGAAGCAAGGTTTTTACTGGACCCTAGAGCAAGCTCTGATACCATCTTAAAATATTAAAAATGTTTATTATAATATTTATTGCAAAGGACAGCACATCATGGGACAATCAGAGGCAAGGTGGGCCATATGGGCCACAATCAAACTGTGAAATCTATATCATACTTAACCAATGTTCTTAAAGAGTTGCTTTGGTGTCAAGATGATTTGAGTGGTCAGCTCATAGTGTCCATCACCTTGCTTTGCAGATGTAGAATAGCACTGATGCAATAAACAGTTAAACCCTTTTTAGTTGAAACCAACTACATGTCAAACAAATAATAAGTCTCGTCTAGACATAAATCCCCAAAACATTATGGGTTTGTTTGGAACTTTGGATATATCTGGATTAAGCCAAATCCTTTGGATGGGGAGGGAAACTGAACTAAAATCCACACCAATCCCAACCTATCCAAACAAGCCCGATGTTTGAAAGGAATCACATAGTACTATCAAGCCAATTCTCCTTTCCCCCTACTTTTTGGGCCAGTTCTTGCAAAGCATTTATTAAAAAGGACATGTTGCATTATGTGAATATTGATAATCCAATGGTATGCATGATAGTTTGGGCTAGTAAAAAGGACATCGACCCACCATTACATACCTCATGAATAAATCAGACATAGAAGTACAAGAGACTATAGTAATAAGTTGCAAGCTAGATGGATCCTGCAGAGAGACAGAAATGTATCAGCTCAAAAATAAATAATCTATGATGATGTGCAAGTGACTATAATGCTTTAGGGAAAAAAACATTTCTCATGAATGAAATCAACTATTGTGAAGCAGTATAAAATATTTTACAATAGATTTTCCATTTCTCAATCAGTCATCGTCCACTGTGGTTTTGCATTTGGCATAGATAATACACAACATTGTTGCCACGTAATACCAACTTTAACTTGGAGCAGCTGCCAAACAGGTGACATATACTTAACACGCAGTAGGCACTAGACAGTGGAAAAGGAAAAATAAAAAAATATATATAACCTGCATTTTTTCTAGATTGATGATGAAGACATGGATTACATCATAATTCATACAGCAATCCATAGTTTATATCTGTAGTGGCTTACACATATCATATATCTTAGCATGAACCAAACATATGATCAATTTACATTTTACAAAATATTGAGGCAATGAATATAAAGTTTTGTTTTATTACACTCAAGTTTTGCATGAGACTTGTAGAAAGATCAGGGTCAGGGCCATATAGGTTTCTAATATTCCTCAATAGATCTAGAAGAGAATGTTGACTTTCAATTGATGCTTTGGTTTATGACTTCATAACAAAATTGGAAAAAAGAAAAGAAAAAAGGAAAAAAAGCACACTATAACAAAGGGATGCTCTGGAAAAGGAAAACTGGATGCCCACAGAAAGTACCCAGCAAACAGAGTTAACACAACCTGATTTATTGTAAATAAGTGGATAACCATCGTTTGCAAAATGTGCAAAACTCCAATGAGGACAATTTTCTCCATATACTTTTCATAGGTACAAGAAATTTAAGATTTGATTGACAATTGCATTACACATTGCATCAAATAGAACATAGCTATACTTACAACTTTACCGTACTTTTGCAGTCTAGATCCCCTTGGGATTCAAGCAATTATAACAAGTTTAATGCATTATCGAATAACTCAATAATAGAACTCAGGTACTCCAGACATCAAAATGGCAAAAAAAGGCAACCAATCAAATTTGAATTTTGACAAGGATAACAGAATAATAAAATTGAATACCAAATTGTTGGAAATGGTATGCATTACCTGCAAATTACTAAGAAATTTCTCAAACCAATTGGAGTATGATTCTGCAAAGCGCTCACTGCTGCACTCTTGCAATGTCAGACTGAGAAAGCAAGTACCCAACCAACGACTGTATGGCTACATAAATAAATGTCAAAAGAAAGGTGAGTATATTGGTGAAAGCTTCCAAATCAGTGAAGAACCAAAATATATGAAGCCAGTAAAACAATAGTTTTAGATCACAGAAGATGGTGCATATTGTTAAGACCATTATGCAGAAAAATATGACCAGAAAAACAATAATGGAATTGGCCAATATAAAATGTATTATCATGCGCTATGTTCATTCTTAGTGATAATTTTTAAAACATGGCAGTGAATAGGAGCCTAGTATAATTTAGTAACCACTAGCTCAAAAGTAAATAACCAGACATAAGATTTGGTACAACTTTAGCATCACTAATGTCCACTACACTAAATATGAAATAAAATTAACAAGATAAGTTCAATAGCATGACATGATTTCAGAAATGTTGGATAAAATCTTCAGAACAAACTATCCATTACGAATACCTAGGATTCATCAATACTGTTGTAAAATTAAGTGATATGCACCTGATAACAATTCAATTTGCAATAACAATGGAAATAAAACAACTCCACACACATCCACGGTTGAAATCAATTCAGTAGGAACCATTTTTTAGAAAATTCCAGTAGAAATCCCTAAGTTATCCAGTCTCTCATGTGTGCCCTCAAACATCAGCCATGCATTGATATATAGATATGTGCAACAGTTATGAAAGGAAAGGGAAAGGGATATGAAATCTGTAAAATTTAGGTCCCTGACTAGCTTAGTTCGGCATTTACCTCTGACACATCTTTTATGTACACATTATATGAAAATGGACATAAGTTGCACAATTAGTTAAGCCAAACTTAAAGAAATTTCCTGGCATTAACCTGAATAAGTTTTGTTATACGAACAACTTCACACAGCATGCTTTAAATAACTTTGTACCAGACTTTTTTCTCAGTGTACTATGAAGATTTGCTATTTTAGCACTCCAAAGAAGTGGCTTCGTGTTTTTGACATCTGGACCCATTTTCATTGACTCAGACGACGACATTTCAGCCTTAGAAGTGCTATTATAACAAAGTGCACATCTTTGAAGTGCGAAAATAGTAAATCTTTCCTATGATTATAGCCAAAAACCTTCAGAGAATAACGAAAAAATCTACCCAAATAAGATTAATTCCACTAAAGAGTAGGGAGCAAGGGATCAGAGGGCAACATACCGACTCGCTCTGCATCAGTTCACCAATGCGCTCGACCCACGCGTCTACGGCGGTTCGCCACGCCTCGGCGAGCTTCGGGTTCGGCTTGCCGGGGAGGCGCTCGTCCAGAAGGCCATGCGTGCGCACGGCCTCTAGGATGGAGGCGAGCTCCGCCGGTGGGAGGTCGCTCCCTGGCTTCGGGAGCCGCTCGCCGACCACCGCCCGGAGCAGCTGCGGCTTGGCAGGGGCGGACCTAGCGTGGGACATTGCAGTTTTTCTGGGAACGAACCGCTAGCCTGTCGCGTAAGGTTAAGGCTATGAGAAAGGGAGGTGTGGGCAACAGAACGCCGGCGCCGCTGATCCCAGAGTAGAGATCGGCGCAAGCGGCGGCGATGGGGACGGAAGTCCAGGCCGACAGGCGGCGGCGCAGGGGCAAGGGGTGCAGCCGCGCAGGGAGCGGGGCCAAGGCGGGCGCGGCGGCGCGGCGGCGGGGAATGGCCGAATGGGAGCGGGGAGCCTGCGGCTGTGAAAGGTGTGTAGGGTTTTTGTTCCGGGAGATTTGATCCCATATATTTTTAAATTCGACGATACTAAAAAATTTATTTTATTTGATCATTCGTTACTGTGTATGACAAGTATAGATGGTCATATGGTCCAACCATCCAACACGAAACACACGTATTTTGGTCCGGTCCAGGCCTAACACGTCATGTCTTTCATTAGGCAAAAGCCAGCTCGACACAAAACATCGGGTTGCATGTGTCGAGGGCAAGCTCGTGAGCTAACACGGCACGGCCCATATTATTAACTAGATACGGACTCGATCTAATAGTAGAAATAGCTCATTTGTCATTCAGCCCACTTATCCCTCTTATTCTGATATCATCGACTCCAAACAAAATAAAATCATAAATGAGTTGTAACATAATGATTATTCTCACTCAACCATAGCATGCAAGTTTTCTGTGTTCGACTCCAACAAAGTGCAAATATTTATTTTTGTGCAGGGATTGTGAACCGGCACGATTAGTTCAGACTAAAGATAGCAATGGGTAACCAAAACCCGATGAGTTTTTACCTTATTATGATAGATATACGGGTAAAATTATTCACTCGTGGATCTACTAATGGAAAAAAAATAGTACCCAACGGATACGTGGGTATGTGTATGTTTTCTAATATCCATACTCATTACCTGGTACCCATCACCTAAAAAACTATATTTTTTAGAGTTTAAATCGTTGTTGCTATTGTTGCGGGTTAAATCATTGATGTATTATGTTTGCGAGTTTATTTATATAAGTAATTTTGATCTTATGACTAAATGAGTGATCGATATATTTAGGTGAAACATCGTTTTTATGAGGATAGGTATACAATTGTTATTTTTAGCCTATTTTGTGTGTGATAGCTATTAATGGGTATGGGTACTCGATGGGTATATTTTACCCGATGGGTATGGATTTGGGGGAGAAATGGTACCCACATGTATATATATGTTATCTGACAGAGAGATTTTTTTCTAACGGATATAGGTTTGAGATAGTCAAACCCAATAGTATAAACCCATTACCATCTTTAATTCAGACCAACCCAGCTCGACCAGTGAGGACTTGACCTACAAATCCGCACGGCACAACCCGATTGCACAATCGGCTCGTGCCGGCCCAAGCATGAATCTGTGGGGCTCGCCTCCGCCGACCAAATCTGCAGTGCCAATGGGCTCGCCGCCGACGAGGATCCTGACGCGCCGCTCAGCCCTAGGGTAACGCTTGTCACCTCTTTCCCCTACCCTACGTCTGCTTCAACTTGACAGACAACAATCTCCCCGCCGCTGTGTACCTAACCTATGTCGCGTGTGCCGGGGACACCATGAACTCCATCGCCCCGATCGAGCCACTATCGCGGGCATCAGCAATGTGAACGCTGCGGGGGGAGCCCCACTGTCACGCCTGGTGACATCCTTGCAATCCCACTTCGGGGTTGTTCTTTTAATCCCCTTGCAAGGGAATTGGGAGGGATTGGAGGGGATTTATACTACAATCCCCTCAATCCCTTCAATCCCCTTCAATCCCCTCCTAACTGAATAGGCTCCTTCCGGGTAACATGAATTTCTATTGTATATTTGAATTGTTGCAGCATCCCACCCCGGCCTATTCTCCTACCAATCTAGCTATAAATTCACCTGTCATTCTAAACCTTGGATGCACAACTAACTCAACAATAATCCATCAACGTTTTTCACGCTCCTTTTGATAATGGCAAATCAGGTAGAGAATAGAGATACACTTGGTACTGAAGTATTAGTGTTGTAAAGCCGCAACTGATGATACATTCGGTACTTCTTAGTTGGTTAATGATAATATCAACCTAATTGGACTGATCCCTAGGTTTGTTTGGATCCAATGGACTAATGCAAAGTGGCAAAATTTAGTTTCTAAATAACTAAATCCCAAGAGCTAAAATAAGTTAAAATGTTTCCATGTATTTTCCATGTATTTTGCATCAATGTAATATTCAAGATAAATAAAAAAATGAGATCAAACATTAGAAAATTCTCTCGGAACGAATTAAGGAACAGTGAAAAAACATGTCATATACATTAACTATTATTCTTGGGTGAGACTTTTATTCGTCCAATCTCCACACCACACGTAGTTTCGTAGAGAGAGATATAGACACGCACCGTCAACCCTGCTTCCACACTCGTAGTGCACAAGGATCTCTAAATTAAGGTTCATTTTGGACTGTACTTGTTTATTTTTATGAATTAAAACTTACTTATTTAGTAGAGACTAAAATTTAGTCATTTTGTTTTAATGTAGGGATTAAAGTACTATATAATAACCACATT
The DNA here is from genome assembly GCA_019279435.1 of Zizania palustris. Classification (NCBI taxonomy): domain Eukaryota; kingdom Viridiplantae; phylum Streptophyta; class Magnoliopsida; order Poales; family Poaceae; genus Zizania; species Zizania palustris. The sequence goes on along the minus strand of JAAALK010000082.1, from coordinate 45,568,288 downwards.
ACTACTAGTAATTGTTACCCCCACTAAAAGAAAACTGGACACTTTCATCGGCTAAATTAATTTCCTCGGTTTTTTGAAATGTCGACAAACGAAAACTAACTTCCGTCGGCTAGATCGGAGGTAAACTATAACTTACATTGGCCCACACCTAAATCGACGGAAGTGAAAAAATTCGCACTCGTGTGCGCCCTTTCGCCAGCTCGTGCGCTCTCATAACTTCTGTCGGTCTAGTTGTGGGCCGATGGAAGTTAAGTATATGTTTGCCCTAATATAAATTCCGCACGCGCACCCGACCCATGACCTAAAATCTTCCCTTCTCTATCACCCCCTCCCCACCGCCACCTACACCCGCCCGCCTAGCCTCTGCCTCCGCCTCTCCGTCGCCACCTCCACACGCCTCCTTGTCGCCGCCACGACACCGCCAGGCCGGGCGCTGCCTCCACCATTCTCTATATATTATATACATATCTCTTCTAATATATCGTCCTCGACCCTCTCTTTCCTTCACCATTGCTTAAACCAATTTAAAATATATAAATGTGAAAATTTTGAATTCAAAAACAACCCACCTAATCTAAGCTCATGTTCGATTCATTTTTTTCAAACAACTTCTTAGCTAGAAAATTGGAAGCTCAACAAACATGTCCAAAAGATAACACTTTTTAAAAGCAACAACTTTTTTCGCATGACAAAATGAAAGCTAGGTGACTTTAACTTTCATAACTTTTTAGTTCAGTTTGAACGAAAATTGCATGCCATGTCATTACAATATATCGGTTTGTATATGCTGATGTGTTTTTTGGTCACACTTTGACACACGCATGACCTGGGAGATCTACTTAACTCCAATGTAGGTCCTACATTCTTAGATAAAGGGTTCAATGCGTACAATCAGTTTGAACCTGTAACTGATAAGGAACATAAAATATGATATTAGTAGCATAATTGATCGGCTGGCAAGCGATGACCGTGGCAAAGATGGTGAAATCGTGAAATATCATGTCGATCAGTCACAGGGTCGATGAGCGTGTTTGAACTAATCAGACGACCATGTCATCGATCGATGAGACAAGCAGTTTTATGCATGCGGGCTGATGGATACTCTCCGATGGCAAATAAGAGGTGGTATTAAATTAAAGATAACTTGTCGGCTTGTACCCCGACAGAAATAAATAAAACGTGCTAGATAACATGTATATATAATGAAAATCATCACAATAACTAAATCAGACCTAACCAAGACAATAGCTAATCACAATGATCTTAATAATATGTCAAAGTATCGGACATGCTTTATTTAGATGAACGGTATACAACACAAAAGAGATATAATAGAAAGAGATGTCAGACCTAACCGATGAAACCTCAAACTATCACACATAGATCACATCAATCTAAGATATCAAACTGAACCGATGCAGCCTTAGACCCAGCTAATACACCGAGAACAACCCGACGACCATACTGTTTTGGCGTTCACCTCAAGAGATCAATCTGATGCATCCATAAGGATACTAACCTAATTAGTACGAACGTCTGAGGGTGGCGGGACTCACCTCTTCACCGGAGATCGAAATGATGCAGTCCATCTCCGAGTGTCGAACCTCACCGTATTAACCTTGGAAGCAAGGGTGGCGATGTGCTGAATAGTTGATTGACAGATATGTATTTTTCTAAGCTAACTAGGGATACATATTTATAGTCCGGAGGCTTGTCGTCCAAACATCCTATCTTAATCGATTCTAAATAATCTTCATCTTCTCCTCATCTTTATTACCATCGGCTCTTCAGTGTCCAATCATCTTGTAACAGTATGGAGGGGTTTCCTTGATCATCTTTGATTAGATCCTTTTTGGCTTCTATTGATCATGCGACATTTTTAGTGGGCCTAAGCTTTACCAAATCTTTAGTAAAATATATAATTTTAGTATAAACATTATAAAATTTCATGATTGTAATGATTTATACGTAAAATTTAATATTAATATTGTAGCCAAAAACCATGACTACTAAAACAAAAATCCAAAACTATTTCAAACAAATATCTTTTCAACTTTTCCGCATCTCAGGACTCACATCATTTTTTCCAAATCTTATAGTAGCATTTTCCGAATCTACAGCTCAAACAATTACAATAGATTATCCTTTACATCACGCAAATACGTGACACCTACACACCTACCAACCAAATGCTTTTTTATCTTCTAAATATTATTCAAAATTATATCTTTTTTCAAAAGGACATTCTGCTAACATGCATGTGATACATTGATGCATGCCTCCCTTCTTTCCTAAAAAAAATAGTTCAACTAAAATATGCGATAGAATATGCTGTAGTCTAGTAGATAGCCATTAGAGGGTGTGAATTGCATATTCCTTTTCTAGGTTCCTTTTGTTTTTTTTGGAGTCTATTTGGCATGTACTTCCTCAATTTTTTCCTTCTAATGGAAGGCTTTAATCATACTAATTTTGGCTTTAATCCCCAAAATATTTAAAGTTACAGTTCATCATTATTGCAAGACTATTTAAAGATGGAGATTTGTTATTCTAGGTTAAGCCAGCCATCAAGTGTGTAGTATGTGGTGTTTAGATCAGTATCAACCCTATTAACTGGAATAGTTTTTACCATTAACTGTATTGACATATCAGTCAAAATCCAATGTGATAAATAATTTATTAAAAAGAGAGAGAAATAAATAATGTCTAAAGAAAAGAGAGAACATCTCATTAGATATAAAATTATTTTGAACGTGAGAAATACATTGAGGATGTAATCCATAGTAATATCTAAATAAAATAGAGAGTAAGATATCACCTATAAACACTATGGCCGGTCGCCGGGTTAAAACTGCTCTTAGTTCCCTTGTGTGTTTGATTTTTTTTTTGATTGAGTGCGAGAGATTCGCCGCCGGATATATTAAGATTGGTAAAAATCTCAAGGGGTGTTTGAATCTTTTGTATATATAAATAAGTTGCATCTGCCCACAAAAGTTGTTTAAATTTATGTATATGCAATGTTTTATGTAAAAACTGTTTTGAGTTTAACAGCAGTGGCGGCTCCAAGGGGTGGGCCCTGGACTACCCAAAATTTGGCTCAATACATGTTTAGATTTTTTATTTAAATATTGATTATGTTTATATTTTTTATTTAAGGGTTGATTCTAGTTGATTTATGATATTAAGGGGTATTTGGATCTAAGGGCTAAAGCAAAAGTGTCTAAAATTTAGCTCCTCTAGGGGCTAAAAATCTAAACACCAAGGCTAAAAAGGGGCTAAAAATTTTTAGCCCATTAGCCCCCAAGGAGGAGCTAAAGAGGGGCTAAAATGCTCATTTTCCATCCATACCCCCACTATGCATGCATGTATGAAAAGTAAGAGCACTAAATGAGGGATATTTCAGTCATTATACACAATAATAAATACTTTAGCTCTTTTTTAGCCCTTGGATCTAAACAGTGGTTGACTAAAATTTTAGCCCTTTTTTAGTCATTTTTCTTTAGCCCCTTGGATCAAACAGGCCCTAAGAGATATTAATGTTATATTTATCATATTTTGAAAAAATATATTACAATTTGAGTTTATAATGGTATAAAATTTTGGGATATAAAATAGGAACACCCATGAAAAAAATCCTGGAGCCGTCACTGTTTAACAGAAGCAATTTTATATATCGATGTGTGCTGTTGCTGTGACTTGGAAAGAAAGGAGATGTCAATGCGTAGACGCGTAGCAGGCACGTCTTTTTCTGGTTAGATGAAGACCCATACACACAACCATACGCGCACGGGACACTCATATACCCTAAAATTTTAAGAGGTAATTAATTTTGGAGTGCGTTTGGTAGGATTTCAGCTTCAGTTTCTTAATCTTAATTTGCCTAGAAATATTTTTTTAAGGAGTGGATCCTACTGAGTGCACTCCAAAAAAATGAACTGGAGTGGTGGGGCAGAGTCTAACCAACTTCAAGTGTTCCACTCCAACTTTAATTTAGTATACATCTCAGGATTCGGAGCTCTACTAAACATACCACTATTCTCATCTAAATATATTTATGTCAGAGTTTTAATCTATCTTAGTACTATTCTTATCTAATCACACTTACAGTCGAAATTTTAATGAAATCCGATATCAACTTAACTAACGTTCTTTTTTACAAAGTATATCAAAGCGTATGTAATATTCCTAATCATATTATTTAAACTTAATAGATAGTCATAAATCGGTATCAAAACCGGTGGACGAAACCCTATTGAAAATTGTGGGTGTAAAGACACACCTACTAAAAAAATTTCAGTTATTACTTTCGTATTTTAATTATGTATGTATCCTCAGTTCAATATAATACACACCGTACACCAACCAAAATCAGTTCAATTAAGAAAATCGGTCCATATTAATTCATCTTTGTCTCTATCTATTTTGCTCTAACTCCGTCACTCACTCGTTATGGTTATTGTTACTGTTACAATTACCGTGCGTAAATGTCCAACTTAATAATTACTTATCATAAACTATCAAAGTTCGTTTCAGTTTGGGATTTTAACAATCGAGTTAGACTAGTTTATTGGATTGTTTTAATATACACTCTAAATTATAATAATTTAGCAGAATAAGTTGTCCCAATTGTTATAACTATAAGCTAAAACAACATGCTCCGTGTCGGTCTTTAAACATCTCCTACTCTAGAGAAATGATAATTCAATTAGAGGTAAATGTATGTGTACGTAAGCTAATAAATTAGTTCATAACATGGGCGGATAAAATTATATAATTAGTGCCTCCCCTCTCCGGACGGATCGTGACATGAAGCTTGATTATCGCAGTAATATATATGTCGTTGACAAACAAATCAAAATCCATTTTAACCCATTAATTCAACGTGATTTTTTCGTCTGTAAAAGGAAGTCATTTTTGGAAGAACAGGAATAATGGAAGATGTT
>JAAALK010000082.1:45504604-45563248 GCA_019279435.1 Zizania palustris | reverse complement strand
AAGGAAAGATATGGTTGGAGCTTCTTCTTCTTCCTCGGCACAAACCCAACCTATTTCTGGTTAAACAGATTAAAAGCCTCAACTTGCCAATCCTCAACCAACTCGGCATCATCAGGCAGTCTAAACTTCTCTCCATGTTCCTGAACAAGAAAATACACGCGGCGACGATAGTGAGAACAACTTATTATCAATGATTGAATTGGATGATAAAAATATAAAATTTGCATAAAAAGAGGATCTTGCCTCCTTCATCCTCTTGCTGCCGCATTGCTCTACATGCTTCCCTTTTCCACCGCTAGCCTCGACATGTTTCCCTCTACCACCGGTTGTCTCATCATTCTTCCGTAGCACAACACTTACCCTATCTGGTTGCGGCGATCGCGAGTCGTCCTCCGAGTCGGAGTCCATTATGAGAATCACTTTCTTCGCCAAACAACTGCAAACTATACCATCATGTACCTTATGTTTACCGCATTTGCAAACCTCACACACGCCACTTGATGTAGAGTCTGAGGATCGACTGTTTGTTGGTTCAATCTTAGGAGAGCCATCTGCATTTTTTTGTCACATTGATATTATAACATTAAAAAACCCTAAGCTAGTAATATTATAGTACATTAAAAAACATTATTGTTATAGTGGAAATTTGTTTTCTCAGATATTTTTTATAGTACATTAAAAAAAATTATTGTTATAGTGGAAATTTTTTTCTCAGAAATTTTTTACAGTAGATTAAAAAACATTATTGTTAGTGCATTCTACTAGTAATATTATACTAAATTATATTACCACGCATAAATTAATATAACAATCCTCCATCATTTTAACCCTAAGCTCGAATAAAATAAGACCAAATAAAGAAGTAGGTTAATAATTATTTACTGATCGACTGGATGGCGGCGACGACGGGCGGCGCCGACGGGCTCCGAGGAAGGCGGCGACGGGCGGAGGGCAGCGGCGACGTGCTCCGGGACGTCGACGGCGGCGACGGGAGGAGGGGGGCGAGTTAGGGTTTAGAAAATGAAACTAGGTTTTCGGACGGCGGGAGTGGAAAGTATATATAGGTGTCTTAGTAGTGGCGGGCATGATGACGTCAGCATGCCCGCCACTACTAAAAGGATAACGGTGGCGGCTGGTGACGTCATCCTGCCCGCCACTACTAATCCGACGCTGGTGCGGTTATCTAGCATACGTTGCCACTCAAGTCGAGAAAGACTTAGTAGCGCAGTGGTGCGGGGGTTGCTTTGGTGCCATGCGGTTCGAGGTTCGAACCTTGCTGCCTGCAGGCGGTTTGAGGTTCGAACCTTGCTGCTAGCATCCAAACATTTTTTTTACATTTCTATTCTAATTTTCATGACTTTTTTATTCATAATTAAATTCTAGTTTGAACTTGATTTTTTTAACAATAAAATACATCATAACTTATCAAATTTAGAAAATTGGTATTATTCTGCCTCACTTTACTTTTTCTCCCTTAGTGTACTGTTTTTATTTCATTAAGTATGTTTTTATGATCAAAGTCAAAAAAAGTTCAATTTGAACTACAAGACATGAAATAATTCACAACACTCAATCCTCATTTGATCTTGAAAATGTTTTAATAATAAATGACATAATTGATTTTACAACTAAACATAAATGATCTAGCCTTGAACTAATTTTCCATCGCCATTGGTGCGTAGATAAGGAATCACACTACCAAATGACAGTTTTGCTTCAACCACATTGATCCTTGATATGTCAACGAAAAACGGCACCTCATCAAACTGATTGTATTCTTCTTCATCTTCGACTCCATCAACTCCAACAATTCTTTGTTTTCCTGGAGCAACGATGTATTTTTTCTCATCTTTAGGATCAAGTATGTACAATACTTGTGCCACGGATTGAGCGAGTATCCAAGGGTCATCTTTATAAGCCACCTTATTAAGGTCAACTATCGTAAACCGTAATCATCCACCTCCACACCTTCTGGATGTCTCACCCACTGACACTTAATACAGGGATTTCTATAGAGTTCCCGTAGTTAAGTTCCCATATTTCTTCGATGTATCCATAGTAAGCATTCTTTTGTCCAGTGCTATCTTCTGCTTCTCCTCTGACACCACTATTTTGGCGCTGACTCCTTTGATCCTTTGCTTTGGTATAGAATGTGAAACCATTGATGTCATACGCTTGCCATGTTTTAACCATGCTCAATGGACCGTAAGACAATTTATTTATCATCATCTCTTCGTCGGTTTCTCCGATCGAAAGGTTTAGATCCCTCAGCCATGATGTGAAATAAATTTTGTGTTCTTTCATAATCCATTGTTCATCGTGATCTTCATTCTTTTCACGAAGCTCTTGTAGGTGTTGTTCAACATATGGTCTCATAATCGCCAACTGATGCATTACACTGTAATGTGATTCTCTTATTCTTTGATAACTATTGTCTCGTATGATTTTCCTGCCTTTAGTTCCTTTACCGGTGAGTCTTCCATGGTGCCGCGACACGGGAACTCCTATTGGTCTTCCATCTCTTATGTAATCTGCATAGCACTCAATGACTTCCTCAGTCGTGTAGCCCTCTATCATGGAACCCTCTGGATAAGCACGATTTCGTACGTAACCCTTGAAGATAACCATTAGACGCTCGTACGCATACATATTGTGCAGGTACGTTGGACCGAGAACAAAGATTTGGTCTGCTATATGTATCATATAGTGCTCCATAATATCAAAATATGAAGGAGGAAAGCACATCTCAAGCTGACACATAGTCTCCCTCATTTGTTTACGTAATTCATTTAACTCTTCAGTGTCGATCACCTTCTTTGATATGACATTGAAGAAGTGACACATGCGTGTTATCACCATCTTCAGAAATGAATGTTTGACTCCTCTTACTGCGATGGCGAGGAATAGCCCAAGCATAACATGACAATCATGAGTGTTGTAGCCGCTCATCCTCAAATCTGCTACGGAGACAATATTCTTTATATTCGTTGAGAATCCTGTTGGAACTCTAATTCCATGTAGACACCTGCAGATTGATCTTTTCTCGTCAATTGTGAGGTTATAGCTAGCAGCCGGAAGGAAAAATTTTCCATTGGCCCTTTCCTGTGGGTGAAGCTCGGGTCTAATTCCGAGAGTTTGAAGGTCCCTTCGTACTTGAGTCCATCTTTTGATTTGCCCGGTATGTCTAACAAAATACCGATAGTGCTTTCGAAGACATTCTTCTCAACGTGCATTGTATCGATAGCATGACCAATCTCCAACTCCTTCCAATAGGGCAAATATCTAAAGAAGATCGACTGCTTTTTAAATGGAGCGTCCTTTGAAATTTTTTCAGATTTCTTCCTCTTCTTTCCGAAAACAACTTTGATATTCTTTACCATTTCGAATAGAAATTTGCCATCTCGATTTCGTGGAGGCTGTCCAAGCTCGATTGTACCGTCGAAATGGTTCCTATTTCTTCGATATTTGTGGTTTTTGGTAAAAATCTGCGGTGTCGCATATATATCGTCTTAACGAATGATGGAAGATGCATAGATTCTGTCTGGTCCACACACACTACACATGCTGTCTTTCCTTTAACCTGTCCTGTTAGGGACATGCGTCCTGGGTTGTCAGCTATGGTGCAAAAGATTATGGCTCTTAGATTGAAGTGCTCTTTCTTGTGCTCATCCCACACACAGACACCATGTTCCCATAGACGTTTCATATCCTCCATCAAAGGTTCTAGAAAGATATCAATGTCATTGCCAGGTTGTTTGGACCAGAAATTAGAGTAGTGAGCATAAGGTATTTTCTTTTATGGCACAACCATGATGGAATGTTGAACAAGCATAGAAAGACTGGCCACGTACTATGTGGGTTCCTCATCTCACCGAAGGGATTCATTCCATCCGTGCTAAGTCCCATCCTGATATTTCTAGGATCGTCCGAGAAATCTGGATGGGCCAAGTCAAATGATTTCCACTGCCTAGCATCCGCAGGGTGCCGAAGTTTTCCGTCCTTCTTTCGCCCAGCGAAATGCCAGATTAATAGTTCAGCATCTCTAGGATTAGAGAACATACGTTTCAAGCGATCAATCACCGGTAGGTACCACATTACTAAGGCCGGAACTTTCCTCTCCATCTTTTTTCCAGGATGGTCTTCAATAACATTTTTATTCCTCTTCTGCAACCTCTTATTATTCTTCTTCTGGTGGTCATTGTAGTCCTCCGCACAGTCATTTGGACGTTTGTATCGACTCGCGTTGCACTGCGGACATCTCTCTAACAATCCATACTCTTTTCGATATAGGATACAGTGGTTCGGGCATGCATGAATCTTCTGAACGCCCAAAGTCAACGGACAAATCATCTTCTTTGCTTGGTACGTATCAGATGGTAAACCATTGGGTTTTGGCAAAACCTTTTTTAGGAGTTGTAAAAGATCTGAAAAACTGGTGTCAGACCATCCATTGTTGGCCTTCAGTTTCATAAGCTCAAGAATTGTGTACAACACAGTATACTGCTTATCGCATCCGTGGCGTTCCTCGTAAAGAAGGTTTTTTGATGCTTTGTCAAGTGCTTCAAAGTTATCGTATCCTTTGGTTGTAGTTCTCTGCAACAACACCTCAGGCGCAACATTTCGCATCAGTTCCTCCACATCAAAGGCGTCATCATCATCATGTTGATCAACATCATCATGTGTTATGTCGGATGTATGATCACAACCTCTTCTATGTTGATGAGCATCTTGCGGCACATCAGAATCTTCAGGAGGATTTTGGCCCATCTCACCGTGTTTCGTCCATATATAATAGTTCTTCACGAAACCATTTTTCAACAAGTGAAATCGTATGGTTTCACGATCAGAACACGGATACATCGCTTCGTTTTTACAAACTTTACAAGGACAATATATTGCCTCTTCACTCTGACGGGAAGCATATTGTGCGGCAGCTTCAGTAAATTCAGTTACTCTGTTAAAATATGCCACCACATCTCCGTCGTTGGACGAGTACATCCAGGACCTGTGCTCCATCTAAAACATATATTATTTGAAAAAATATTAATAAAATCATTATTGTTAATTTTATTAATTTACAAATTGAAAATATATTGATTTATTATCGCTCATATCAACATTAATTAAAAATCCTCAATGCTTTAATTAAAACTACTTATTAAGCAAAAAAATTATTAAATAAATTAACTATATTGGTTTCTCTCTCTCTCCAAACAACATAACTCTAGATCTATAATCATAAATCAAATTAAAAAGAGATTAAAATGACGTAAATCAATATACAAGTGATGAATAATTGTGAGGAGGGTCATATTTGTTCATTTGGGAGAAGGTAACACCGTAAATGGAAGATTATTTGAAAATTTCTATTCACAAACCCTAAATTAGAAAAACGATAATAACTCATTGTATACATGATTAAATACAAAATAAATGTGAGATTCGGAATGGATTTACCTCCTAGAATGAAATCCTTCAAAAGAAACGAAAACAAAGCCTCCCCCCTCTTTATCTAGATTTTTGTCGCCATTGTACGGACAAAATTGAATGCGAACTCCAGTAGAGCTCGGGGAGGAAGACGCTGCGCATTTATAGCTAGAATAGTAGTGGCGGTCGCAAGTGATGTCATCATTACTTTAGTGGCGGCCATCTTAGCAGCGGCGGGCAGCACCAGCGCCCGCCACTGCTATTGGTACATTAGTGGCGGTCCGGGCTGACGTCATCACCGACCGCCACTACTTTACCAGCAGTTGTGGCGGGCGCTGGTGCTGCCGTCAGCACCAGCAACTCTAGTGGCGGGCATCTAATGGCCCGCCACTACAGTGGTTTCGCCCAACGCCACTACAGTGACAGTTTGTAGTAGTGATAGATGAATTTTCGCACTTAGAAATAAAGTCTTTAGTCTTGCTTTTGAGCATGACAAACTTTATTTATTTTCTCAAGATGATTTTATCACCTGAGAATAATGATAAGAGCAAAAGAATTGATGACGTATTTTCAAAATTATGGCACTATCTAATGGGCCATATTTCGAGGGGGAGGATTGAATGTTGAGTCAATTCTTCCGCTTTAGTTTCTTTATACTAAGTTTCAAGCATATATTGCATTAAGATAAATACGTCAAATAAATTAAGTAAGACGCGAAATTAAGTTTAATGATTGTAGTGATTTTTATCTCCTGACCAACGTTGGTGATAATGTTATTATATTTAAACTCAATTGATTCTAATTCTGCCCAACGGTGATTTAAAATTAATTGATTAACATTTATCCAATCTAAGAGCGATCAGATCATAGTGATCAGATCATCAGTTGCTCTGGATAAATTTAAGATGTTTTTAAGGTTGATTATTATATCAGCATGATCTAAAGTTTAAAAAGAGTAAGATCTGACCGTGCTACGGTCAATATACCCCGTATGGCCGATTTCTTGAACTCTTTTGCAAGGTTCTATAGAAAATGGCAAAATAGCCCGATATTTTATATCGGGTGTATCTTAGCTAAATAGAGTGGCTATAAGGTGCACTCGCACTTCAGTGGACATAGTAAGTAGTATGGTAAGTTATTCCACTCTACCGATTAATTTGTGGATGGAGACATTCAAACCATCATTCATAATTTTAATTGGATCCTTAATAAGTCTGTGCCTAAAAGAACCATAAGAATTATGGACAAGACGATAATCATTTTTCTAAATTATTTTAGATTAAGGGTATGTCGTCCTGCTAAAGCTATATTTTAACCCAAATATTAATAAGTTAAAGTCCTAAGACAGTAAGGTGTCAATTTTATTGACTGCAAAGATAAGTCTAAGTGATCTCGTTTTGTAATGTCCTAACAGACATGTTAAGTTTGAAGAGACGAGACATGCTTTTTAGAAGATGCTTTAATCAGGGGGAGCACGGTACTTAGAGAAATTAATCTTGAAGAGAAGTGGGTTAGTGAATCCACTCCTATGATTCAAGAGCAATTTTCATGTACCTGTGGTAGTGTCCTTTGTCCAATTCTTGAGTTTGGACCTTCATTAGCGACATCTATTGTACATGAGGCTCCTGTTATTCAGGAATCTGCATTTCTAGATGATGCTAATGAAGAAGTAAAGGAACAACTCTCTAACTTAGTAAATAATGTGCCAACTCAGATAAGAAGCAGATTAAATGAGACATTTTTGTATGTCTTATTTAAGGATTCTTTAAGAATCATTAAGGCATATTATGACTTAGAACTGCATCAGATTGATATAAAGACGACATTTTCAATAAGGTTTAAGTGAGAATGTCTATATGACACAACTAAGTGTTTTGTCATAAAATGGAAAGAAAATTTTATGATACTGTTTTATCTAAGTCCAATGGACTTAAATAAGTTTCAAGTAAGGGTATCTGAAATTTAATTAGACTATTAGAAAATTTTGGGTTTAAGAATAATGAAGAGGACAATTGTATTTGTGCTAAGTTTAAGAATGGGGATTTATTTTCCCAGTTTGGCATGTGGATGACATTCCGTTTTCAAGTGGTAATGTCCATCTACTATTAGAAACTGAGAAATATTGTCCTCTCATTTGACATTAAGTACCTTGGAGAAATTTTCCTATGTGTTAGGATTGGAGTTTCTCTAAGATATCATTAAGGGGGTATTAAGATTATCGCATACGTCATACTAGAAGATATACTGATAAAGTATATAGTATGCATGCGTATAAGCTATCGCCTGATCCGATAGTCAAGGGTGATAAGTTGGGAACCTTTAGTATCCCAGGAACCAATATGAGATCGATCAAATTATATTGGTTCCATATGCTTCTGTTGTCGGAAGCCAATGTATGCTCAATTATGTACTCGCCCTGACTAAATTTATGCCGCCGGAATGCTTGGCAGATATCAGAAAATCCAGAAATAGATCACTGGATTAAATTAAGAAAGCCTTATAATTTATATAAGGCACAACGACCTCATGCTAATGTATGAAAGATTAAATAACCTAGCGATTGCGGGTTATTCAATTTAAGACCTTACGATATGAGTGAATGCTAAGTAGTCCACATTAAGTTGTGTATTCACACTCGCAAAGGGAGCTGTGTCGTGGAAAAGCTCCAAACAAACTATGATGGCATCTACCACGATGTATGCCAAGTTTGTAGCAAGTTGTGAGGCCGTCGGACAGGCACTATGTTTTTAAGAAATTAATTCCGGTTTTAAGAGTGGTCGACAACATTTTAAAACCACTTAAGTTATACTGTAACAATGAGTCAACAGTATATTTCTCCTATAACAACAAGAAGTGTGTTGCTGCCAAACACATCTAAGTTAAGTGTTATATTGTTGAGGAGAGAATCCAAGATCAAACAATAAGTAGAGCATATAAGTACCAAGCGAATGCTTGCGGATCCGCTCATAAAAGGCTTACCTCCCACTGTGTTCAGAGAACACTTAGTCGACGTGGTTTTATGGAAAGCCTATGATCTATAGATTTATAAGGAGCCCAAAAATAAGTTGAGATTCTGTTTCAGAATGGAGAGGTGTATTGTAGTTGTTGAGTCACGTAGTACGTAACTGACTAATGTGATGCAGCGTGCTCGATGCATTTATCCATAATGAAATAGATATTATGTTAAGTGCAGTTTGAGAACTAAGTAGAGATCTGGGGGGAGAATGTTAGTGCAGATCTCCCGGAGGAGAGGGAGACCGAGTCCCTCTCCTCCCCGCATGTGCATAGGCCATGCACATGCGCTTGGTCCAACTGCGCCCTGATCGGGGGCGCCCCAACAGAATGCTGTTAGGGGCCCCTGTTGCGCGGCGCTACAAATAGGGAGAGGTGGAGTCCATGAAAAGGCGGCTGGATTCGTTCTCCTCTGCCCCTACCCAAAACCTAAGACCAAAACCGATCTAAGAGATGAGCGCCGAAGCAACGGGAAGGCTCCCTGACCTCCACCGCCGCTCGCCGGATTTCGACGCCACAGCACCGGCCATGGCGTCTTTCTCTTCGTCAAGCCACCTAAAGGTAACCCTAAGATCTACCCTACTAGACCTAAACCTAGAGATCACCTAAGTCTCTAATTTCTATCAGTGGCTGGAGGCATTGTTTTTCCTTCGTGTTGCCCACGTCGAGTCCGTGGTTGGTGCCGTTGGCTTTGTCTCAGTAGTACGACAGTCGCTTCTTTCTAGTTTTATCTCCTTCCTCTCCTTAGAGCTCTTCATCTCCTGTGGTCGCCTTTCTTCTTGTTCACAGGGTACTCCTCGGTTAAGGAAGCATTTTGGCCTACAAGAAGCTTTGCTTGCATGCTATTGATGTCGGCGTACGGAAGTGATGTTGGCATATGGGCGCTGACTTGTTCGGACGACATGAGTGCAAGGTCTTATTTTCGTCCTAGTCTTCTGGTGGCAAGGCGCTTGCTCTCAGTGGTTGGTTTGGTTGTTGAGACAGTTGGAGGGCATTTTTAGGATTAGGAGTGAAAGCTACAGAGGAAATCCTAGACCAACATTGTTGGGCCATCGATTATTCTTTTAGGCACCATGTTGCTCCCCTAGACTTTATCAATTATCCATCCTCTCTCCCCACGAGACTTTATCAATTATCCATCCTCTCTCCCCACGAGACTCTTCGATGAAAACATAGCCTAAAGCTCTTAAAGCAGATGATTGTGGCGTATTTTGTGTTGTGGTCTCCCTAGAGGCTAGTCTTGAATGTCTTGTGTGTTAGTGTCTTGAATGTCTTGTGTGTTAGTGTCTCTTCTACTAACGTTCGTCGGTTTCACTTAACGACGACTAATTGATATTAGTGTTGTCTTTAGGTCATGGGTTAGATCTGCTGGCTTCGTGTCGGAGTGTTTTTTGTTTTTTTCTTAATTACAATCTCCAAAAATTATAATCTTATAATTTTTCTCCGACTTATTAATACAAACGTCACTAGATCTTGTGGGGTTGCTTTAAAAAAATTGTAAGATGTCTCTAAATATTAATATATATTAAATAATGATAAGCATATATTATGGAGTAAAAATAGTCTTTATATAAAGATTTGATTTCTTTTAACACATTTTATGCTTTTTAGCAAACAATCACATAATATTTCAATATTTCACGTACAAGATTAATGCTTGGTGATGAATATTTGCAAGAGAAGATATCCGCTAAATCCTGACATTTCTTTACGACGTAACTAAAGATTATTAATCTTACTATAGTGCTCTTCATATAATTGTCCACTATCTATACATACCCACCGCTCAAACGCTCTGTTTGAGTAGCTAGGTTTTATATAGATTCGCTAAGCCTAATACAACCTTTTGAAAAAAAAAAGAGACCTCTCTCAGGTTTCAGACCTACTATATTGACAAAGCATAGGCGGAATTATACTAACAGACTGTTTGAGAACTAAGGACTAAAGTTTAGACTATGGCACATCGGATGCTAAATAGAAAGACTAAACATAAATTAATTATAAAACTAATTATAGAACCCCTAAGCTAATTCACACATTTTTATTACAACACCACATTATCAAATTATAAACTAATTAAGTATAGATTCGCGAATTAACTTAAAAGTTCTACAATTAGTTTTATAATTAATTCATGTTTAGTTTTTAATTATCATCTAAACATCAGATATAACATAGACTAAATTTTAGCATAAGGTTGCCAAACAACCTCTTACCCACTACTATTAACCATTAATAATTATTAGTGACGAGAGTAAATATTCATTCATCACTATTCGTGTATCAATTGTGTTTTATTAGTGGGCGGTGCACTTAAATTAGAGGGAGTAGATATGGTAAAACCTGGCGGTATTTATTGATGGCATGCAAATTTCTGTGGCATAGAAAAAAATTCTCTCCTTTTTAACATCGGATGGCATGCGCATGCACTGAATATTTATTGGAAGGTGAATCATGTAATAAAAATGAATTATGGCATAATTTTCTCATGAAACAAGATCAAACATAAAGTCTTTACTGCAGATAAATTTTCCAGAGGCAGGATCACGGCAATAACAAGAACTCACTATCAAGAGAACAGGCTAGACAAATCGCTAGACATGCACATGTTAAAGGACCGTTTGGATGGAATAAAACTAATTGTTAACTAGAACTAATTATTAATTATCTAATAATTAGTTGACTAATAATTATTTCACATATGTTTGGACACTTTAATTTAGACTGATACCTAAAAAAAGAGAGTAAAAAACCCTATTAGCTCTCATTAGTTCACTTTTATAGACTAATGGTTAATCATTAGTTGGACCATAAACTAATAATTAGTTTAGTAATTAGTTGGATTGTTGGGATAAACTAAAGCTAAAAATTAATTACTAACAAGTAAAAATTAATTATCCAAACGGTACCTAAGACAATATAAATATATCAAGGAGAACTAGGTTATAATTTTAGCGACAGTTCGGCATATGTGATATGACAGCATGAAAACAACTTTCAGGTAAAATATCAAGCATAATATGTGTTTGCTTCTAACGGCATGGTTTCATACTACTGCTGCAGATTCGAAGGATCTTTCGGCATTGTTTCTTTCCGTTCAACTTGCATAGTCTCTCGTCGCTTGTCAAAGCGAGGACGAGGCCGGCTCCTCACCTGCTGCCTCTCCGTGAATCGGAATTGGGGTCTATGTATGACTCGTCCATCGACGAATAGATCCCCTGTACAAGTGGTGCCGCCAAATTATTATAAGCCAACAAACACATCATATAGTTTGGGTGAAAAGTTGAAAACACAATAAAACTAAGTGTATAAAACATAACCGCACACAATGTATGCTGACTATGCTCGAACTTCAAAATCTGGATCTTGAAATGGCGATCCATGAATTGAATTTTGTTGCTTATCTGCTTCAAGGTATTTCGAACTAGAAATGGCGTACACTGCTATGCCATATGGATCAAATTTTAGATTGAATTCTCTGATATTTAAATATGTGGACGATACTTTGGTTGTACTCAAGCATGCCAAAAGGACTAAAATTCCTGATTCTTCCATCAACATCACAGGATTAAATTTCAACCTCCACAAATCATTATTGGCTATTCTCAATCTTTGTGACAAGAAGGAAATTCATCTAGCTGGAATTCTTGGCTATAACCTGTAAGAATGAGTGTTTTGCATTCACTTATCTAGGACTGCCTACCTGAATAACCTACCCAAGATACTGTTGAACCACTGAGCCTCATTGACAGATGCATTAGTGACTCCCAGATCTTGAGGGCTGAGGCTATCTATCATTCTGAAGGAGGAAGGTCGGCACTAGTAAATTCAGTTATATGAGCGCTTTTTTTGGCCGACTGAAGTAATAACTATGATTGATGGTCTTAGGAAAACCGTTTTCTCACGAGGCCAGAAGTGAATGCTCTGTCAAAGGTGGACTGTCAGTCAGGAAAACTGGAGGTTTAAAATCATCAAAGCTAGGAATCAAAATATGTAGTATAATGGGGCCGTTTCCTCTTAAGGCCAAAAGTGAATGCTTTGTTAAAGGTGGATTGTGTCGGCCAAGAAAACTGATGGTTTAGAATCATCAAAGCTAGGAGTCAAAATAAGGTATTTCAACATCTGTTCTCAAATAGATAACTTACTAGAATGTACGCAGATAAACATAAAAATCTTAAATCCATTCTCAACGGCACGGGTGGCTGAAGGGCACCATCGGGGATGGGCAGGAGAGGGCAGGGGAGGTTGAGGTTGGGGCTGTGCCCCAGCAAGGGCTGTGGTGGAATGCCAAGCTTGGGTGGCATCGGCATTGGCTAGTTGCTGAGGCCATGTGGGTTGTGGAGCACTAGAGAGACTGGACTGAGCCGTGTTAGCATGTTTGGTTGGATTGTTTTCAGACTCCCTCCAGTGCTAGGTTAGCATGTGATGTGATAATGTCGCTGACATGTGTGGCCCACATTGGGCTGGCTTCTCACTGCCGCCTTTTTTCTACTTGATATCAGTCTATTGCTATGTCAGGTGGGGCATCCACTATGCGCGGCGTGGCCGAGCATTGCAGGTTTAAAGTTCTGGAAGCAAGTGGTGTCAGGAGATCAATTCGGTTAGAAAAAGTCTATTCTGGAATTCTGTTTCTTGTATTCTGTTGAGGGGGAGCCCTGGTATTATATAAACCAGGGACCCTTCCCCGGGTGGAGGTGGGTTCTTCCTAGACACTTGTGTCCTCCGCAGGCTCCTGCCTCGTCTTCGCGTCGCCGCCAACGGCGCCGCCGCGTCGTCGAGGGCCAGGGCCCCGGCCGGCCACTACATCTTCCTACAATCTAAGGAGCAGGGATCTTTTCCATTTGCCCATATCACCATCCGGTGACAACCTGGTATCCAGAGGCCCGGGTTCTCCTTCCGCCGCCATGAGCACACAATCGGATTTGAATTCTGTCAATCCCATTGAGGCCGCGCTGCAGGCCATTTTGAGGCGTTTGGACAATCTGGATGAGAAACTACAACCTCTGCAACCACTGCAAGAAAAGTTGCAATGCTGGAAGAATCGGTCCGCACCCATGATCAACAGCAACAGGAGCTACGTGCGGCCGTCGTGAGGCTGGAAACAGCGCAAATTATGGCCACAACAGGAAGGCAGCCGGCTCTGGTAGCCCCTGGCAGAAGATCCGACGACGACAATATTGATCATGGCAGCGCAGACTTCGTTCCAACAGCCCACAAATTGGAATTCCCAAAGTTTGATGGTACCAGCGATCCCCTACCATGGCTAAATCGCTGCGAGCGATATTTCCATGTACGGCGAACACCAGAGCATCAACGCGTCTCGTTCGCGGCCTTCTACCTCCTAGATGACGCCCAACTCTGGTTTCATCGCATGGAATTAAACGGGGGCCGGCCGACATGGAGACAGTTTGTAAAATTGATCAACGCCCGTTTTGGTCCACCACTAACCGACAGCCCTTTGGGTGAATTAGCCATGCTACGACGCACGGGATCTGTTGCGGAGTACAGCGCACGGTTCATGGCATTATCTTGCCGTGACCCAACGCTTACGGAGCCACAACAGATACAACTATTCATCACAGGGTTAGGCAATCCCTTAAGAACCGATGTGGCACTTCAGCAACCAGAATCTTTGGATGACGCGGTGATCTTTGCAAGGGCTTATGAGCAGCGTAACACGTCAAGGGAAATTGCGACTGCATCAGCAAATCGCCCCCCTGGGCGCACTTTCTTGCGGCCAGGAGCACCGGTGACAGCAACAGCAGGAGCTGCAACGACCACAGCGTCATCAGCCCCAGCATCGTCTACCGGATCAGTGAACATCAGAGCAGCGACTAATGCGGTCCATTTGTCATCCCAAGAAATTGCACAACGCCGCAAAGAAGGATTATGCTTTCACTGCGATGAGTTGTTCACCCCAGGCCACAAATTACAGTGCAAACAATTGTTTGTGATTGAGGCAGTGTTCGAAGAACAGGAAGAAGTAAGTGGTACAGGGGAGGACGAACCAACGATATCAATACACGCCCTCACAGGAATTCAGCCAAAGCACGGACGCACTATGCAGCTCATGGTAGATATCAATGGCTCACAGCTGCTAGCACTATTGGATTCAGGCTCTACGCATAATTTTATAGACATAGAAGCAGCTTTGAGGACAGGAATCAAGCTAGCAGAACAAGAAGGGCTGCGGGTAGCAGTGGCAAATGGGGAGCGCCTCACAAGCCCTGGCTGTTGCAAGGCCATGAACATGTCCATACAAGGGGAATACTTTCAGATTGATTGTTATGGCCTACCACTTGGCTCATACGACATGGTACTTGGGGTACAATGGCTGGAATCCCTAGGACCAATCCTATGGGACTTTACTCAAAGAACAGTAGCGTTTATCAAGAAGGGACGCCGGATTTCTTGGTCAGCACCAGGGGCTAAACCAGCACCGATGGCCTCACTATTTGCCATCACAAGTGACATAATGGACGACCTCCTTACAGAATTTGCGCCCTTATTCTCACAACCAGCTGGCCTACCACCGACACGGGCTAGATCGCATCGGATACAATTATTGCCGGGAACAACTCCTATCGCAGTAAGGCCATATCGCTATGCCCATGTCCAGAAAACAGAGCTAGAAAAACAATGTGAGGAAATGTTGCGGACTGGGGTCATCCGTCCCAGTACATCGGCATTTTCAGCACCAGTCTTGCTAGTCAAGAAGTCGGATGGTTCATGGCGTTTTTGTGTGGATTACAGGGCACTAAATGCACAAACAGTAAAAGACAAATTCCCTATTCCAGTAGTGGAGGAGCTGCTTGATGAACTAAGGGGCGCCACTTTCTTCACAAAGCTAGACTTAAGGTCTGGGTACCATCAGATACGAATGGATACAAGAGACATTGAAAAGACAGCTTTTCGCACACACCAAGGTCTGTTCGAATTTTTGGTAATGCCATTTGGGCTAACAAATGCCCCAGCAACGTTCCAAGCATTGATGAATGATGTGTTGAAGCCTTTTCTTAGGAAGTTTGTGCTAGTATTCTTCGACGATATACTGATTTACAGCCCGTCGTGGTCGGAACATCTACAGCATGTACGTACAGTTCTTCAAACACTAAAGGAGCACGGCCTGTTTATTAAGAAATCTAAGTGCATGTTTGGTCAACGGGAAGTGGCATACTTGGGTCATGTAATCTCTGAGGCAGGAGTGGCTATGGACAAACAAAGATAAAGGCAGTATTAGATTGGCCAGTACCACGATCGGTACGTGCAGTGCGTGCGTTTCTGGGGTTAGCAGGATACTATCGCCGTTTTATTCAAATTATGGCTCCATTGCTACACCCCTCACCAAGCTTCTCAGGAAAGGTGGATTCAATTGGGATCTAGAGGCAGCCGAGGCTTTCTGTCGACTACAGACAACCCTAACATCAGCACCATTACTACAATTACCAGCCTTTGATCAAGAATTCATTGTCGAATGTGATGCCTCAGAATCAGGGTTCGGCGCCGTTCTACACCAGGCGCCGGTCCTGTAGCATACTTCAGTAAGCAAATTGCGCCAAGACATACGAGGCTGGCAGCATATGAGCGTGAGCTAATTGGGTTGGTACTCGCTGTACGGCACTGGAGACACTATTTGTGGGGACAGCATTTTCTGATCCGTACTGATCATTACAGTCTTAAATTTCTACTAGATCAAAGGCTGTCAACAATTCCACAGCACCAGTGGTCAAGCAAATTGCTTGGTTATGATTTTCGCGTGGAATACAAACCAGGGGTCACTAATGTCGTGGCTGATGCACTCTCACGACGAGATATGAACATTGTAGGGGAGGCCATGTTGCTTTCTGCGCCAACATTCCTATTTTTTGATGAGCTACGCAGGGAAGTTGATGGCGATGAAGAACTACGCATACTAAGGGATGAGGCAGCAACAGGCAATAAGGGGGAAGCTTGGGGTGTCACGGACGGATTAATTACGGTCAAGGGCAAGGTATTTGTCCCTTTGTCATCAGCATTGATACAGGAGGTACTCAGCATTTCTCATGACATGGCCATGAAGGTGTCGAAAAAACACTGAACAGGCTACGCCAAGACTTTTATATACCAAATGTTCACAAAGTGGTACGGGACTATGTTCGCGCATGTCCTGTTTGTCAAAGAAACAAGGTGGAACAACTACAGCCGGGTGGTCTACTACAACCACTAGAGGTACCATCAACTGTATGGGCTGATATTGCAATGGATTTTGTCGAAGGCTTCCCGCGTATTAATGGCAAGTCCGTTATATTAACAGTAGTGGACAGATTCTCAAAGCTCGCCCATTTCATTCCCCTAAGTCACCCATATACAGCAACATCAGTGGCAAGGGCATTTTTTTCAAACATAGTAAGGTTGCATGGCATACCAAGCTCTATTGTTAGTGATCGAGATGCAGTTTTTACAAGCAAGTTTTGGCAGGAGCTTTTTTCGCTCTCAGGCGTCAAGCTCCAATTATCATCAGCTTTTCATCCACAGTCGGATGGCCAATCCGAAGCAACTAATAAGGTGATCTCTATGTATTTGAGGTGCCTAACAGGTGACCGACCGAAGAGTTGGCTTCAGTGGTTGCCCTGGGCGGAATTTTGCTATAATACAGCCTACCACTCCTCCTTGCGTACGTCACCGTTCAGGGTGGTATATGGAAGAGAACCACCGTCTATTCGTCGGTATACAGGCAATGCCGGGCTGCCGGCGGTGGGTCAGCAACTACAGGAGCGAGATGAGTTTTTGGTTCAGGTCCGAGAAAGATTAGAACAGGCCCAACTGCATTATAAATCACAGTATGATCGGAAACACAGGGAATTGCAATTCTCGGTGGGTGATTGGGTCTGGCTACGTCTGATACATCGGCCTTTGAATTCTCTCAATATGAAGGGACGCTCTAAACTGGGGCCAAATTCTTTGGGCCTTTTCAAATATTGGAGCGCATTGGCGAGGTGGCGTATCGGCTGGACTTGCCAAAACGAGCAAAAATTCATGATGTATTTCATGTGGGTCTGCTGAAACAGTACCGTGGGGATCCGCCAGCATCGCCAGGGGTGTTGCCCCCAATTCACAATGGCAGGGCCTGTGTGTAGCCACAGTGCGTGACCAAGGGGAGGATGGCCAGGGGAAAGAAAGAAGTTTTGGTACAGTGGAAGGGTCTATCAGCAGCTGATGCCACATGGGTAGAATTGGAAGAGTTTCGTCAGATTTATCCATCCTTTCAGCTCGAGGACGAGCTGAATTTCGAGGAGGGGAGAGATGTCAGGTGGGGCATCCACTATGCGCGGCGTGGCCGAGCATTGCAGGTTTAAAGTTCTGGAAGCAAGTGGTGTCAGGAGATCAATTCGGTTAGAAAAAGTCTATTCTGGAATTCTGTTTCTTGTATTCTGTTGAGGGGGAGCCCTGGTATTATATAAACCAGGGACCCTTCCCCGGGTGGAGGTGGGTTCTTCCTAGACACTTGTGTCCTCCGCAGGCTCCTGCCTCGTCTTCGCGTCGCCGCCAACGGCGCCGCCGCGTCGTCGAGGGCCAGGGCCCCGGCCGGCCACTACATCTTCCTACAATCTAAGGAGCAGGGATCTTTCCCATTTGCCCATATCACCATCCGGTGACATGCTATTTGCATTTAAGTAAGGCATCGCTACGCCTTACCGCTCAAAAGGTAAGGCGGTCATTGGGCATCTCACCTCACCACTATAATAACTATGACCTTATCGCAATTAGGGTTCGATCTAGTTTTTTATAGATTTAAGAAGTCCCACCTCCCACCACCTTCCTCTCATGCTCCCCCCCCCCCCCACAAACACCTTCCCCTCTTGCCCCCTACCTCTCCTTGTTGCACCTCCTCTTTGTTATTGTCAGGACCTTACAAACTCAAACTTTATTATTGCCGATGCTCAATTTTTTTTTAGTTTTAACAATTGCACTGACACCTCTCGCCCTCAGCTTCCTACCGCCTTCCTCTTGCTCCCTACCTCTCACACAGCCACCCCTCCTCTTTGTTATCGAGGGGACCTTCAGAATTTGAATCTTATTGTTGCAGAGGGTCCATTTTGTAGTGTTTAGAAGTCTGGCTTGTCACGTATAGCAACCAAGTTGTCATGTGCAAGATAATTTCTATAAACATGTCCGAATTGGCCCGCCGACAAGGTAGGGCTCCAACTGGGCCTAATCTAATCTAATTCTTTTTGACAAATTCTTTTCTTAACTTCCTAATTCAACTATGGACCTCTTTATATTGGGCAGGGGTCTTTCTAGGACAAACCGACTCTAACTATAATTGGACTCTTAACCCTAAACCTACCCTAATTCTACTAGAGTCCCGAGCAGGTACTGTTCACAGGCCCGTGGACACTGTTCATGGGTTGGACCTAGCCCAAAGCCCTAGCCCATGACATCTACACCCCTCTTTTTGAGCAGCTCTCCCTCGAGCTGATGGACAACATTAAACCTACCTCGATACCTAACACGAATACGACTCAATCCTTTTACATCTTGGCTTGAGGTGGACCCCGTCCCATCCCTCGTAGAGATAAGACAACTTCAAACCGTGGTCCAACCTGCCTGCACCTGACATCTCCCTCGCCATCAAAAAGCAACTCGTCCTTGAGCTAGATAGTGGGGTATCAATGCACGTACTCATCGCAAGGGACCCACGATGTGGGCGGCACAGTGTTGAAAAAATCGGTCGATTAATCGGTGATCGGCCACGGTCCAGTTATTTTTCGCTGAAATCGGTCAGAAATCGGTGGACCGATTAATCGGTGGTCAACCCGATTAATCGGTGCCAACCGATTAATCGGTCCGGTCTGGGGAGATGCAAAAAAAATAGGGTTTTGGCTCACCCGCCCACCTCTTTCCCTCTCTCCCGGTCACTTTCCCCCTTTACCTCTCTCTTGCGCACGGCCACACGCCAGATCTGGACGCCGCCTCACTGCGAGCAGTGCCCGCCGTCCGCCGTCAGCCCTCGCCGTGAGATGTTCGCGCCGTCATCCCCGCAGCGCCATCGTCCCGCGTGAGCGCCATCATCGTCGGCTTCCCTCCCGCGTGAGCGCCGTCGTCACCAGCTTCCCTCTCGCGCGAGAGCCATCGTCCCTGCGCGTGCTGCTCACCGTCGTTGCCACCCGTCGCTCTTGATCTGCGTTGTTGCCCATCGCTATTTTCACCGCCGTTGGCTGAGTTTGTACCGTCGTCGCCTGGTCCGCGCTGTTGCCGCCTAGGTCCGTGCCGGCGCTGCGGCGATGGCCGCGTTGGGATCTCGAGTCCCGCCGAGCTTGCTCTCTGCTTTTGCTTTTAGTCTGGATCTAACTCTTCCGGAGAAAAAGAGAAACTTAAGGTGTGAGAAAATGAAAGAGAGGCAGATGTGAACCGCAGTAGCTTGGAGTCACGGTGTGTAAAAAGAGATGTGAAAGAGAAAAAGAAAGCGTGTGAGAGAAGAGATGTCAGAAAAAAAGAGCAGGTGAGAGAGATGTCAGAGAAAAAGTGTACATGTGAGAGAAATAGGGGCATAGAGCACTAGAGTAGAAAAAGAGAGACATAGATGCATGGAGCAGACCTTTTGCACGTACTAATTTAGTAATTTATATTTTTTTAATGTTAGGAGGAACATGTTTAAGTAATCTTTGAACCGATTAATTCTCGACCGATTAATTCAGTTAATCCTCCGATTAACCGATTTTTCTAACACTGGGGCGGCACACAGTGATCTACTCGGCCTTACCATGTCGGGTTCAATGCGCAATCCTCCTGGACTTTCTTAGAATTAGAGACTCGCATCGCTTGTACCTTATCTAATGGATCGTCCAGTACCTTGATGCCCTCATTTGGTGCATAAGATAGTGACATCATGGACGGGGACGAACCCGAGCAATCTGAAATTTGTGGCAGCAGCTCTTGCAACAGTGTCCTGATCGACGGTAGCACAACGAAGGCGGCTCTGCAGCTGCTTTGCGATAGCTACGAAGCTCGGATACCTCACCCAAGTTGCGTGTCAGTGTCAAATACATATCTGGATAAGGACACGTATCCAATACACCTGGATATGTATCCGGCTATTTTTCATTTGCCAAACAATAAAATTATTTCGGATACGTACTAGATTCGGGCGGATACGCGCAATATAGGTTACTTCCTCTCTCCCCCCATCCTGATTCACTCCCGTGGTCGGTCTCTAGATCCAGTCACAAGTAGCGACGTGCCTTCGACCGCCGCCACATTATCTCCCGTGCACGCCCAACCACGTCGATCTCGTCGCCTCGCAGTCGCCCAACCACGCCCATTCAAGATGATGAAGATGAATACCGTCATGATGAATCATTGAATGATGAATCTGAGGAAGAGGATCCATATGATGATTGGATATGAGTGAGAATGATGAAGTTGCTAATGCTCAAGATGATGGAGAAAGAGATGACACAACTAGCAATCCCCCCCTTTGAGTTTGATGATGATCACTTTTATAATAATTGAGAGATGGGATTGATTGGAACTTAGGGTGTTGAACTTAATTGCTAGTTGCTACTTTCATTATGCTATTGTATTGCACTTGGTATTGTATTGTTGTTTTAGACTTGCTATATTGCTATTTATGTGTGGAACTTAATACTTATGTAGGGATATTTTTCCCAAAATCACATATTCTGATGTGGCATAAGGCGTCGCCTCGCCTTACGCCTTACCGCTTAGGCGGTAAGGCGGTAGGCCACTGCCTCGCCTCGCCTTACCGCCTTAATAACTATGGGTAGGGCTCCAATCCGACCTAATATATTCTAATTTTTTCTTGAATACTTTTCTTAACTTCCTAATTACAAACTATGGACCTCTTTTATATAGGGCAGGGGTCTCCTTTTTTCTAGGACAAACTGACTCTAACTGCAATTGGACTATTAACCCTAGACCTACCCTAATTCTACTAGAGTCCTAGACGGGTACTGTTCATGTAAACAGTATCATGTGAGCACTGTTCACAGACTGGGCCTGGCCCAAAACCCAAGCCCATGACTCTGCTAGTCGTTGCCTTTCTCTCAACCCCCGCCACTCTAGCCCAGTGTTCTAATAGGCGCTAGTCAGGCGGCAACCCGGCGCCTAGCGCCTAGAGCCGCCTAGGCGGCGCCTAGGCGGCGCCTAGCGCCATCTATTTTCTCCTCGTTTTAGTTGTTCCAACTGTGTTTATTTTTAAAGTCCAACTCTGGTTCCTACGCATTTATTACCATGTTTTCATTTTCCAAGCCTACTCCATCCCACCCAAAGTCTTGCTGCTGGTTCCTAGGCAGCTGCTAGTTCCCAGACCTAAACAGGCAGCAAGCCTTTTCTTCTCCAGAGGCGTTCAAACTTCAACTGGAGTCCAGGTTGGCCATGTCTCTTCACCTCCCCTCTTTTCCCCTCCGCACATGCCTTCCCCTCTCTTCACCTCCCCTCTCTTCCCCTCTGGCCATGCCTTCCCCTCTGGCTGCGCCTGCCCACGCCGCATGGCTTTCCTCCGGTGGCACTGCAACCGGCGGCGACGACCGGATCCAAGCTGCGCATGCCTCCTGCTGCCGGATCTGGTCGTGCGCGCGACTCCCGCCGCCTCGTCGGGCTTTGTTTCCGCCACCAGCACCCTCGATGCCACCGCGCCGGGCCACCGGGCACCGCCTAGGCACCGTGGTCAACCGCCTAGGCGCTGCGGTCAACTGCCTAGGCGCCTGGGCCGCCTAGCTTGCCGCCTAAATGCAAATCGCGGCGGCGAGCCGGCGCCAAGCGCCTAATGACCGCCTAGGCGGCGCCTAGTGCCGCCTTTTAGAACACTGCTCTAGCCCTCTACCACCCCCAACTCTGTTGCCCTTCCAAAATTATCCATTAAAATATAGCTATTAAAAATAAAGACATTTTATAGGAAATCGATAAAACATGTGAAAGCTAAACATAGTGAGTGAGATTTAGGGAGGGGTGAGAGCAAAGAAATATATAGAGATTATCTATTTAGAGAGCTGTCTAAATAGTCCCTTATAGAATAAGAGTTTTGGAGCAGTACCATATGCTTCTAGCACTTGCAAATTCATCTTGATGCATCAACATATTTAGATAACTAAGTGATGAGGAGCTGTTTATCAATTTCTGAGATGCAGTGTTCGTTTTTAGTTTACAGCATATATGTCAACATATTATTCTGTTTTATAAATCAAATTAAAGTTAGATAAATTATATTTTCCAGCAATTCTCCCATTCCATTTCATCTTATATGTTCTGGAACAAAATAATTTTACAATTGATTAGTAAAAGAACAGTAGCAAAACTATATATATATATATATGCAATCCAACTAAAAAAGTATATTGTAGTCCTCACCACATCACAAACAGAACAGGAACAAGAACAAGAAATACAAGAAATGCCATTACTAACCTCCATAATCCTTGTTGGGCACATCCAAATATGAATCAGGTAATACCCAAAGAACTCCAGGCAATCCTTTAAGAGTAGCAAATTGAATAAAACTAAAATTACTTCCATTATGATTGTGAACCGAATAGAAATTAGAGCCACAAAAGTTTCACCTTTAACTTTGTACGATAACTCCTCTGGAATCAATGCGCCAAACCCAGTGTAAGTTGTAGTACAAACTGAGTAGATTTTCTTCTTGGCTTCCTCCTCACTGCACAAAAAATACAATAAATATTTGAATTGTCAGACACCATGATGTCAAATATATAGCATATTAACATCTTGAGGGCAAAGTTTCAATTAGTTCTTATCATTTATTAAAACATTGCAGATTGCTAAGAGTGCATATAATGATATAAACTAAGAAGAATGGACCAAATGATATTATAAACAACTATAAATGGTAAACACGCACAGTACAAATGTCATAATTTATGTGCTGGACAGCCTAAGTGACAACAGTCCATAACCAAGCAATGACCATGGGCACAGACATTGCTCCTGCATGACCCAAAAAAATTGATAAAGTAAACTAAGCTGCAGATATCTGATAGGACACTCAAACAGAACTGTGTTTTCATTCGGCAGCCAGCATGGCCCACCTGCAGCCTGCTTGACCAACTACACATCTACTGCCCCCACATTCGTGATACCTGATGCTCTCTTTGTCCCCATAGCAGCAAGGAGGATGTCCGATAACAGATTCTTCATGGAAGTGTCTCAGTCAGAGGAGTGGGCAAGGCAATGGTTGATGATAGCACCCATGGCTCAAAGCCAAGCGGAGTGAGCTCAACACCTGCACGGCTCTTGTGCAAGAACCAGCCTCATGGTAGCTGAGGCAGGGTAACACGATGCGGCAACCAGAGCAGCATGGCATATAGTGATCCTATATCCATCGTGAGGTATGACGTAGCAGTCGATGATGAGCTCTTGGGTGCCAAAGCCGAGGGGGGCCATGCAGCAAATGCCAATGCTGTTCATGTAATCTCCATTGGTAATGGCAACGTGCAGCCGTGCAGGCCTAAGCAGCAATAAAGGGGAACACACACACACACACATGGCACAGCATTTTGGTGATGAAGTTGTGTGACAAGCAAGAGTCAAGTAAGGCCACAAATCGTTAATCACCAATGAGCACATCCACCTTCATGGTCTGTCCAGAAAGAAAGAGAGGAAGAGATTTGGTATTTTCTGTTTGTTTTATTAATCATTAACCACATCATTATATAGGAGAGGCTCGCAGCCAAAGATCCTAGTCTTATGGAAACAAATGAATGATCAAAAGAAAAAACTAACAAAATCAGGAAATGGCTAGATGGGAAATATATCTTCTAACCTTGGGGGTTGCCTTGCGCTGGTGGCTATAGGTGTGGCTATAGGAGACAAACCAGTTATAATTTGTTTTTGTTAGTACCGTGTTGATCCACTCAAACCAGTGAATCGAAAAACAGATATCCTGAAGTTGCACAAACCTAAACTGAACAGAGATAATACTAGTATTTACCCAAATGCAGGGCGAAGACGTCCAACGAATCTAAGCAAAGGAAGACTACTCAACTGTGATGCACCGATACTTCCCAAAGTCCACGTTCCCGTATCCGATACGTATCCGATACGGCGATACGCCTCCAATACACGTATCGGTGGAGTATCGGATAATAAAGATTAAAAACAAATCAAAATAATCCCCGATACTTTTCCGATACTTTCGTGATACTCCGATACTTCGCCATCCCAATAAAAGTCTGGCCCAATAACAAACCCTATCTCTTACCAACACACCTCTCTCCCAAGCCGAACACATTTCTCTCCCAGTCTCCCCAGCCGACAGCCGCAAGTCTCCTAGCCGCACTCTAGGTCTCTAGCTACCAGCTCCTCCTGTCACCGCCAACCATCACAGGCCGCCGCCCGCTGCTGGCTCGCTGCCGCCCCGCCTCACCTCGAGCTTTCCGTTTCAACGCCGGCCCGACCCTCCCGTCGCCGCCGCCCCACCTCAAGTTTCGCTTCAACACCGGCCCTCCCCTCCCCTCCTAGCTCCTGTTTGACTACTGAGTACATTGCTTGAGTTGAAATTATCTTATAATGTTGAACTTATGTTATGTTGTAGAAGTTATGTCTTAACTTGTGTATTTTATTTTTTTATATATGTATATACTCGCTGTATCGCCGTATTCATGTTTTTTGAAAATTCCGTATCACCGTATCGCTGTATCCGTATCACCGTACCCGTATCGTGTATCCGTGCAACATAGCTACTCAAGGCCAAAATCCGTTAAGAAAATCATCAACGAAATGGCATTCCCACTAGGACACTTAACTAGTAACAAAATCAATTAGCCATATTATTATTAGCACTTGTCAAAATGAAAGGGTAAGATAAGTGAAGGTGTAAAGAAATTAGCTTAGTCAAAAGATTTACTGCTTCAATCCAAAGGGAATGGCTCAAAGCACCAGAAAATACATATACCTCCCCACGACGGAGGCGAGGGTCTTAACGTACGCGGCGACCATGTCCTCCTCAGAGGGCTTGGGATCGGTCGGAAACTCCATGACGATAAGCCAGTGCTCGTAGTCGCAGCCGTCCAGCAGAATAGTCTCCTTGGGAGGCCGGTTGCTCCAGTTTGGGGACGGGTCGTTCAGCGGCGAGTACCCAGACCCACCCGACGACGCGGCCCTCGCTCCACGCGGCAGCACCGCCCACGGAGCCAGGTGCGCTGACGTGGCCGCGGCGGCGAGCGGGGCTAGGCGGCGTGACAGCACGCGGGGGGAGAAGAGGAGCGCGGCGAGCGTGCGGCGGGTGGCTGCTCCTGCTCCGGCCGCCATGGCTGGAGATTCGGGGATGTTTCTGGAAGGGGTTTTGGGGGACGCGGTGCGGGAGGAATCAGGTTACAGGCTTGAGTGGGTGGGGCGTGGGCTGGGTCGGGTTGGGCCTAAGCCCGTTCGATGGTCCTGCGGGCCGGGTTATTCAGCCCGACTACGGTGACGCGCATTTTAAACTTATAATTTGTAAACAGTAAGTATGTATTTTTAAAATTTATTTATATAAAAATATTTAATTTTTTGTATATTCAATAATTTTATAAAAATACTTGTGTATTTTTTTCAAACGAAATCTATATATGATTTTTTCCATGAAATATAGTATTTTAAAAAATAATTCCGCCTCATGTGCTCTTCCACGCAGGCTATTGAATGACACATGGACCAATTCCTTACTTTTGCATTTTTCATTTAATGTTTTGATTGAAAGTTTTTTAAGTAGATGTAAAATTTGTACAACAAATTTTACTAACAGTTTATGTATTTTTTAAACTATATAAGCTAGTTGTAATCTATCTAGAAGGAGCCATATGCCATTATAAGTTATAACTTATAAGATAGTGTTAGGTTCTCAGCTCAGCCATTAAACGGTTTAATTGGACGATTAACCGTTAAGCAGCCGATTAATCTTGTCTTCCCGGCCGGTTTTGGGCCGAAAAACCGGGCCACCTATGCGTCATGGTTTCCTCGCCGTGTACGTCATGGGAATTACTATGGTTTAATTGGCATTATTATCAAGAACAAAACAAGAAATCAACATTTCTCTTGCAATATTAGCTCTGAAGTCTGAACGGAACAAGAATTCACTTGTATGACAAGGAAAGACAAGGTAATTCATTTGACATGAAGTAGAAGCAATGCCCATCCGACGGAAATCCTTTTCTTCAATTTTCCTCCAATTGGCAGCTAATAAGTTTTGTACATGTAAGCCTTATTTCGACACGAAACATCAACGTGTTACATTGGTTACAAATAAACTGGCTAATCTGGAAACAACTTGTTGCCATCAAGTTAAGAATGACTCAGGACCATGTAAATCTCAAATGAATATCATCAAATGCAATTCTAGTTGAATGCAAACCAATGGTGAATCTATTTTAGTTCTAATGGTTCCCTAGTTAACCTGTCTAGGATGAGTTACTTGGAATTTCTGATCTATTCATGGCACTACGTGTCTACATTTATTGTTCGTCTCATCCTGCAGAGTGGCGACTCCCACTCCAGATGCTACCACTGCTATCCCATCGGCTACCTGATAGTATTTTTCATCGGCATTAATTCTGGTCCTTCTGGGAGCTTTAGCTTTCTTCAGCAACCTACCGTGTGTGACCTCCTCGGCACAGGAATTATTGCAGCAACTTTGTTCTGATTCCTTCCGGGGTAATGTCAATCCCAAGTAACCTAGTAGGGGGGGTTAGTGGAGTCATTAACCGTTGTTGCCATCACAGGTTCTGAAGGGAATTTGGTGGTTCCACCACAAGAAAGCTTTGACAACCAATATTCTAAGCATTGGTGCTGTGGATCTAGAGCCTCAATTTCCTGTGGAACAATAAAGGAATTTTGTGTCACATTCAACAAGTTACCAGTAACGAAGTGGCCAACTTTCACACACACAAACACACACACACACACCAAAAAACTGTACAGGTTCTGAAAACCTACCTTAATTATCAAAGGGGACAAGAAACCAAACATTTCAAGCCCATTGACATATTTGAAGGATAGCAAATCAGGAAGGGCCGATTTCCCAACCCTTTGTTGTTTTTCTATTTCTTCATTTACTCTGTCTCTAACACTGTCCCAACATTGCATTGGTGACGTGTGAGTAAAAGAAACTTCTGGAAGACCCTCGACAGTCACCTGTTATTAATTCAGTAAGAAAACTTATGTGACAATGAAGCAAAGTATTGAAAAATCTGAAAACAAGAGACATTTATAATAAAAGAGTACCTTAAACAATGGTCCAAGAAGTCCAGCATCAAGAACCTCTGAGATGTAGCAACATGCCCTTGTTGGGTCTAATATACTGTGAAATGTAACTCGACTCCTAAAGCCTGCAAAGATGTAATTCTATTAGTGACATTTCTAAAGGATATTAATTTTACCAGAGGAAAAATAATTATTGCATTATTTAGTGTATATACCTTTGGGGAAGATAGCTTGCTGATTACACCACTTTTTATCAACCATCAATGTTCCATAGTCAAGTGGCTCAACTGGATACTCCACTATTGTTGGCCTAGAGACTTCATCAGGTTGGCTTGATGAAGGCATGGCCAATTGACTTATCCGGTCATCAGAAGGTTTTTCTAAATTGCATTCAACGTCAACACCAAACAGTTTCTTTGTAGTAGCAGTAGAAGAAGAAGCTACCGTAGAATTTCCTGTCTGGATTCTTGAAGATGGTAACTCAGATGAATAATTCAAGGACAATGAGGAACTGCAGGCATATTTCAGCCTAGTTGGACTACTAGTTGTCCCCAGAGACTCCAAATCAACAGTCATTTTGTTCTTATCTTGTTTTTCTAAAGCCGTACTTATCGGGCTTGACAAACATTCTGCATTTGGATGACTATTTGATGAACCTCCTACATTCAGAACTGCACATTTAATCTGGATTCCCTTCTCTTGCTGATATCCTGCTGGCTTTGAAGAGCCATCATGATAGTGATCGTGACTGACGCCTAGGCTGCAGCCATTGTTAGCGTTAATTGCTGATCCTGAAATTTCTGTGCTTTCACTCAAACCCATCTTGTACTGCATAGAATCAGATGGGCAAACCAAACCTAGATCATTATGTCCCCACTGGTAGATCGCAGCTGGAACACCCTCCAGAGCTGCAACAAGATTATTCAGTTCCTCTATGCTGTACCGGAATAACACAATTTTTTTGTCCATCTCACATGAACATAGAAGGTTTGCATGATTCAAGCAAGCAAAACGGTTTGGTGAGCATTGGCAACTGACAGCTGACAAATGGAGATCATAAAAGCATGAAAAGCATTCCTGATCAGTTGGATCATAATCCCTGTCCATCTTCTTAAATTGCAAAATGGCATTTGATCTCCATGCTGCCTCCTCCATTTTAACCCTTGTCTGCCATAGTACAACCAAAATATGAGTAATAATTAATTCTGAGTACATGCTGACTGATAATCAGAGACAAATAACAGGTGTCTAAAAAAGTAGTACCTCAATTGCAATTGTCAGCATTCCGTTCTTTCCACAGGTATCCTTCCGTCTGTATACTCCTTGTTCACTCTTGCAATTGCGAAGGTTCATCCAAAGCTGTCTGACAGCTTCTTTTGCAGTTTTTAGTAATAATTTGTCGTGCGATATTGATGTCTTGCGCCGCTGCTCCCTGTAGAGCTCGACAGCACACTGTCCATGAGGCAGCCAATCCACAGGTGCTACATTTACTGCCTCAGCACAGTTGAAGCCACAGTTGAAGCCACAATGGTAAGCTCGTGGTAGTGTTAAAACGAACTCGCCAGGATTCTGAACAACGCGATAGACAGGAACTCCTTCTGATTTTAGAACAGAAGGAGATAATTGTGTAACCTGCACCACAAAAATTCAGAACGAAAATGGATGAAGATGCAAAAAAAAATTTATACAATGAAGGAAGAGAAATTATTCTCAGATGAATCATTATGCTACTTGTCAGACGGAATTTATGACTGGAAGCAGGCAATGATACAGAACAAAATACTAAACTGGAATATGCAATAATGTTTTCTTTTGAATTTCAGAGAATTGATGCTAAGTAGTTTCCAGTTCACATGAAAGTTTAGTTCGACAATATATTCAACTACTTATTTTGCAATCAGTGAGCTTATGTTACTAGAATCACTGTGTCATTACATAACAACCAAGCAGTGGCAAATGGTTACCAGCTCATGTAGGAGATCAGGCTGTTCTTCAAACAGTCTCGGTAAGTTCTTTCTCATAGCCTCTTCTAGCTTCACTGCATCACCACCCGGAACACCATACCATACTTTTGGTTCACCAAAATGCATGTAATTCAAAGAATACATGAAATGATCTTCCACATGCTACAGCAAAGTTTAAGAAAGAGATATAAGTATATGGGTGTTGAATAACAGATATCATAATTATCTATTTACCTACTCCCTCCTCTCTTTTTAAATGACGTTGTTGACTTTTATCACAACATTTGACCATTCGCCTTATTCAAAAATCTTTTTGAAATATCATTTATTTTGTTATAATTTGTTTTATTATTGAAGGTACTTCAAGCATAACTTATATTTTTGCATATTTGCACAGATTTTTGAATAAGACGAATGGTTAAATGTTGTGATAAAAGTCAACGACGTCATTTAAAAAAGGAGGGGTATTATTTAAACAATCATCTCATCTTAATCTGCTAAGAAGGTTGAACAGCACTGCAAGGTTATATAATAGCAATGGTCTACTGGTTTCAGGGAAATAGAACCCACGTACATCACGAATGCCATATACCATATTCACTCGTCAACAGGTATGGTGTACAAGAAAGACAAGACTCCTACAATGTATCGTACAATGGAAAGTTTTCTACTCCCAATCTGACTAGGACTCTTACTTCCATATGAGTCCCTTACCTCTGGGACATATAAGGAGGGCAGGGACTCCCTTAGAAGGGCATCCTAGAACAAGAGAAAGACAATCCACAAGGATACACAAGAGAACATCCCACAAGAGGTCAAGACATCACAACAGATCTCCAGAAAACAATAGAGTTTACACTGAACCTCTCAACTACCTATGATCAACTAGTCTAGATCTATACACTGTTATAATAGGGCTAGACACATACATGTACTCATACAATATAGTATGAAGACCCCTAAACAGGAAGGCACCTCGCATTAAGGACTTGAACCTATATAAATCCTCGTTACGCTGTGTATCATGCTTATTTTTTGATCCTGTTGGCTATCCTCCACATCTACACAAGTATCCATCAGGCTACCTCCAATCTAAGATCCACCAGTTAATCACCAACAACTAGCATCTTCCAACCACATAAGGCAATAATATATTTCAAATTATACTAAATTGCTGATTGTAAAAATGGATGAATGAAATAAAAAACATACCCAGCAGAATGATGAGAAGCACATCCCTACATAAAGCCAAGGGACTACAACACCAGATATATCCTCAGTTTCAAATGAAAGGGCAGACCCAGGACTCCGTGGGAGATTATTCAAATTCCAACAAGATAAACCATATGGATCTTGCTTATTTGCATCTGAAGACAATTTAGAGAATCCACTACGGAACATTGAAGTATCCAAATCAGCACCATAATCCACCTAGTCAAAGAAAATTTGATGTTTGTCAGTATAAATTAATAGCGAACTAGGAAGATGGTCTACAGATAGAAAATATAATACCTCAACTTCATCAGTAGGGCATACAACTATCCTCCAATATTCTCCCTCTATTTCCTTGACCGATGGTTGCCAAATATTTTTCTTATTTTTAATTTCATAAAGAGGAATTTCATCACTTCCCTGCATTCCAAAATACTGCTGCTTGAACTCATCTGCATATTTCTGAAATTCCTCAAGTGTGAAATCTGAGCCAGATTGAAATCCAAACTTCTCTTCTGTGTTGCTTTCTGAAGTATTTGTGCTAGGGTGTCTATGAGTCATCCCAAACCTTAGTCTCTTTCTCCTCTTCTTTTTCTTCTGAGCTCGAGGTTGTGTTTTCTTCTTTGTGGGTTCCCGGTTTTGAAGCTTGTCAACCTGTTGAACTCGGGTATTGAACTCTGTACATTCCCAGAAGTTCTTTTCCTTCAGATAACAAGGTGGTCTCCAAGAAGACGGTGGAACAATGCGACAAATTCCATATTTTTCTGCCTGGGGACGAATGCTTGTAATATATCCAATTGCGTCTTTGAATTCCTGAGTGCAAAGAATGGTTATCAACTAGTATTATACTACTATCTAAAACAGCATATCTCATGGAACAGTCTTGTAACTGAAATGTCCACAAACCTCTTCAGTTGGGGTGAATACAGGGGCATCATCAATTTCAGGCCTGTATGATTCATTTGGATGCCATTTTCCATTTGTCTGTTCATAAAAGTAAGGGGAAAATAGCACGACAAATTAGGTAACAGTAACAATACACTGTAGGAGGATCGAAATTATAATATTGAGCTAATCAAATCGAAATTTTGCAAGGACTTACAGTTGTAGTTGCAGCACCATTCTCCTTGCAAGTTCCTGATGAGAAAGGTCCCTGAAAAGTAGTAGTAGTCTTTAAAAGATTAGCATTGTAGATTGAATATTTCACTCATATGGAAAGAACTACAAATTGGATGTGCTTATAGCATGCAGAAATTTGCACCACAGATTATCAAACTAACATTTAACAATGGAAAATAAATAATACTACATTATGCCATTCATCAAAATTTGTTTACATATTGATGTGAGTATGCATTTGAATTCATGAATTGGTAAATCCATTGACAGAAGTTACAACGTCATCATTAGTTGAAAACAGTATGTTTTGATTTAGTAGAGTTTGACATTGATTGGTAAATTTTCCTTCTTATGATTCATGGATTTGACAATTTGGTAGCGCAAGGACATTGCCTTTTTCCCCAATAGGCCAGTAACATCCGAGTTAGTTAGAACCCCTCGATCAACACGATATGTTGGAGAAAATTGGTCCTTTAATCTCGAATGGATGCAACAGAACCCAGTGTTACCCAGGACGAGATGTCAATCGGTCACAACATCCAAATCACATGTCAATTTCAAACCTTCCAAATCTCAGGAACACATATTTTTTTCTCTAGGGCACATTATTCATCGATCCAACTAATGCTCTCCCATCCTAATCTCAGCCAACGCCAAGAACCATAGACACATTACATCCAGAAATCCGCATCTCAGTGATACCGATCTAACCAAATAACACTAAAACGATATAGGAAAAAAAAACTCCCCACAAGCCACATGCTCCATACCGATAAACTAAATCACAATTCATACAGATGGATATAGCACAATTCAATCTCTCCAATCGAACCAGTCAACCACCACCTGCTACCCAGCAGCGCGAGAGACGATTCCCTACGTGCACGGCCGCTTACCAATAACAGTCCCAGCACAGAACAGGAGACGGAACGAAGACAAAAAAAAATTCATGCATACGAGCCGTGTCCCCTGATCTATACATGGACGCCGAGAAAAAAAAAGTACCCGTACCTGCGGCGCGGTGGCCGTGGAGCCCGGGTCCGGCGAGGGAGCGCGGCCGCACATTCGCCTCTTCTGGCCGCGGCGCAGGGCCCTGGCGGTGGCGGAGGCGCCCTCCACGGGGGAGGACGGCGGGGAAACCATGGGCCAGATTTGGTGGGCGGCCGGCGGAAGCTATCGCGGGGAAAAGGAGAGAGAAGTCGCGCTTGGTTTTACGGGGGAGGGGGGGTAACGGCCTCGCACGTGCACGGCGCTCTCGGGTCCGAGTAGTTGTGGTCGGGACTAGGGGTGGTATGACCGGCCGGAGCTCTGTGCTCTCTGCATATATGGTCATGATGGAGTCGGGAGTCAGACTCGGTCGCGGCTCGGGATGCGACCTAGCTTTGCGCCATCCCCGGCTAGCCAGGGTTTTCGTGCTGCAAGTTGATGGATTTTTTTAAAAAATAATGCATTTTATTTAAATTTTCAAATTTGCTATGTGAATTTTAGAATTTACAAAAATAGTCTTCGTTAGGTTATTATGTCGATCTATGTTGATCCACCCTAGATCGGTAGATTTAGGTCGATTGACCCTAGGTCTACAAATCATGTGTGATCTAGGGCTATTTGTCTAAATCAGTAGATTCTAGTTTTTGTCTACCAACGAGGCTCTTAAGTCTTAATCGACCTAAATCGGCGAATGGTATATTGATTTAGATCGAATCCGTCTAGATCGGCATATTGACAGAAGACTAAAGCTAGCCGATCTAAGCAGATCAGATTAGATTGACAAATCAATTACCAATATAAGGATGTTTTTGCTAATTCTAAAATCCACGACCATATTTAAAAATTTAAATGAAAATGTATTATTTAAAAAACTCCAATATGATGTCCCATTCTAATGTGTGGGGTGGTGGGCCGACTAAACATGGTTGAAATTGTATTCAGCTAGCCTGCTACTTTAAGGGAAAATTACTCACATGTCATTATAATTTTTATGAACTGCCTACATGCCACTGTCAGTGACTGTGGTGACCCCCATTTATCATTGACACACTGATGATATATTGACAAACTGTAAAAAATATAATGGCACAGAAGAAATTAACCCCTACTTTAAACGACCCAGTTGATAGGAGTCACACACATGAATTTTTTAAATATATTTTTATTCGAAAACATATTATGGTTGAGCTTTTAAGAAATTTTTAAAAAATAGACACGTGTTACCATTAGGGTTCCGTCGACCATTCACTTGGGTCAAAATCTGACCATTAGGTCTTGAGTTTATTAAGGGGTATGACCCCTCTTTTTCTCTGTGATGAATTTGTTTTCGTTTCTCACAAAAGGTCATAGTTGTTATGGCTAAGTCATGTCCATGTGGCGTAATTTTGCAATTCACCATAGATCCGCTAGCATCATAGGCGTGTGGCACACGCCATACGAAGCCGCCGCCATTATGAGCACTGAGGGTACGACGCGTCGAGGGCGCGATGAGAGCGTGGCGAGAGCTAGATCCAGTGAACTATGGGCGACGGATCCAGATCTGGTGAACTGTAGGTGGCAACGGCCAGTGCGGGAAATGGGGAAGAGAAGAGGAGAGGAGAGAGGAGGAGAATAAGTGTGGCGGCCGGAAGAGGGATGGGAGAGAAGTGGGTGGAGAGAAGTTATGATGGATAAATTGGTGGAAATTTGAATGAGTGTTTGGTCAAATATATATAAATAGATTATTTACTCAACTTTAGATATATATATTATTAGATATAATTTTAAATATGTTTTATAATTTTAATTATATTTTTTATATTATAATATATCTAAATGATAATATTGTAACTTAATATTGTATTGCTATGTTTATCATATTATATTACTATTATTATTTACAATTTAGTATTTTAATACTTATATATTGATATATTTTTCTAAATCTCATAGTTGTTTTTCTATATTGTTGGTCACGCCAATGTGTTTATGGTGATGATACGCCACGCACCATAAGCATAATAAGTTGTAAACATAATAGGTCATCGCGCTTCGCTTCATCGCATCCCATAACAATTATGTCTAGGCCTCTAGGGCTGGAAGAAGAGAAAAAAAGGAGATGGAAGGATAGGAGTGGAGAAGAAGAAATTTGGGTCTTCAACTTTCAATGAAATTCCTTTTTAATCTTTTCTAGTTTTATAGTATAATTTATTTAATTTAGTTATTTAGTGATGTAGTATAATTTAGTTAGTTTAGTTGTTTAGTAATTGTATACCCTGTTTTTAATGATGTCATTAACTTTTATCGTAACATTTGGTTATTCATATTATTCAAAAAAAATGAAATATTATTTATTTGTATAATTTAATTTATTATTGAAGTCACTTAAAGTATAACTTATATTTTTACATATTTTCATAATATTTTTTAATAAGACGAATAATCAACCGTTTGTCAACGATGCTTAGTTATGTTTTAGTAAATTGTAAAACATGCTTAATTGTGTGGCAACTTTTATGTTTTACTTGTTGTTTGATTATGTTTTAGTAATTTGATTAGGTGAAGTAACGACTAGTATGAGTATTTTAGGGGTAAATTTTAAATTCCGGAAGGCGTTGTATTTTGGATAGATAAAAAAAATTGCAAAAATATTTGAAGTCGCTATTTCTGTTCCTGGCCCATTTCTGTTCGGGCCTTCGGCCTATTTTCTGTCATGGGCCCGTTGAGAAGTCAAGCTCTCGACCCACGTTCTTGCGCCGCCGCCGCCGCTCCGCTGCCTCCGGTCGCCGCCTCGGCGGATGCGCCGACGGCGCGCCACAAGCATCGCCAGACCCTGCTATTCACCGGCAACCGCTTCTTGGATGCCGCAAGCCGGCAACCCATCGGAGCACCGTTTTCACCGGTGACCCGGAGGACCGCTCGTCGTGGTCCCGTCGGCGCCAGCGGCAGCCAGTCAGCCACAACTCCCTGAGCCCGTCTCTTAGCACTGTAAATAACGCCCCCATTCTTCTCCTCTCCCTTCTGTTCTCCTTATCGTAGCTCCCTGCAAACCCTAGCGCCGTCTCCTCGCACCGCGGCGCCACCGCCGAAAGGCGGCGGCGGCGAGCCCCACCCTCCATTTCGGTCGGGAGCTGCGACAGTCGTCCGATCCCAAGCGAACGCACCTGATTAAACCGATCAACCAACCATTATTTATAGTAGTTAGCTGTTACCAGCCCAAGGATTTACTAGCATCTATCCTTGCGTGAGTTGCACGTAAGTTGGTACCTACCGGTACTTTCCAGGCAGTATTTGATTTTTTTATAAATCGGTTTAAAATTACACTTTAAATAAGTTATTCTTAAAAAATATTTTCTTGTTCTTTCTAAAATATAAATATATTGTAGTACGATAAAAATATTATATTTTCAATATACTTTGCTGATTAATTGATATTATTATTTGAGCTATTTTGTATTAGGTGATTTCCGTAGAACTTTTTTACCCTAATTTAACATGAACTTATGACTTATTTATACAATAGATTTTGTCTTATATATAACCTATAGTTTTTTTGAATACTATAAGCTAGTCATAATTAGGACCGGCTCATTGTTTTCGAGAGCTCGGGTGTCAACTCGACGTCACGGGCCCTTTCACTCCTAAGGCACTATGGACATGTTTGGTTGGTAGCTACAACTGTGGCGAGGAAAAAACAACTATGTGCGAGGACAAAATGTGGCCAAAGTGTGATGTTGTTTTTTCTCGCCACAAGTGTATGTTTGGTTGACAGCCACAATTTGCCACGCCACTTGTGGCGTGACAAATTGTGGCTGCCAACCAAACATGCCATATATGTGTATATATAGTATACCTATCAATTTATACATATATATATATATGTATATTTATATACGTATTTTTACTGTTAATTAATAAGAGTTAACTTTCAATCAACCAACGAGGCAGTGATATAATCTTAGTTTGAGATATTAAATAATAATTCATGAACAATATTAATATCACAATAAGAAGACTAAAAGAACAGAAAAATAAAACTATAAAAATAATATAATTATCTTGAATAATAATGAATTCTACCGGCGGTATAAATAGGTGACAAATATCTATTTCTTTAGAATTCGTACCAGAAGAAACGACGCGAATACGAGAAATCGTACCTTAGCTTTGGCCCCCTAGGCCATAGGCCCTAGGCAAGAGCACCGACTATGAGTTGGCCCTGTCCTAATCTATCAAAAGGCCTAAGCTTCATCTATCATCCCTATTATTGCTAATAAATTTTATAATTAAATTTATGGGTTATTATGCTGCAAAAAAATCAAGGGTCATTACTTTTTCCCCGGCTCTCTTTTCTATGATCGCTAACTAGAAAAGTACAATAAATACCCAAAACGTTGTTAGATATAAAATTCAAAAAATAAAAATTATTACGCCAAATACGTCCGAGCAATGCTTTTCACTTTACATGTGTAAATTTACTTCAATGGGTTTTTCTAGTTGGGTAAATTTCACAATAAATAAATAAATAAATGTAACGAATGTCTGGAAAGAGACATCAGTTAGAGCATCTCCGAGAGAACCCCTAAATTTTATTCCCTAAATTATATATAGGGATCCCTATTTTTTTTAATCCTATAAATATGGTCTACAATATGTAATAATTTTGTGTAAAACTATAATGCATTCAAATATGTGTATCATTCAACTTATAACAACACATACGAGAAAAACAATGCACATACAAGAAAAAATATGTACAAATAAAAATAGGGACTTGCCAAACTAATCCTAAGAGATATGAATGGTGATTTAGGGATTGAACTAGGGAAAAAAACTCATTTAGGGAAACTCCTGAAGCTTCATTTTTTTATAAAAATACTTAAATTTAAATTTAAGTAGCCATATAGGTAATCTCTTCGAGATGCTTTTAGGTAAGTGCAGTTATAGGAGATTTTTTATTTTAAATGACGTTGACTTTTATTACAACATTTGACTATTTGTCTTATTCAAAAGAATTAAAATATCATTTATTTTGTTATAATTTATTTTATTATTCAATATAATTCAAATATAACATATATTTTTATATATTTGCATAAATTTTTTAAATATAATAAATGGTCAAATATTACGATAAAAATCACCGCGTCATTTGAAAATAAAATATTAGTAAATAAGTAGCCACGGATTAGTCTTCGACGAATTCCGTCAAGTTAATCTAATCCATTTTATGCCCCATGCATCCATTGTTGTGCAAAATTTTATTCGTGTCGCGAATGGTCAGGTGAAAAGCAGACAGGGAGAAAACGTATAGAAACGCAAGTGGCGTCGTTTTTTTTAAAAAAAAAGGGGGAAACGCGAGCAGCAGCCAGCAGTGTCCTACAAGAATGAAGAATCGCACACTTGGGGGCGCAAATCCCACGCCACAAGGATCTTCTCTTAATCTTGCGTGGAATATTCTTCACCGATACCGTGACCTGGCACGTGACTCCGCCACACGCACCCAAAAAAAAGGTCACATGAGCGCGTTTCGTGTACGTTATACGAAGCTGGTCCCGCTAGTAATCTAATACGATTATTTAAGCCCTGTTTGGAACCTCTAGAGCTAATTGTTAGCTGCTAAAATTAGCTATAGAGGTTCCAAACAGGACAGCTAATACCTCAGCTAATTATTAGCCAACCCCTCAGATAACAATAATCCCATTAGCTCGTCCAACTCAGCTAATCTCAGCTAATTGTTGGCTATTGTCCATTCTACCCCTGCCCTCTCTCCTCCCTCCCTCTCCTCCACGTTACGGAAAAAACACTTCTCGCATTCGATCCATC
Source organism: Zizania palustris (assembly GCA_019279435.1). NCBI lineage: Eukaryota > Viridiplantae > Streptophyta > Magnoliopsida > Poales > Poaceae > Zizania > Zizania palustris. The sequence goes on along the minus strand of JAAALK010000082.1, from coordinate 45,524,528 downwards.
GCACGCCGCCCTCCCGTCTATCTCAGTCGCGTCGCCGCCCTCCACAACCGGCCAGCGCACGGCCATCCACCACCGAATCGCACTGCCGTCCTGCTTCTAATCGTGTCGCCCTGCTTAAAATCACGTCGCCGCCGCCTGGTTCAAATCGTGCCGCCGTCCAGCTTCAACTCGCAGCACCTGGCAATGGATTTTTTCGGGGATGAGGAGTACAACACGATTGTACTGGCTATCATTCAAAGGAAATCATGAACTTGTTTCAGGGGCACTATGGTCAATTAGCTCTAGCAATCAAAGAATTAGGTAGGGGTTCCAAACAGCCTCCAGCTAATAATTAGCTAGCTAATAATTAGTTGGCCCAATCCAGCTAATAGATTATTAGCTAGCTAACAATTAGCTCTACAGGTTCCAAACAGGGCCTTAATAACCAGATTTCGGCCTGTTTAATGTCAGAGACATGAGATTGTACTAATCTAATATCCCGATTATTATTGTTACAATTTTACCCGATAACATAAAATCTTATTTGTTTTGTACATGTTCTGCATTTTGTACCACGATCATGATATCAGTTCGTATTCTATACAATCTCGTATATGCGTAAGCTAGAATGAATTACTTGATCTGCTCCACTACTCTAATTTATTTTTCTAGAGTGCTTTTGATTGGATCAATTCTCAGGAAAAGTGTTTGGTTTGGTTCTAGTTCCGTATGACAAATAAGTTGAAGCTGAAACTCTACCAAACGCCTATGCTCAATTCGCTCATTTATTTGCTACATAATTCCTCACCTTGTTTATACCTGGTTGTTGATATATATATATATATATATATATATATATATATATATATTAGTTCTTGATTATTGTTCTATCCTCTTCATAATCTGAGCTATTAGTATTCTTTTTGTTGACTAAGTAAAATTCTTTTATTTCAATGAATTACTTAGTAATATTGTGGAAATTAATCCCCGTGAACAGTGGACATAGATACTAGTTTTTATCACGATAGAAGCTCTAAACAACTGCCTTCTATAAATTTTTTAGATTACAACTAAAAAATCAATTCTAATACATCTTCTAAGCTACTCCCCAAAATAAAGAATTCCTAAAACTAATATGTTCGCTCCCTACTTATAACGAAAGTACACACGGACTCAAACTTAGAGACTCTATTAGAGGGAAATCCATTTAAACTGATTTGCATCCAAAAAGAATATCAAAATGCTATATAAAACATCAAATTTTAGAGATATTTTTGAAGTTTTGAATTGGTTTAAGTTTTGAATTGGTCTAAAACATCATATATTATCCTGTGCTGCATGTTGCATTGGTGTAGTCGCCGCTCTATTAATTTTGTTTCAAATTTATAAAATTTGAATTGTTGAAAGATAACTGATATAAAAAAATTGTTGGCAAGTCCAAAAAATCATAACGATGGTGTTAGCCCATACGATAACCCTAATTTTCAACCAACACCAAAAGAAGTATAAGATGGTGGTAACCCATAAGAGATAACCCTAATTTTTTTCCAACCAACACCGTGTGTTGGCAGAAGACCCTTTCCTAATCCAATTTAACACGGAACCCCTTCTAATCCTCTGCCTAATTCCTCTCAACGCAAATTAACGTTCAATTATTTGAACTTGTCAATTTCATTATGATTCCATTTAAAATAAATAATATGTAATTTTATCACTAAAACTCATATATATATTTATTGAAAAAATTGATAATTTTTATTCTCAAGATGTGCACTTTGATTATGATGTCACTTGTAACACTGACATATAAAACCATCTGCCTCAATGAGGCTCGAATGACAAAAATGCGAAATCACTTCTTGAAAATGAAAAATTCTTAAATTTCGTTGTATTTATTAAATCTCGAATCGATACACCAATCAAATAAGTACCAAAATATTTGGTTTCAAAAATTAAACTGGAAATTATTAGAGGATTAAATCTTCATTTTTCTATTTAAATGAGTAATATATTGTCATTTTTCTCCCTTTAAAATCCCATCGCACAGACCTCGACGCGGCAGCGTCCCCATTCACACCGCAAGAGGCCGCAGCCGCACGAGAGCGATCCGTCCGCCGCCGCCCAAACCCTACTCCCCGATCGAATCCGCCGGCGAGGTTCGGCTCGATTCGGCGGCAGTCCGTCTCCGAGAGGCGGAGCCCTCGCCCTCGGCGCGAATCTCGCGACCATGGTGCCGCTCCTGGATTCTCTGGCCGCCGACGAGCGGTGGCTTTACCCGGTCTTCCTGGCGGTGTACGCCGCCATCTACTGCGTCGGCCACCTCACCTTGTTCCGGCGGTGGGCGCCGCGGTACCGGCTAGATGGCGCCAGCTGCCTCATCTCCCTCGCGCACGGCACGCCCGCTGCGCTCGCGGCGGCGGGGGCCATCCTCGCGCAGCCGCCCACGGCGCGGGGCTTCGCAGCGCCCAACTCCCGCCTCCAGGACCACGTCCTAGACTACAGCGTCGCCTACTTCACCATGGACCTGCTCCACTACCTCACCTTCCTCCCCGGGGACACCCTCTTCATCGCCCACCACCTCGCCACGCTATTCGTCTTCGTCACCTGCCGCTACCTCGTCCGCCACGGCGCCTACGCGCTCCTCGTCCTGCTTGTCCTCGCCGAGGTCACCAGCCTCCTGCAGAACGTCTGGACGCTTGCCGGGATCTGGCGCGCCGAGAAGCCCGCGGCGGCGCGAGTGTACCGCGCCCTCTCGCCACCCTTCTACTTCCTCTACACCGTCGTCAGGGGCGTCGCCGGCCCGCTCTTCTTCCTCAAGATGAGCCTCTTCTACCTCTCTGGCCAGGCAGTCGACGTCATCCCGTGGTGGGTGCGCATCTCTTGGATCATCGTCGTCGGCACCGCCATCACGGTGAGCAATCTCTGGATTTGGAACCTCTGGAAGGAGCTCTTCAGAGAACGCAAGCAGATCATGGCCAAGAAAGGCACATAGGTGGTGTTGCATCCCCTATCCATGTAGCTGTATCACCAATCAACCATTGCAAAGATGAACATTTTGGACGGCATTTGCAGACAATGCTGTTCACTATATGGCATCTCTTCATTCTTTCATTCAGGTGAGAAATCCCAAGCTTGACTAATGATCTGATTCCATGTGCATTTTGTCGCATTCAAATACTTGGCAAGAGCTCATCTAAGTGCGCTGCTTGCCCTCTACTATCAGAGCAAACTGTACTACTTAAATAACTTGATTACAAATAGATGCAATCTGGTCTTTGAATTGATGTTTCTTTTTCTTTTTACTTGTATGCAATCAATTCCATAGCTGGCTGGCAAATTTAGTATGTGATGATAATATGATGTAGATTGAGTGCATATATACTCAACAAATCACAAGAACAAACTACTGTCACGCAACAGGTACCAAGAACGCCATATATATATGGCTAAATTATGTAAAGAGATATTTAAATAACTTTGGGACATAATTTAAAACGAGAAATAAACTATATCAACATCATGTTAAAACATGATTCGTGGCTACATTGTCTTTTTTTTCTTCTATGGATAAGCATTCATCCAATCCGCATCCGAAGAGAGGAAAAAACTAACCGTGAAGAAAATGTTAGGTGTCACTTGTCTTGCTCTCTTTGCAGCAACGGACGAACCTTCAACAAAGTTGCTTGGCTCTACTTGAACGGAGTCCTCTGTATGATACACACAAAACAACCCGGGTTAAATTTTTTCTTGTCATTATAATTTTTACAGTTTTAAAATATGTCATCGTTGTGTTATTGACGGATGAGACCTACTACATTCAATTGATAATGGTATTTTTCAAATTATAGAAAATTGTAATAGAATTTTTATAAATTTCTGAAACAATAATAAGGAAGATTTGAGGATTTGTCACAAATTTTTTTGTACAATTTGATTATTTACCACATAATAGATAAAGTAACAAATAATTAAAGTTTTTTTTAAGAGTGGCAAATCATCAAATATTCTCGATAATAAACAACGGGTAAGAATACAAATAGTGCAGATAAATAGCATATTTAGATTATACATGATTTAAGAAAAAAGCTCAAACAGTGATTGCAAGTTGTGGCCCTCCCAGGTTTATTGTGATTAGGATGACATGCGAGCCCCACAATGGGTCTGCTGGAAATAACGCTGATATAAGCGCAAAGATTCAAATATTACTAGAATTGAAGTATAGATAAATCTTACTATATTTGTAGTACACAAATTCTATTTGTAGTACCACATAATAGAATTGAAGTATAGATAAATAGAGATATAATCTCTCTAGTGAAGATGTGGCGTGGAAAATGGGTAAATAGATTAATAGAATCTAAAATTTGTCTAGTATAATTTGTGTTCTTCTTCATCATCAAATTTTATTTGTGAAGTGGAGTGTTCCCGAACACATTGTCAAGTGTGATAAGAATCGTTGTGCGTAGTTAGGTGTGCATGATATTTTTTTAACAATTATTTTTTAATCATCTGTGCAAGTTAAAGATGCGCGCATGGCGACACCTACAATTAGGAGTATTCGTTGTTGTTGAAAAACATAAATTGCACGTCTCATACAACGAGGATTAAGTTTCTCGTAGAGGCACCAGACACGTGGGAGATGACTAAGCTATGTAGGTTGCGTCCAAGGAAATGGTATGCATGATATTTTTCTAACAATTGTTGTTAGAGCAATCAATCAAGTTATCACCACTATATTATGTGTAAGTTAAACATATTAATCATAAAGTGTATGGTGACACCACGATTAGGAGTATTCGTTGTTGAAAACATAAATTGCACGCCTTGTACAATGAGGATTAAGTTTCTCATAAAGGCAAAAGACATGTGGGAGGTGACTAAGCTATGCAGGTTGCGACTAAGGAAATGGCGTGCGTTAAAAAACATAAATTGCACGCCTTGTACAACGAGGATCAAGTTTCTCATAAAGGCATAAGACGTGGGAGGTGACTAAGCCATGTAGGTTGTCTAAGGAAATAGTTTGCGTTAATCAGATCAATCAATTCGGTCATCACCCTTATCATCTGTGAAATTAAAGATATCAATCATTGAGCGCATGGCGACACCCACGATTAGCAGTATCCGCTGTTGAACAACATAAATTACACGACTTGTACAATGGGGATTAAGTTTCTCATAGAGCACTAGACATGCGGTGACTTGTAACACCCTGAATTTTTAGAAATAAATAAATTGGAGAAAATAAAAATTTTTAAAAAAGAAATTGAGTTTGAATAATGAAATGTTTGAAACAATAAATAATTAAAAATATCAAGAAAGAATTCAAATTTGGAGTTGGAAAATTTTTGTTACGTTCTCTAGGTCAAAGAATATTTTAGGGATTTTTTCTGGATTTTTAGGACCTTTGCGACTAGCATAGTAATTACAAATGAATTTCAAGAATTATTTTAATTAGAAAAAGAATTTAAATCTCTATTGGGTCGCCTCCCTCTTTTCTCCCTTTCTAGGCCGGCCCAGCCCATCTCTTTGCGCTCACTGACATGCGGGCCCCACTTGTCAGCCTCTCCACTCTCCCCTGCGCGTTAGCTTATCCCACTACCGCCCTAGGCCCAGTTGTCGGCGCCAAGCCGGCGCTCGCTGCTCGATGGAGCCCACCTGTCGAATCCATCATCTCCAATGGGATCCCGCCCCCAATTCCCCCTGCACCGGAAACCCTAACTACCAAATCCACTGTTGTCGTGCTCCTTCCTCGAAATTGTCCCCGTCTTTGCGCTTGCCATCTCCGGGCGATCCATTCCCCCCAAAATCAAAGCCAAAACTGTCTCGGTTCAATGTATCGTCGCATAGATGGAAACCTCGCTAGTGATTTTTGGAAACTTCCCCGGCCTTCCCTCTATTAGCCTTCCATTCTAACTACCGGTGATGCCTTATAAGACCCCTCTCATCCACCGCATTCCAAGCATCACGTCACCAGTGTCCATCTTCGCCGTCGTTGTCCGCATCAGAGTTATCGCCATCACCTTTCCTCCATCGGCACAATCTCCGTTCAAGCCATTGGCCACCGGAAGACAGCCGTTGTCCATGATCCGAAAAGCCCTTGTCATCCCCACTCGTCTCCGGCCACGGCCGGCTACCGCCCGACCTCTTTTCTGGTACGGAAATACTCTCCATCATATTTTGAACTCATTGCTGCCGTCTGTTTGGGCCTTAAGCCATCATCGTTGCCACCGCGAGCGTTGTCGCATCTTGTCATCGCCGGAGAAGAAGTCCTCGCGCTTGTTTTCACTGTAGTGTGCCGTATTCGATCTGAGCCATTGATTCTGTGGCGAGCAGTTTAGATTAAATCGCTGGCAGGTTTAATCTAGACTCTCCATCATCTCCGAACCGGTATCGTATAATCTTGGCCGTTGATCGCTATTTAAACCCCTCCTTGAATCAAGATCGTTGGATTGTACCGCTTTGATTGTTTTAATCTCTATTGTTGGATGTTCATTAAATCTCACCACCCATCCATACCGGTTCAATCTGTTTTAATCCCGACCACCCATTTTCACTTAAAGCCCTGCGAGTGTGACAGTCGTTTGATATTCATCAGACCGCTGGCACGTGTTCAGTCCACAGCCCTAGTGCCCTGGTTCGTAGTGGACCTGGTTCACAGTGGACCAGAACCCAAATAATTCTAGAAAATATTACAATCTTCTAAAATTCATATCTTTCACATCCTAGCTCCAAATTCATCTATTCAAATTTCAGATTGATCATCATTAAATCCTCTACAACTTGAACTAATTAAATTATACTGCTTGTACTGTTTTATATTTTGTTTTTAATTGTTTATGTCTCTTTTTGCATGTATATATTATTTGAAGCTGCTGAGAAGTCGAAATCTTACTTCGAAGTGTCGCCATCAACGTTTGCTTATCTAGGCAAGTCACACCTCAACCTCGATCATATTGAGCCGATATTTTAAATTAAATAATGCTATAAGCCATAGGATTTAATTGTATTAGTCCAATTATTAGCTCTTAAATTATATTTATTAGATCTCATTACCTTGATGTGCAAACCTAAGCCATACTTTTGAGCCATTTTCCCTTGTCATCCTAAATTAATATTCATTAGTGCTCAAATATTGGCACACCTGCTTAGTATGCTAAAAACGAGTCGTAGGATAGAATATATACTTTTACTCTATTAAAATCCGAGAATTATGTCTCATATCTTGGAATTCTAAATTGATGGAAATATTGAAAAATGGTTAAGTATGATAGTATGGTGGGTTCCAGGTGAAAGCGAGGCATTGGTTAGTCGCACCCGGGGCACTATAAGTACCGGTCTGCAAAATCTGTTGTGAAGTATTTACATACTAACCACAAGTCTAACGGGTAAGACCTAACCTGGAGTATGGGATGTCTAACCATGATGCACGAAGCGACAAGAGTAGGTGAAGTCAGGACGGATGGTGTCATGTTATTTCTGATGACCGAGACAATGTGGCACAAAAGGGAGTGCGATGTTATCCAATACGTTGGATCGTCGACGAAACCTAGTGTGGTTATCCTTATGTTAAGGCGGTCCATGGGTTTTGGCACGAGTTCCCGTGAAATGAGTCATGCGTGCCTTGTGGATAAATTTGTACATATTCAATCAAAGTATAATCTTTTCAAAAAGCAGCAACAACAATCAAGATGGGTTGAGTGATGTTCACCACAAAATGTGCATTAGGTGTTGATTCATAAGGACTAATGTACGAGAGAGCATCATACTTATTATTTACATTCTGCATAATAAATTTGATCACATTAATTACTTAATTACAAATTATACTTTTTCGGAATCATAAACTTGTTATTACCTTTACATTATATGCATTTTCTGTGACTTTCTGAATACGTGAAATGATAATAAAATAATAAAATATTAATTACTTAATTACAAATTATAATAAAATAAATGATATTCATAAATATTTTGAATAAAACAAATGGTTAAATATTAAGATAAAAATCATCATCAGTATATTGCATGGGTGCAACATATTTTTTTCTTTCTGCATTAGAGACATCGACAAGAAAGCTTTGGGGTCATTGATTCCCTAAAACGAATCAACATACCAAGCAACGAAATCTTGAAAACAGAAATGAGGAAAATATTCTTACCAAAGCCTAGAAGACATGATAATTAAGGCAAGAAAAAGATCATGGTTCCAAGCAAAGACGAGACAAAGTTTCATATGGAACAACAGGGGTATCTAATACAATTAACTACCAACAACATGCGTAAGAAACGTCGAGGTTACAGGATAAACATTCTTGGCATGTTTCCATCTGAGAACTCGTTTCGCTCCAGCCCGCAACAAAAAGATACCGGCATAAACATCTGCCACGAATAACCCACTCAGCAACCTCACCTGAGGCCTAATATGTAAACATAGTCCATAGTCCATACGTTAAATTTATTCAAACACAACAGCATCCAAAAGGGAGCGAGTACCTAATATATCCATAGTTCCCATCATTTATCATCATCATCTAGTCTTAGCCACCGCCGGAGCCATACTTCTTCCCAAAGGCTATCACCTGTAATTTGTCATATCCAGCAAGGACACCAGCACCAGCAACAGCACGAAGGATGTTGGCACCAGCACCCTTGAAGAGGGACTTAGTGCCCTCCTTCGCAACAATCTGCTTGAATGCATCCAACGAGCTGTTGTACTTGACAGCCTCACCAGATGTCATCATCATCCGGCGACGAACAGTGTCAATTGGGTATGAAGCAAGGCCAGCACCAATGGTTATGCCCCATCCAAGTAAGAAACTGGCAAGGAAGTTGTCCTGAAAAAACACACAGGGCATACTATCAGCAATTATAACAATTTTGTCTTTGTACTCTTGGGTTAATCATATCTAACCCCCTCCCCCTCCCCTCTGCTTCTTTCACACTTGTACCATATATATATAACAATTTTGCAGGAGTATAGACAGGTTACAGAACATGCAACCAAATATGAACAAATGTAAAGCAAAGAATAACGTGCACTATCTGAGATTGAGGTATTTTAATCTTTAAAAGAATAGCATGATCTACCTCAAGATAGAAGATAATGCTAGAAGATAGTACCAGTAAAGGCAGCATTCAGTTCACTAACCTGTAGGTTGCCGACAAGAACGACTGGCTTGAGAGAATCATACATTCCAAAGTACAGACCGCGATAGACAATGATTCCAACACAGGAGATGTTAAATCCACGGTATAGACCACGGATACCATCAGACTGAGTGGTCTTGCGGTAAACATCAACAAGCCCATTGAATTGCCTCTCACCACCCTTCTTTGCAGCCTTGGCATCATTGGCTAGACGAGTACGAGCGTAGTCCAGAGAATACACAAAGAAGAGAGAGCAAGCACCAGCAGCTCCTCCAGAAGCCAGGTTTCCAGCAAACCATTTCCAGTAACCATCCTTGTCCTTCTTAAAGTTGAACATGCGCTTGAAGTGGTCTTTGAATGCAAAGTTCAAGGCCTGAGTAAATAATTAAAGATAAGTCAACAACTTGAGAGAAAAAGATCAAAAGAAATAAAAATGCAATACCTGAGTAGGGAAGTAACGGATGACATTAGCAGTGTTACCCCTCCACAGTGCAATGATACCTTCATCCTTAAATGTGCGGCCAAAGCAATCACCAATACCTTTGTATGGGTGAGAAAGCCTACCACTCTTGATCATTTCATCCTGGTTTTGAATGAGAAGCTTAACTCGCTCAATTGGAGCAGCAGCTGTCTTGGAGACAGCAGCTGAAACTCCACCCATCAGGAAGTCGATCATAAAACCAGAAACCCTTTCTCTTTTGGAGCAGAAGCAAAGACTGGGGACATAGCCGTGACAGATGTGAAACCAAAGCTTGCATCCGTAACATTATATGACCTCAGCGGCACACTGGAAGAAGAATTGGCATTGTACAGCGCAGGATTCTTCATTGAAGAATACGGAGAGATCTTGCTGAACTTGGACTGCCCATGTATCTTATGGACCACCGAGGGAAGGCCCAATTCATCAGCCATCCTCAAAGAGCAACCTGTGATACTGCAATGTTTAAAGATATAGATTTCAGTTAAGATTGCAAGTGAATACAATAAGTAGTATGTACTGATAACAAAGTAGTAGAAAATGAATGACTAGAATGAGAATGATCCAGTGACAACCATTTACCACGACTGACTATAGCATGTGCAATTGTATTTATTTTAACAAAAATCAAAAATCAATTCCTACAAAGTTAGGCTAGGCAACACAATGACATCACGACAGCGGACCTATGAAAGCAATTTGCCAAAAGGCAGTCAATAGACCATATAGCTCAATTAACATAAAAGATAAAACAATATTGAATATCACATCCTTCAGTCAATTTAACAAACAAATGTGCTAACTATTCAAGCTATACAGAAACCAATCGCATTCCTAATGTGGCATTCGCATTCTTTGTCCAATTGAAATCACCAAAGCATTGACAAACAGATCAAAAACTACACTAAATATTCTTGCAATCATAGGAAACTCACAACAGATATCATATTAAACACAGACGTTCAAACAGATGGTACAAACTATGATATATCTGCACCGAACAAATAACGAGCAGAAGGATTAGCGGCACATTGAAAATGTCACAACAAACTAGGCATCAACGGTGCTAGTGAAGCTACAGTAAAAATCGACGACCTCCGCACAGATGCACAAATCAACCCACAAAAATTAAGCGCACTTTACCTGAGCACCTGAGCAATCCTTGGGAGAAAAAAATCCATAACGAACCATTCCAACTTGTTGGGAAAAATATTCAAAAGAATCCAACTTGTTTGGAAATAAAACAATCAAACAAGTTGGGAGAGAAAAATATCAATTCATCCCAATTTTTTTGGAGCTCCGACATGCACAAATCCAACGAAACTCGTAAGCTAACATGTTTGAACTCGTAAAATTAACATCACGACGACCACCGATCTAACGTCTCCGAAAGAATACAGCACAGATCTAAAGCACCAAACCAGCGGTCGCAACCCGATGCACTAGCCCAGAACCAGTCATTGAGGCGCACGCGCACCACAACGGGATACCCACGGGCAAAAAACAGAAGGCGGGAGCAGAGAGCACAAACCCCGAAGATCTGAGAAAACTACGGAGGACAGAGTATGGCAGGGAGAGGAGTGCAGGGTGAGATGAACTCACCTGGCGGCTGCGGATGACGGGCTGAGCCGACGGCGGTGGGCGGTGGGCGGCGGGTGGCGGCTGGTCCGCCTCCTCCGGTGAAGGGTTCCGACCAGGCGCCCAACGCTGGTGGAGTTGGCTGGCGGCTAGGGCTCGCGTGCCTAGCCGGCTTCTCGGCGAGTTGGTGGAGTATTTATGCGTGCCCAGGTGCCCTGTTGGGCTAAACGGGCCAGGCCCATGACAAATCGTCTCTATCTATGTGGAGAACTGTCGGTGAATTATCGAGCAGTGAATATATGGCCCGACTGCTCTGCTCCACGTTCTTTCCCTCTGTAACGTAGTCAAACAGGTTCAGATCTCAATTTTGGATTCGCGAAAAATACAGATCCATGATTTCGCTCCATGTTTTTATGGAGCACCTCAGGAGATGCTCTGCGGATTCAGTTTTTAAAACAAAATATGGAGTTCGGGGTAATTTATCCACCAATGCTATTATAAACTTATCGATTCACTTTTTAGTTAATATTTATTACTTTTCATTAGTACTATCTATATTAACTTTTTAAATGTTACTGTTGACTTTTATCACAAATTTTGATTATTCATCTTGTTCAAAAAAATGAAATATAATTTATTCTGTTATAATTTGTTTTAATATTGAAGGTACTTCGATTATAACTTATATTTTTGTATATTTACATAATTTTTTGATAAGATGAATGATCAAAGTTTGTGATAAAAGTCAACGACGTTATTTAAAATTTAATGAAGGAAGTACTAATTTAATATATTTTATATAATGGACATTAAAAATAATATAATTAGAGATTTATGAATAAACTCCGGGTAAAATAATACATTCCTACCAAATTCTACTATTCTTGAATCTAAATTCCCTCCGCAAGTCAAACAAGTGCAAATACTCCACAGTGGAGCAGCAACTCCACTCTAGATCTGATTCTATGTGAATTCCGTGGAGTATAGCAAATTTTAAGAGAGTGAAGTAGTCCCAAACATGCCATATATTTAGGTAGTTTTGGTTTTTCCTGTACGACCTGACCTGGATACGAATACTGTTGTTTGGTCGAGGTAATATGTTGTTTGGTTTGAGGGATAAGGTAGAATTAAGTGGAACCAAACTGTTCCCAGAAATAAAATATTCCCTATAGATAGGTACTAAGTACTGATTTTTCTGGTGTCGTTCTATTCTTCATCATACACCAAACCAAAAACTGCTTTAGGGGGTTTTTGATTTCGTTGATGGACTCTAGGAAATTTAGTAATGTTTAGTTGCTTGAACCAAAATCATTCAATACAAAGCCCTCAAAATAGTATGGCAAAAACAAGCGAAACTATGCTAATTATTTATGATTAGTTAAGATTAATGATTATTAAGATTTTTTAGCTAAAAATTAATTATAATTATATGCTATTAACCACAACTAATTATTATCGATTCATAGTCCTATCAATTCATGACCGTCTCATACCATTTAGCTTCGTTCAACAACAAACACTAATTAAGAAGTCAAAATTATACTAGTTTATGTTATTGCTAATAGCAGTAATCCTTATATGATTTAAAACACGTGCCATTATCCTTTTATGATTTAAAATAACAACTATTGGGACACGGAAGCTAAGAACCCCGCTTTATCGGTACCAACGCATTATATTTATAGGCATGGGACAAACCAAACATATTCGGACAACACAGTACAAAACCATGCCTAATTATTGCCGAAACAAGACACCAATGTCTAAATCTTATTGCTAAACGATCATGCATGTGTGCTCATGCACTGGTGGGCTACTGTTTTACCATCTCGCATGTTTACAAGAAAATTACCACACAGCTGCGCAATTAGGGTTCATGGCATCCCATTGGCGTCCATTCGAGCATATATCGGACTTCTAATGCTTCATGATGCTGTGGCAGTCACCTCCCCGATTCTATTCAAGTCAAATATTTCAATCCAGTAGCCATCAGGATCTTTGATAAATGCAATGCCTTTCATTTTACCTGCAGCCATATACACCGTCTATTACATTTCGCTGCACTAAGCAACTTAGATAAAGAAACATTAGCCTAAGCATAACAAACAGATCATGATTAGCTAAAGGATAGTACCATGATTAAACATTGATCTAGCTAACCATATTCAGTTTTAAGATTAAGAGAGCAAAAGCGCAGATGGAAATTTAGAAATTACAATAGCCAATAGTGGGAAACATGGAACATATAGGTAAGTGCACATCTGTAAAGAATTCCCTGAATCCCTCCCTAAATATCCATATCAAGAGCTCCATAAAAGATTTCCTTGGTATATTTCTTTGCTCTCCAATCCTACTATATTATATCTCTCCCATATTTTAGTAAGCTCTCTAAAAAAATGTATCATCGCCACTTCTCCATTCCAAAAAATGTAGAGCTTGAGCAATGCCAGGATAAAGCAAGGGCTAAAAAAATTCCACAGTTTGCATCGTTCTCTCATTCCACAAATCTAACCAAAATTCCTTTTAAGGTGTGTTTTATTTACAAGAATTTTATATGGACTCCCAGTAATCATGGTGTAATCCTAGTTAATTCCCATGTATTTTAGTTAGGAATATAGGATTCCAATGTACTAAGATTATAGGTTGGTGGAATTAGAATTCCTTTTGAAACAGTAAATCCCACTATTAAGATTACATGGGGAATGGGGATGTTAAGATTATCATTAAACTCATTTTCCTGCAACCAAACACACTCTTAACTACATCAATTTTCTTGTTTGTATTGGAAAAAAACATTCATATTTCAGATCCTTCTCTCTAAAAACATGAACCCTGATTTGTATTAAATTAGCAATTCTGCACCAGGGCTGTACATGCAACATCATGCAATACTGATGATGAGTAAAAACTAAAAGGCTAAACAATTTAATTTTACCATCGTCTGGTTTTTTCACGAACTCTACTCCAAGATGTTCGAACCGCTCACATGCCTTATAGACATCATCAACAGTTATTCCTATATGACCTGAATGAACAAAATGAACAAAAATACCAAGTGTTATGGACTTATGGGGGACTTATGGAGGCTAAGCAATCCTGACAGCAAGACAAAATTAAGTAATATAATGATAGAAAAAGAAACACTTATATCAACTGTATATTCACTGCACATACCAAAACCACGAGGGTCTGAATTCCCATTATGGTAGCCCTTGAATTCAGGATCATTTTCTGTGCCCCAGTTGCTACAATATTGCAAAGAGTTAATGTCAGTAGGCATCTGTGCTATACTGCTATTGACAGAAAATAAATGATATTATTACATAGAGTTTAAAAGATTAAAAAATAACAAGACAATACATACTGTGTGAGCTCAAGTGTGGCCTTTTGCCCAAAAGTCCACTCAGTCCGCTTGACAGGATCAGCTGGGGCTGAGGCCACATTCTATAAGCAGAGTTAACGTGCAAATTTTAATTTGTAAAGCATTGACTGGTTTGTGTAACCTCTTATGTTCAACTGATCTACATTTCTGACAATTAATAGAAACACTTACCTCGTAACCAAGAAAATACAAGCTGAATTTCATCTCAGGAAAATCCAATCTTTTCAGCAACCTACCAGGTTTTTGTTTTGCAAAAAGTAAATTATAGAAACTCATTGTGCAAAAGATTATGAGAACCTCACATGATTATTTATTGTTTAAACTACTGGTGTACCATATGCCTTTTTTTTGGGGGGGGGGGGGAGTATGAAAGATCAAATAATTATGAGATAAAAATAAAAATAAAATAAGGGAGCTCATAACAACCAAAAATCTTGCCAAACTATCTATGGTTGAATAAAACAATAAATATTATCACACAATAAGGAAAAACCATTAAGTTGACTTCAAAGTTTTGATATCATATAACATATCCTAAAAGGATGTTGAAATCATCCTGAAAACAAACATAACAAATAACATCAAGGAGGACATTTTTTGGCAAGTTTAATGGCCCCAGAAATGAGGATGCACGCTGTACTTAACTATCACAGAACAAAGAAGTCGACTGACACAAGTAAGGGAAGTACTTTGCCTCAGCAAAATGATGAGTGTGAGTGACTATGCATGTTGTAGAACTAATCGATTGGTGCTAGATTGCTTAGGGGGGCTTTAACCATAGCACAATGTGCTTAGTTGAATGTTGCTCATGAATGTACAATAGACGATAGTATGCAACTATGCAACTCAAGCTACCATGACATGGTACTCAGATGAAACAAAGCACATATGCACAAAGTTTTACTCTTTATTCAATAGAATGTAATGAGTTCAACACTTCAGCCATTGCTTATGAATGCAACAATGAATAAGAAACAGTCATTCCATTTCCAGAGATGTTAATATTCAGCAACAGTCATTCCAGAAGATATTATTAATATCAGACAACATCATTCATGAAATGAGTTTCTGTGGTTGACTGCTGGAACTTTAAATTCATCAATGTGTGACTCCAACTACTGTGTTTCCTTTACACACCGAACAAATTAAAGCAGCTAATCTGAAGTTTGTGTACTTCAGTACCATTTTATTCAAACATTGTCAAGTTGTACATCAAAATCATGCGAAATGCAACTGGCAATATGCCAAATTGAATATTTGAATTTAATATAGCTAGTAGAGCTTATTCTCTTTCAGGCAAGAGGTCAACATGTGTTTCAGTTTCACACTTTCGCAGTACAAATACTGTTTCCATGCTAGCCACCACAATTACTTTGCTAGTTTGCAACATTTACAGCAAGAAAAACTATAGAATGTGTTTAATAGTTAATGCACAGCAATTCTACCTTCTTTCCCCCAGATATCAAAAACTTAATAATCGTCATAAGAGAAGTGATGAGGTGGTAATGTTTTTATATGTGCATAAATACATATTGGACAAAGATGAAGGACAAAACTTACGACATGCCCATCACACGTGAGTAGAAATCAAGGCTCACTTTTGGGTCCTTCACACGGAACATCTGCGAGGAAAAGAACAGAAAATTGATTAGAAATTACAGAAATTAGCACAATAGTTGACCATAACTGCTAATAAAATGGCAGTCCACAAAGGTAGATCCAAGGCTTAGCAGACGAAAACAAACCAAGTCCCACGCTGACTGCAAAGCATTCCCAGCACCCTCGTAGCAATTCAAGAAAACTAGCATCTAGATCCATATCAATTTCATCATTTCAAATGAAGAATTAGCCTAAGATTCCTTTGCCCAAAAAAGGAGTGCAAAGTATTATGGTGAATTATAGGTTCTCTATTGGCCTGCAAAAAGTGCTTAGGGTTAGATAAATTGTATATGATATGCTACATCCATGTAGATGATTTATTTCATTCCACACAGGTCCAGACTAACAAGTCTTGAACTGAGCACATTTGCAGGAACATGTTGATCAAGCTAATATTGCAGTTGTAAACAAGTAACTCTGGCAGAAAGGTTGAGGAAGAGACAATAATAGAGCTCCTTATTTCTTAGTAACTAAATGCTCCAGCCTCCAGTCCCAGTTTTAATACCATGCTTCGAGTGACTGGAATTTTTTTTCCAAATCACAAATCAAATTCCAATACCACCAAATTGGAGAGTAGAACTGAAATTACGCAGCTACGTTTGATCAACCAGCAGTATGAAACATACTACAGCAAGAGGGGTTACCGTCTGCTGCATGAAGTAGCCCTTGGTCGCCGGGTCGATCTCGGCCTGTAGACCTGGTTGTTGGCCGGCGCCTCCTTCGGCCCTGACGACGGAGACATGGCGGCGGGCGTGAACCGGCGAACTCGGTCGAATCTCTACAGACCAGAGTGAGATCAGAGAGCCCCAACCGAAAAATGGTGAGCGAATGAAAACCAAGAATCATGGAAAGGAAACATCCGGTGAGGTATCCCGACGGCCTATACGTTGTACCTTGAACTGGGCGGAGCAGGAGACAACGCTCGCCGGGGAGGAGAGGCGGCGGAGGGCGCAGGCGGATGTGGAGAGGAACGCGGCGGCGGCTGCGGCGGCGGCCATGGCACGTGGTGCGCGGAGTTAATTTATAGGATAAGCACCGATACTGTTATTTACGGGAGTGTTTGGTTTGAGGGCGCATCAAATATTAATATTATTTTAGAGTATTAAATTTAAACTATTTATAAAATCATTCTGAATTATTTGCGAGACGAATTTAATGAACCTAAATATGACGTGATTGGTAATGTGATGCTACGGTAAATATTTGTTAATCATGGATTAATTAGACTTAATAAATTCGTCTCACGAATTATCCTCTAAATCTACAATTGTTTTTATAATTAGTTTATTTTTAGTCCTTCAATTTGATGTCTAAACATCCGATGTGACACAGATTAAATTTTAATCCATTGAACCAAACACTCCTTAAGCTTCCGTTCAATTTGAGATCCAGATTTTTTTGAATTGGTTAAATCTAGTTTAAATAATCTTGAATAGATTGAAAATAATTATTTATTATGCCATATAAACATCAGATTTAGTACGAATCTTAGAGCTCTTGATGAAAAATATTTGAAATGCATAATCACATTGTTTTGCAAGACACTTGAAGGAGTTATTAGCAGATTTTATTTATGATAACCTTGAGAAATTTAAAACACGGCTTATGCTTATTATCGTCGCCTTAAGAACACATCGGTTACAGTCATGCTCGTTTGATGGTTTGTCTTTTTAATATTAAAAAAACAGGGGGACCTGTGTTTACGTGTACTTTTGATACAAAGTGTTTATTTAATTGGGCGATATAACTGAAATTGGCTCAAATCAATTCACCTAATAACTGGAAGGTGCTTAATTAATCACTGATTTAAATGAGGAAAAAATAATAAGGTTCAAACCGACGAAATACGTATCAGTTGAGTGATAGAGGCGACCTTGATTAAAATATTCGATGATTCGACGCTCAAAACAAATGATTTGATTATTTGACATTCTATCATCTAGTTTATGGGTGTAGATGGTGAACCACATCATCTCACACAAGGATTAACTAATCATTGTATTGTCTATAGACTCAGATAATTGACATATCATCTCCTGCGAGTGTACTAACTATAATATTATGAGAATAGAGAGCAATCCAAGTGTTGTGCTGTAGGCGAAGCAGGCAGGTTTGAGTCCGCACTCTAGATGGCTAAAGTCCAGTAGCCGAAAATATCACTAGTTTACCGCTCTGACCCGAGTAGCAGGGGCACGTGAATCCCATGTGAATCAGCAAGGACCACTTTGCAAGGCTAATACTGTTGGATGACCGATAGCGAAATAGTACTGCGAGGAAAAGGTGAAAAGAACCTCAATGGTAGTAAAATAGAACGTGAAACCGTGCTGACCACCCCTAGAAGCAATCTCTAAGAGAGTCCCTAAATAGCTACCTAAATTTAAACTTAGGTATTTTGGACAAAAAATAGCTCCAAAAGTAGCCCTAGTGAACCCCTTTCCTAAACAATCCCCTAAATCATCTCTAATCTCTCTCAAAAAGTAAGATTAATTTTCTTGTTCACTATTTACATTGGCCGGCTGTTCTTCCGATTTGCGTGCTTCTTTTCACTCTCTGTAGTTATTCATTCCAGATACAACGCGTGTATGGTTGTTCAGCGATGGCTCGGTCCAGAAAGGCATGAACTACTATGACTGAATTGTGTAATGACTGAATTTCCTGGAATGTTTCTTTTTCTGTCAAATAGCAAGGTCACGAACTACTATGCCAAGTCCAGATTATTGCTTCTGTTTTTCTATCATCATGTCTGTTGTTGCTGTTATGATGGTATCTATTTTCTGTGTTAGTTTTTACAGGTACTGTTGCAAACCAGAGAGGCTGTGGAAAGAATCTGGTCCCTAGAAGGAACTGCAATGAGTATATGCCTGAAATTTGTATTTGAGTTTTGTATGGCTGAACGAGAGTAAACTGAAATTTTGTATCTGATTTGCAATGCAGTTTACTGAAAACTTTGACATTTGTACGTCTGGAATAAGTATTTGTGAATATGTTTATGAATACAGCGAACTGCAATTTGTACGTGAGTTTTGATGGCTGGTTAAAGTATTTGTATGGTTGGTTGCAATACTTGTTTGGACTTTGGAATGAGTTAATTTTAAAACCAAGGATCGAAAAAATACGGAAAACTGATGTATAGCAAGTTGGTTTTTAGGGAATATAGAGATGGATGGCTCCTATGTAAGATTTTAGGGAATAAATTTAAGACATTTTTAAGATGCTCTAAGTGCTGACCACTCCTAATACGGCTCAGATCATAATTATATCAATTTTTCATTAGAATATATTATTTATATATTAACTAATACAAAAATACATATATATTAATAATAAAAAAATCAACAATACAACCGTTAAATAACAAACTATCAGACGAATAAACCCGCCCGATGAACCGACCAACGGTCGGTTTTTTTCATTATGCTTAATTTCTTATCGTCCGATTTTATTAAATAATATTTTTTTTAAAAAATTAAATATGTATCCGTTTGAAAATTTTAAAAAATATTTGATTTTTTAAAAATATTATTTTTAAAAAATTCGTTATCGTCCTCCAACGAGATTTTTGCACAGGTAGCACCGGCATCGTTAGGCTTCGCCAAAATAGCATCCCAACGACGCCAATGGGAAAAATGACATTATAATTCTTGTCAATTTGAACATAGCATCTGGCTGCACTAAACAGGTTTTGGCAGTTTATT
Source organism: Zizania palustris (assembly GCA_019279435.1). Lineage (NCBI taxonomy): Eukaryota > Viridiplantae > Streptophyta > Magnoliopsida > Poales > Poaceae > Zizania > Zizania palustris. The sequence continues at coordinate 45,504,610 of JAAALK010000082.1, read as the reverse complement.
ATATGT